>OW240914.1:161235687-161411156 GCA_933207985.1 Pelobates cultripes | reverse complement strand
GGCCACTGCTACGTGAAGGACAGTACCTGGAGCTACATATGCTTTGGAAAGACTGAAGTCCATCTTTCTGTCCATGGGGTCTTTGAAGAAACCGCATCATCAACAGGCAAAGTGGTACGTTTGGCCAATCTAACCACAGCCGCATCCACCTTGGGAGCGGAATCCCACGCTTCAGCGTCAGCGTCCTCAAAAGGATACAGTCTGGAAAATCTTCCATTTGCGGAGGATTTTCTGTCCGATCTGGACCATTCCTCCTTGATGAGGTCTTTTATAGACTCATGGACTGGAAAAATCGCCCTCTTCCTCCTGAGTTCAGAGAAATGGCGACTGGATGTGGAAGGCTCATCCTTAGAAGATTCCTTCAAACTGAGAGTCTTGCGGACCCTGGATATTATCAAATGGTCAATTTCAGCAGGTTCCAGGAAATCTGGAGCTGGAAGTACCTCATCCTCAGCAGAAGAACCCAGATTTCTCAGGGATTCCATAGTCATACACTCCACATCAGAGACGTCTGGAGAACACTCCGAATGTCCAAACACCTTGGTCGCTTGCGGGACTTCCCAGCTTCCTGAATGCCCAGAGCGACTGCTTGTGAAATATACTGCATTATGTCAGTCGCAGGTTGGATGGAGGACTGCCTTTGAGATGGGCCTGCAACCACAGATAGGCAAGAAAAACCGAGATGTTTCCCCCTCCAGGGCTCTGTTATCACAGAATACACATTGTTTCCTTCTGGGCGACTTCCCTTTGGACGACACTGAAGCTCTAGTCCCCTTAGAACTGCAGAAATAGGGATAGAACAGTGTATCAGTGATCCGCACTCTTTTAAATACCAGATAAAACAAACCAGAAAAAAACTTGGCTTACCTATAAGACTTAGGTTGTGACCTATTGTGAGGTGGGGAAGAATTAGTATCAGAGGAATTTGAGACTTCCATATCCATCTTAAGGAAAAGCAGACGAAACGAAAATCCAGCAGGAGGAAGCAATGCAGCATTCACCAGAATGATTCCCACAAGTGTGACAACCAGGGGGCTGTTAAATAGGCATCTGACGTCACACACAGAGCTTTGACCTGTGTGAATCAGACTACCAAACAGGCGAATTTACAGACGAATTTACAGACGAACGAACAGGTGAAATAACCATTCATGTAAACAAACAAACGTTCACTAGAATTCATGCGAACAGCTACAATTCGAAAAAATGAACGCCAAGTAAAAAAGAAAGAAAGCACAGGGACTTACCCCTCAGAAGGACAGCAGAAAAGTCAGAGGGAAACCGGAAACAGGAAGAAGTCCAGACCAGCAAGGTACACGTCCAGGTCCATATTCACCTGCCCACTGCTATCCCTTGGGTTACAGCAAGTGCCAGACCCCCGGTCACTAAAGGGGTACTCTGCAGGGGGTCACCTTTGCGTAGGGCTGTGTAACTGGAGACTTCCCAAGGGAGAGAGGCTGAACTCCCAAGGGGCCAGGGGAACAAATCCCCAGGTAAGCCATAAAAGAAAAATAATAGTTCCGAGGAAAAACACATGTACTATAGGGATAGGACAGGAACAAAAAGACTGAGGGAGGAGGGGATAGGAGGAGGTACTTATACATTTATTTTTTTTTTGTAAATATGTTTTTATTTCAGTTTATATTGTCAAGAATAAGTCACATTGAGACTCGCAGGTCTCCGTAAGCATTTAGGGCACAGTAACCAAGGTACAACATGTGCATAACTTTTTACTTCGGGCAACCGGGCGCGCAGGCCCACAATTTCGCTGGACTCGCAGGTCCCTTTCAGCATGCAGTTCTTGTCCCTAAACTAATGTAACGTTTGCATTCGGTCGCTTCGTTTGTTAGGTAACATTAGGTAAACTTCAGTTTGGACTCGCAGGTCCACTTAGGGTGGAACAGAAGTAGCCTATGAAAAGGAAAGACGGTCTGCGGAACCAGCATTGGTGTCGTGTTGGTCACTATGTAGCGGGTGTTATAGTCGGGTGTCGGGCCCGTGTGTCTCGTTGCAGTAAGGCGGTCAGGTATTACCTCCAGTAAACTCCAAGTGTCAGGGTGGGTCCGCTGGCCCTTTTGAGTCTCACGTTAAGTCCCGCGGCCTGATCTGGAGTGCGTGCATGTGGGTGTCTTATGTTCTATTGTCCCCTCGTGGAGGGGTGAGTGTCTTCCCGAAGGCCTTATAAGTCTTCTCTTATGTTGTCCTTGGCGTGTGCCAAGTACTTGTCTGTTCGCATGCAGTATTTGGGGTTGGGGGATGTCCGGGTAGTGGCGTCTAGGGAGGTAGGGGGGTCGGGGTGCGTCCGCGTCTGGGTCGCGTCTGTCTAGGTCGTCTCTGTATTTGTCGGTCTATGCGGCTTCGTCACTATGTCCTTATGTGTCATATTGGAGCCTGGTTGTGAATTCTGCCTTGGTGGTAGTCAGTATCCAGTGGGTCCATATGTCCGTGTACCTATTCGAGGAGTTGGATGCGGTCATAATGAGTTCCTCTATGGCTCTGAGTTCCTCCATTTGGGAGAACCAGGATGTCAACGGGGGTGTCGTTTGTTGCTTCCAGAATTGAGGGATCAATTGTTTGGCAACGTTTAGTATTCTAATGGTTAGTGAGTGCTTGTATCTCGTTCTAGGTGACCTTGTATGGTGAAGGAGCATATGTTCTGGGAGGAAGGGGGGTGGCGTGTCTGAGAAGGTTTTGAGGAAGCCGTGTATACCCCGCCAGAAGGGCTTTATGGCTTCGCAGGCCCACCACAGGTGGAGTACTGTGCCGACCTCTCTATTACACCGCCAGCAGAGATCCGTGTGTTCCGGGTCCATGGCATGGAGTGCGATCGGGGTGCAGTACCAGTTCGTTAACAGTTTAAACGCCGTTTCTTGTGTTTTGCTGAAGACTGAGCAGTGATGCGTTAAATAGCATATCTTTTCCCAGTCCCCGTCTGTGAAGGTTTTCCCCAATGTTTGTTCCCATCTCCCCATGAATTTGGGTTTCTCCGTTGGTGTTTCCCTCTGTAGCATGGAGTAAATGAGTGAGATCCCGTGTGGTTGCGGGTCTGGGTCCATACACATTCTTTCAAATGTGGTAGGATCACGTTTCTGTGCCGTGCCCCCCGGGAGGGTGTGTACATAGCTCTGTAGCTGTCTGTGTTTTAGGTGGTGTAGGAGGGTGGGGGTTGCTCCCTCTAATAGGGTCGGAAGTGTTTTGCATTCCGTGCCTGCCAGCAGGTGGTGTAGTCTGGGTGGTTTATGTCGGATTAAGTCCCTGAATGCGTTGGGGTCTAGCCCCGGTGGGAAGCTGTCGTTATGCGTGAGAGGGAGAAGGGGGGATGGGAATGGTGCTAGTCTGCATCTCTGTGCTACTCTCTCCCATGCCCGTAGGGTTGCGGTTGTGTAGGGTGTGCCTTGTCTCCCGCTCCCTCCCCTCCCCAGCCATGGGGCGATGGACAGCGGTATCCCCGCATCCGTTTCCTCTACCTCTTTCCATCTCTTATGCACCTTCTCTTTTGTCCACTCCATAATTCGTTGGAGGTGACAGGATTCGTAGTACAGGGAGAAGTCTGGTATGGCCAGTCCCCCCCTGTCCTTGGGCAACGTCAGTGCGGCTAGTTTGATCCTCGGTCTTTTGCGGTCCCAAATGTATTTCCCGGTTTCCTGTCGCAGGGCCTGAAAGAATGATCTGGGGATGGTAATGGGTAGGGCTTGCATGAGATATAGTAGGCGTGGGAGCAGGTTCATTTTTATAACCTGGACCCTGCCCAGCCAGGATATGTGTGGGTATGCCCAGTCCGACAGGTCTTTCCGGAACCTGTTTAGCAGGGGGATGAAGTTGTGTCTGAATAGATCAGGTTCCCTCCTCGTCAGCCATGTGCCTAGGTATTGTATTTGATGTTGTGCCCATTGGAATGTGTGGCTCTGCTTTAAGGGGGAGGCTCTGTGTTCTGGTATACTAACGTTCAAGATGTATGATTTTGTGAAGTTGATCTTGAGGTTGGATATCTTTCCGAAGGTCCTGAAGGCCTTCAGGATATTCGGGAGCGAGACCTCCGGGTTAGTGATAAAGAAGAGGAGGTCATCGGCGTATGCCGCGACTTTGTGTTGTGTGTCTCCATGTCCAATGCCCCTGATTGCTGCGTCCTGTCGTATGTGCGTCAGGAAGGGTTCGAGTGTCAGCACAAAAAGCAGGGGTGACAAGGGGCACCCCTGCCGTGTGCCGTTAGTGATAGGGAAGTCACCCGTCAGGGCTCCGTTTACTATGATGTGGGCTGTGGGGCCGTCGTACAGTGCCTCGACCCATCTCCGGAAGTGCGGTCCCAGCCCAGTGTGGGCCAGTGTGTGGAACATGTATTGCCAGTCGACTCTGTCGAAGGCCTTCTCTGCGTCCGTGGACAGCAGTAGAACGCCTTCGTCCCCGCAATTACGTCTGTGCATGAGCGTCAGTGCCCTGATCGTGTTGTCTCTTGCTTCGCGGCCCATGACGAAGCCAACCTGGTCTGGATGTATTAGAGTGGGGATGTGTGTCTGGAGGCGTGTGGCCAGTATCTTTGCTAACAGTTTGACGTCGCAGTTGATAAGTGAGATGGGCCTGTAGTTCCCGCAGTGTTCCCTGTCCTTACCTTCCTTCGGGATGAGTGCGATGTGTGCGGTCAGTGACTGTTTTGGCAGGTGATGTCCTTCCCTTAGTGCGTTCAGGGTGTCTAGGAGAGGGGGGTATAGATGTTCCGCGAACGTTTTATAATACTTTAATGGGAGCCCGTCTGGACCGGGGCTTTTACCCTGTTTTGTCACTTTAATGGCATAGGCTAGTTCCTCTATCGAAATTGGTTCGTCTAGGCTTTCTGCGGTTACCTGGTCTATGGACGGGAGGGGGTGGGCTGACAGGTAGGCTTGTATTTTCTCCCGCAGTCTGTCTTTCGCCGTGTCTAGGGGGGGCCGGGGGAGGGCGTATAGGTTCGCGTAGTATTCCCGCATTATGTCGAGGATTTTAGAGGGTAGGTGGTGCAGGGTGCCCTGCCCGTCTCTCATTTTATCTATGTACGTTCTTTGTCTCTGTTTGGCTAACATTCTGGCCAGTAGCTTACCGCTTTTATTGCCGTGAAGTAAGAAGAAGGCCTTATGTCTGGTTATGTCTCTGTGGTGTTTCCTTTGTAAGAGGCTCGTCAGGTCCCGTCTGAGTCGTAGTAGTGTCGCCTGGTGTGCCGTTTGTTGGGTGGTTTTGTTGAGTGTTTCCACCCTGTGTATTTCGGTCACTAGTTCCGTCAGACGGCTGTCTGTCTGCTTTTTAAGGGTGGACCCCTGACGGATGAAGTGTCCTCGTATCACGCTCTTGTGTGCCTCCCATCTAATGGTCGGTGAGGTGTGTTCAGTTGTGTTCATCTCAAAGTATTCTTTGAGTGTGTCGTTGACCTCGGACGTGAATTCGGGCCTAGTAAGGAGGTATTCGTTAAGCCTCCATTTGTTGTGCCGGGGTCTGTACAGGGGGGACGAGAGTGTTAGGGTTACCGGCGCGTGGTCTGACCATGTCGCCACCCCATGTTCTGCAGCGTTAGTTATTGGTAAATGGTAGTGCGTGGTAAAAAGGTAGTCTAGCCTGGTGTAAGTGTTGTGCACATGGGAGAAAAACGTATAATCCCTCTCGTCCGGGTGATAGGCCCTCCAGCAGTCTATCAGCTGGTGGCGAGTTAGAAGGGTCTTGATTGAGTTTAGGTTTTGCGCCGGGACCCACGATCGTCCGGCGGAGGTGTCCCACCGCGGATTGAGCGCTACGTTTAGGTCACCCCCCACTATGAGGATTCCCTCCGTGAAGGGCCTTAGTTTCCTAAGTGTGTGTGCCAGGAATCTGTATTGTCGGGTGTTCGGGGCGTAGACGTTCGCGAATGTATAGGCCTGTCCTGCTATTGTGCCCTTTAGGAAGAGGAATCTGCCTTCCCTGTCCGTCAGCTGGCCCGTTTCTACAAAAGGTATATGTTTGTGAACTAGAATGGCCGTGCCTCTGGACCTTCCTGCGTGATAGTCGCTGTAATATCCCGTGGGGTAGTGATGGTTTGTCAGTTTGGGCCTGGACCCGCCCTTGAAGTGTGTCTCCTGTATTAGTACTATCGAGGCTCGTTGAGCGTGGAAGTCTCTCAGCGCTCCTGAGCGCTTCTCCGGTTTATTGAGACCTCTGGCGTTTATGGAGAGGACAGAGAGACAGTCCGGCACCAGTGCCTTCGTGCCTGTGTGTGAGTGTGGCCGCATCGTTTCGTCCTTGGGTCTCAGTCCAGTCAGGGGATCTGTCCGCGGTCTGTGTCCTGTCTGTGTCTGTGTCGTAGGTTGGGTGGGGGTTGTAGGAAGAGAAGAAAGAGGAGAAAAAAGAGGGGGGTGAGGGGAAGGGGGATGAGAGATATGTGGGTGTGCGTGTCCTTGTCACTATAGGGTGACAGTGAGGTGTCAGCGACGGGGAGCGGTTTAGCCAGCGGCCACCTGTGGTCCGCGGCTGCCGCTCGCCTGTCTGTGTCGCTGGGCCCTTTGGGGCAGTAGAAGGAAGCTAAGGGACTCCGGGTGGAACCAGTCCTCCCTGCGTCCGTGCGTATGTCGGTGGTAGATGTGTACCTGGGTTGCGTTTCTCGGTCCGTTTGGTCTGTGTAGTCCCCCTGTCGGCTCTATCTGTCAGGTTCTGGTCGTTATGAACGTCCTCCTCGGTATAGTTCCTGTGTATTGGGCTCCGGGTCATGGGTCAAGCCGCCGTCTCAGGCGCCTATCATGTGCGTAGGCAAATAAGAATTAGATGATAAAACAATTTTGCATTGAAACTCAATAAACCTTTCTCAAGAGTAAACTTTAAACTGTGAACTTGGTTGTGGCATGCAGCTGCCTGCATTATAACCTGATTGCGTACCTAGCTGAGTACCTAACCTTCGCTCCCGTACCTCCCCCTCTCTGGCGCCTGTGTCGGGTCTCCCTGCCCCCCCAGGGATGGTTCGGGTCGTCCCCCACCGGCCCTCCTCTCAGGTGCCCCTCTCTCCCTAACCCGTGCCCGGGCCCCTCTTCAGCGTGTCCCCCCCACCCTTCGTCCGTGTGTGAGTGGGACCACCCGGTGGGGCCCGCCCCCTGCTCGGTTGGGTCATCGCAGGGCGGTCGGGGCCCCAGCGGAAGGCCCCAGTCCTAGAGGAGCTCCGGAATTTACCCCCCCCATTCCCTCTGGCCCCCCCCCCTCGGGTCAGCCTTGGTGAATGCGCCTGGGCTGGGGTCGCAGCCCCCCTGGGGTCGGCCTCTACACGATGGTTTCGGTGGGGTCAAGCCATGTGTAGCCCGTCTGTTATACCATGGGTGTTAACTCGTTTGCGTGCTCGTGGGCGAGTAGCTTCCCCTGTGGGTAGGGGCTCTTCTATTAGGCCTATGCGTGTTGCCCTATGGCAGTGTCTAGCTGGGCTGATGGCTGCCCCCTCTGTCTGCCTTCGGTAACGTGCTCCCCTTACGCTTCCTCAGTGCCTTCCCCCCCCCAGGGTTCGTGAGCAGGGTAGGTGCCCCCCTGGTGTGCCCGTCCCCCCAGATCACAACTCACAGTTCGAAGTGATTTAGGAGAGCAGTCTCGTTACCCCTAGTGTCCATGAGGAGGTTGGTACCCCTATTGAAGGGTGAGTCCCGGTTGGTGGTACTTGCGGTTACATGCTGCAGCTGCCAGCGGTTGACCCTCATGCCGCCGTCCCCGAGGGCCGAGTGGCCTGTTGTCGGGTCCCTCTGCTTCTGTGTTGCTGTGGCTGGGGCCGCTGGTTCAGCGGTGGTGTCGTGTAGAAAGCGAGGGGATCCGGCCATGTCATGGTGATGGGTGGGAGCTGCAGCTCTGCGGCGAGATCACTCAGGTCCTCCGGGTGTCGGACAGCAAAGGGCCCCTTCGAGGTGAGAGCCTGCAGCCCGGTCGGGAAGGTCCACCGATATCTGATTCTGTTGCTTTGGAGGATTCTCGTAAGGGGCTTCATCGCCCGTCGGTAAGCCAGGGTAGCCGGGGAAAGGTCTGGGTATAGCTGGAGTTCCGCGCCATTCAGCAGCACCTTTTCTGTGTTTCGTGCCTTCTGGAGGATGTCCTCCTTTAGGCGGAAGCAGGCCAGGCAACAAACTGTGTCTCTTGGGGGAGCCCCCGGGGGGCCCCTCGGTCTTAGTGCGCGGTGGGCTCTAATAAACTCAATTGCGGTGGTAGCTGGGCGGCCCAGGAGCTTGTTAAATAGTTCTTTAAGGGTGTCTGCTATTGGCGTTGTTTGGTCTAGGTCTTCTGGGATGCCGCGCACCCGTATGTTTTGGCGCCTGCCACGGTTATCCAGATCCTCCATATGCAGGGCCATTTGTCTCATTTGCGCTGTATGATGTTGTATCGCGTCTGTGTTTGCAGACTGAGCGGAGGACAGATGATCAGTGTCCGCCTCGAGTTGGGACACTTTTGTGTGGAGGCCCTGGATGTCCTCCCGGAGTGAGTGCAGTTCTGCAGTGATGGAGGCTCTCAGCTCTGAGTTAGCCTCCTTCAGGTCTTGTTTTGTAGGCAGGGCTCGGATTAATTGAACCCAGTCCGGTTGAGGGTCCGGAGGGGTCTGGGCCTGTTGCATCTGGCGGCTGTCTCGTGGCGACGCTGGGCGGGAAACGTCGGCAGTTTCAGAGGCTGTGCAGGCCCGTGCGGCCGCCTCTGTGGGAGTCACTAGGAATTGCCGGAGGGAGGCGGCAGCTGTGCCCTTCGGCGTGTCCGTCGGCTTGGTGGTAGTCGGTGCCCGGTGAGTTTTACCCATGTTTGCCCGGGGTATAGGTGCTTCGAGGAGGGTTTGTGCTTGGCCTGCTGGGGAGCTCCGGGATTACGCCGCCATCATTCTCGGCTTCCAAGCCACGCCCCCCCCTTATATTTTTTTGAGCCATACAACAGTAAATAAAACATGAATTAACACACTCATTCCACAAAGAAGGGACACTTCAAGTACCATAACCACTACATCAGTATTTATGGACCAAGGAGTCTTTGCATATAGTGTCTCCATTTTCTGACAAAACCATTTTCAAGCAGTTTTGGACCAAAAAACCCCCCAAAACATTAGAATAAAAAACAACATGGCTCTACTGTCAAGGCAATAATATTATTTTACTCATTATACAGTTGGACATAAATGATAGGCTGCAAACAGGTGGCTTACATTGGTTCGTAATGCTGCAGAGCTCTAAGCACAGTGAGATCTTATTAATGGTATGCATTATACATGAATAAAGAGCAAATAATATATTAACCAGCATGCTACCGGGTCTGTGAAGACTTCTATTAACCAGTGAGCAAGTTCAGTGCAGCAACAATGTATACTGTACCACCAATTGGTTTCACTGCGAGGATGCATGTAACCCTCAAGATGCAACAGATGAAACCCAGTGACATTTCTACTTAAATAATTAATCAATTACAAAACAGCTGAGCTCATGCAGTCCGTAGGCTGTTATATTATACAATAGCAACCTTACTCTAGGATGGAGTTGACCATTTGCTTTTTAATGTATTAAGGCAACACAAAAACAATAATTGATCTTCATGCCCTTGAGGGCCCACCATAGACTGAGCTTTCATAGCAGAGAATTCCCTTATAAAGGTTTTTCCACGTAATTAAGTCAGAGTGATCTGACAGGCAAGTCTCACTTCTCTCGAGACTTGCCTGTTAGACAATGGCATGTACACCCACCCATTGTATTATTATTTAGAGATCCCACCTTTCACCCATGGGTGGGGGCTGGTAGAAGAAATTGGTCCACCCCCTTGCCAATGGGTGGAGGCCAGGGGGACACTTGGTTCCCTCCCCTAATATTTATACCAGCCCCCACCTGTCGGTCACAATGAACTGTCCACCCTCCATTATTTATTGTAAAGTCTCCCCCCCAATGCCCATAGTGCTTTTCTAGCAACTCAGCAACTTTTCTAACCCTCCCCCACCCCCAAGGTTTTACTTAAAATTATCATTCACTTGGAAAAAAGTGAACGGTAATTTGCAAATGTGCATCTGGTTGGATGCATTTGGTTCTAAACTGTATTAAGAATTTATTACGATACTTTGTGAATCTTCCAAATCCTAGCCTTTGTAGAGGATTCAGATGAGAGATTGATTTTGTACTGGGTGATTGCTGCAAGGTGACTCTAAGAGTCTGGATTCCGAGCACATTTGGCTTTAGTAAATATGAGAATTACCATTATGGTCGAAATTTGGTCATTTTCAATAGATTTTGTCCACCAGACAATATCCATAGTTTAGTGAATTACTCTGTAAATTTTTTCCATGTTGTAAATCTCTGCTTCACGGAGTGTTTTCACCAGGGCCGTCTTTAATATTGATTGGACCATGGGCAAGCATCTGCTTGGGTCCCCTGGGCATGCAATCACTCCCTCCACCCCAACCTAGAGGCGAAACTAATGTAGAGAGTGCCTTGGTGCAAAAAAAAATAATAATTCAGGCCTGCCCTGTAGCACAAGAGTAAAGAAAAGATAGATCCCCATCTGTCATACAACTCCTGCGATGCTATGCCAGGTGGGGATCTACCATCCTTGCAGGGTTGTATTTTTGAGCAGTGTTTGTGCAATTGAATCTCAGCATGTTATTGTATAGAGTGTATGTGTGCATGTAGGGGTGTATTTGTATGTACTGTTACCATTGGAATGCAGTGGTGTACTTGTGTGTAGTGTTTGCGTTTGAATGCAGTAATGTGTGATTGTCTGTAGTGTTGGCTTTTAAATGCAGGTGTATTTTTGTGTGTAGAGTTGGTGTTTGTATATAATTTTAGCGTTTTAATACAGGAATGTGTTTGTATGTAATGTTTGTATTTGCATGCAGGGGGTTGTTTGGATGTAGTGTTGTGTACATTTGTGTGTAGTATTGGTGTTTCAGCAAACTGGTGTGTTTGTATGTAATGTTTGTGTTTGCAGGGCTCTGTTTGCATGTTGTGTGATTTCTATAACACATATACACATACACATTAACACGCAGATACACACATAGGCACACTGACACATGCTCACACCTTGACACATACTGGCACATACACACACACACTCAGATACACACCCTTTGACACACAGATACAAGCACTTTGATACACACACACACACTGGCACATCCAGACACAGAGGTACACACACACACTGACACAGGTATGTACACACACACTCAGATACACACATACATAAAGGTATAAATGCAGGGGTGTATATGTGTACAGTGCTAGAGATGGAGTGTATTTGTGTTGGCATTAAAATGCTGGGATGTATGCATTACCACACACTCAGATGCACACTGACACACACTGACACATACATACATACATACACACACACACACACACACACAAAGGTACACATACACAGTGACACACAAGTACACATACACAGGTATACATACACACAGAAACACAGACAAACACAGCCAGATACAAACACTGACACAAACACAGCCAGATACACACACTGACACAAACACAGCCAGATACACACAAGGACATAAACACAGCCAGATACACACACACATATATGTGTACATTTACATATTTTAATCTCTGCCTTCTAGCAGCTCTTGGACAGCAACTCCCAGCAACCTTGGCCATAATAATGTCTCAACTCTGTTCTTACATACCCTGGTCCAGAATTTGGCAAAAGTGACATTTGGAAATGGTATACAGCCTTTGATAACACTTGATGCAATAATATGTTAAAATAAATACTTTTAAAATTTATATTTAATAGGGAACTGTCAGGTTCTTCTAGGATTTTTAACATGTACTTATTCCCTGTGTGTTACATTACAAACACCAACACTTGAATAAAAGTGATATCAGAAATAAGCAAAACAAAAAAACAAAACATATTTAGCCACCCTCCTGTCTCCTTACCTTTTGGGTACAGAAAGGTGGCTTCCCTGGGGTCCAGTGGGAGCTTGTTGCCATCAGCTTTCTCAGTCCCTCTCCCCAACAATGCTTGCATCCTCCTCCGTGTGGTGTGTGCCTCCTCCCCAGCGGCACTGAGGAGGAAGTGATCTGACCTCACTTCCTCCCAGCATGCCAGAAGAAAAGGGATCACAGGGGTGAGGGGGCTAGCTGTGTGTTTGTATTCAGCCAACCCCCATATTACAAGGGTCCGGTCCAGATCAGTATTAAAGGGCTGTGGTCCCTGATTACCTCAGGTGCTGCAGGGGGCCCATGGGGCAGCTGCCTTAGGGCCCCCAGGAGTAACTGGGCCCGGGGCAGCTACCCCTTTTGCCCCTCCTTAAAGACGGCCCTGGTTTTCACTGTCTATTTCATGTTAATAGAGTGTAGCACCAGCCATTAAATGACCAGGGAACATTGCAAGAAAAGGTAAAGAAGCATGTACTCTAAATTAATTGTACATAATGGAATGCCTACCTTTTATATTTTACAAACAAACCATGTGTTCAGGACAAATGTGTTTATCTTGATTTACAAGTATTATTCTAAAATATGAAATTAAGCGTGTAACTGAGCATTCATTACCAGGGCTGGGCTCAGACATGTAAGATTATTAAGGCATCACACTAAATGAATAATCTAATACTTTAAACAGTAAAGCTTGCCTGTGATTATAGAGGATAACTGACACTACCCACCCTGCTATGTAATTATATTGCCCTGCAACATTCACACCTGTCTCTACTGAACTAAACAGGATATTCAGGGTTTTATTGTCATGTGCATTAAGGTGAAGGAAAATATATACAATGTATAAAAACATACAATATATTTACAAGTGCGTGTTGGACAATTCACCTTTCACTTGATCTCAAAGAAATGGGAAAGAGGGCTGAAAATAAACATCCCAAACTCTATGAGAAATTGACAAAATAATTGGGGTACTGTGACAGGGCAACAATGATGATGGCAGCATAATTCCGAGCTTCTTTTTTTTTTTAATATTTATTTTTTCGTGCATGGAAATAATACAAGTAGGTTTGCAATGCCACAACAGCTATTGCTAGCATTTCAATGGACATATAGAAACAATTGCTTGGCATAAATTTGGAGTTTGCATGCCCCGCTGCGTAAGGTGAGGGTAAAAGGAGCACATATGAACTGGATCACAACTGACCTCATCCAAATGTACCAGTTTCGGGCTTCTTTGTGGTCAAAGTTTAAGCGTACTGGCTCTATGAATGATCACCGTGCATTTAGACAATGGCAAAATATATGCACAAAACAAACAAAATTGGCCAAGGCCCAATATTTCTGTGAAAATCTGAACAATAACATCTTAAACCCTAGAAACTTTTGGAAAGTCACAAATAAACTACAAACTCCCAACCCTCCACTGTCAAAGTGGATAACCAAACCCTGCAACTTCCCTTAGATGTAGCAAATACCTTTAACAATTATTTTGTCGGTTGCTCTACTGCCCTGATTGCCAAGCTAATAAATTACACACATCCTGAAACTACAAATGTGGATCAGGCCCCACTAAATTTGCAAAGTCCCACTATAGACAAGTTCATTTTTAGACCTGTACCTGTTAGTGTCATTGAAAAACATCTTAATAATCTAAAAATTAAAAACCAGTCCGGACCTGATCAAATCCCAGCAATGCTGTTGAAGCTCAGTGCGCCGGCAATTGCTAAACCCGTCACAACTCTAATTAACGAATCACTGGTGTCTGGATACATACCCAAACTTTGGAAGACTGCGAGAGTAGAGCCTATCCATAAAAGTGGTGACACTACTTTGGTTTCTAACTATCGCCCAATATCATTGCTCCAGGTATTGTCAAAAATCTTAGAAAAATGTGTCCATACGCAATTATGTGAGTACTACCAACAATCAAACTATCTGACCCCTGATCAATCTGGTTTTCGCCAGAATCACTCCACTACAACTGCCCTCTTAAAAGTTTGCAATGACAACCAAACTGGCATGGAACAAGGAGACCTAACTGGAGCTATTGTCCTTGATTTTGCTAAGGCCTTTGACACAGTAGACCACGACATTCTACTGCACAAACTAAAAAACTCAGGTATTGGTGATCGTTCGCTAAACTGGTTTCGATCGTATGTATCGAATGGCTCGCAATATGTGTCCATTTCTGACAGTGACTCCCTCCCCCTCCTCCTCCCAGTCACGTGTGGTGTTCCCCAAGGTTCAATTCTCGGCCCCCTAATATTTACATTATTTATAAATGATCTGCCTAATGTCTGCAAATCCTCAAATGTACACATGTACGCAGATGACACGGTAATCTATGCAAGCAATTCCGATCTACCACAGATTGAGGCTGTGCTCCAAGATCAGTTTACAGAGGTGGAAAAGTGGATCGCAAAAAACAAACTTTTCCTGAACACTGACAAAACTGTCACAATAATCTTTGGAACAGTACCTAAATTACACAAATTACACAATTCCCACCTATCCATCAAAACAAATTCAAATGGCACACTGACCGCAGTCCACTCTTTCAAATACTTGGGTATGATGTTAGACCCCAATCTATCTTTTAGCCTGCACATAGAAAAGCTTGCATCTAAACTTTATCCAAAACTAGTTGCCCTGTACAGAAACAAATCCTGCCTAAGCCCTACAGTAAAGGAAAAGATTGTACTGCAAATGCTAATGCCAATCATTGATTATGGGCATGTAGTATATGCATCTGCATTGCAATCCCACATTAATAAACTCAACACATTGTATAACTCGTTCTGACGATTTGTGCTACAATGTAATTACAGGACTCACCATTGTGACATGCTGAAAGAACTAAACTGGCTGTCGCTGGAATCCAGACGCACCCTTCATCTTTCCAGCCTTGTGTTTAAGAGCTTTTTCTGGGAAACTCCCACCCTACCTAAACACAATGCTTTCCTCAGCTTAACCTCCGATCCAGTCCCAACACTTTACTTAGTCTACCTCAATACAAAAAGAAAGCAGCCCGATCCTCCTTCTCCTACAGAGCACCGCAATTGTGGAACGACCTCCCGCACACTTTAAAATCTTCCCTAAGCCTAAAGTCCTTTAAGAGATCCCTCTCTACATACCTCAAAACAGAATGCACCTGTCATGGTTGATTATATATTTCCTGCCTGTTCTATGTTAAATTTTGTATTTATTGTGTATTGATATTGTTTTTGTGTTATATTGTACCCTAATTGTAACAATGCAATGTTTTGTGGACCCAGGACATACTTGAAAACGAGAGAAATCTCAATGTATCTTTCCTGGTAAAATATTTTATAAATAAATATCATAACTGCACATTTTATTGTGGCCAGCCTAAGGCACACCTGTGCAATAATCATGCTGTCTAATCAGCATCTTGATTTGCCACACCTGTGAGGTGGATGGATTATCTCGGCAAAGGAGAACTGCTCACTAACACAGATTTAGACAGATTTGTGAACAATATTTGAGAGAAATAGACCTTTTGTGAACATAGAAAAAGTCTTAGATCTTTGAGTTCAGCTCATGAAAAATGGGAGCAAAAACAAAAGTGTTGCATTTATAATTTTGTTGAGTGTATATATATATTTTATTATTATTATTTTTCTTAATATTTAGTCTTTATTAAAGTTTTTTTAATTTACAAATGAAAAGACATACGGTTATAGCATTGGAATATTTATAAACAATATATATTTTTTTATCCTAGATTAAGAATGAAATAAAAATAAACCTAGTACCATCTAAATTGCATTCATCTTCTAAATTACATATATTTAGATATACTGAAAAAAAGTTAATATCCCAGACAATTGTTTATCAGAAATGATTACTTATCAGATCCTAAGCGATGGCATAACAGAGATTCATGCCTCAAATTGTTTCTGAGAAAAGGAGCATAATCAGTCTGAGTGCTAACCTTCAGATATAGTCATATCAAGCAAAGGTTAACAATCAATTCCTACTTAACGGATTCCAACAATTCCAGCACATACAGTATATGAAATGAATGTTCATTTAGGGAAAGTAGTGAACATCTTAGGCTAATACAGCAAGATCTTTGCAATGTATGCTTATGGAAAAACATATAAAGAAACAGAGTGTGTGGCCAGTTACAGAAACAGTTTTATTTTCTGCTTAGTATCTGTAGGCGTTGATTTCTCAAATACATTCTATGGACAGATCAGCAGTGCACAGGTAAGTATGAGATGGCCAATCACATTTCAGCATATAGATTCTCCCTCCATCTTAAGATCTGTGAAGAAATTAGTGCCATTAACCTGATTGGCTGCAACCATCGTTCGGTTCATGAAAAAGTGTGAATGGGACTTTCACAGGCCAGACATAGCATCTATCAACTTAGGTCAGCTTGACTGTTGAAGTTCACGCCAACATTCCACTATTTGTATACCTACAACATTTTTATACATCATTCAAAGGCTTTACTACCAAGTTGTTACTGCTATTCAGCGGAACAGAGAAAAATAAAAAGTAATAGGTCTATGCTAGGTAAAAATATAAAAGTCACTAAAACACAAATAACCCAGATACTGTCTCTTAACATTGTGGAGTTTGGGTGGCATTAGGAGAGTGACTTTCTGAGGACATGAGGATTGTACTGATTGTACGGGATTATAAACAACTGAATGGAAACACAATATATCCCAGGACGTACTTGAAAACCAGGGTAATCTGAATGTACCTTTCCTGGTTAAATACTGTGTTATTTTATATATATAGATCACAAGAAAGAAAGATAAAGAATAGATAAGATACAGTCTGGGATTTGATGAAAGAGGTGTGCGAAGCTCATTAAATATTAATACCGAAAGCTGGTGAAAGTTTGATATAGATCAAAAGGTGACTATTGAATTAAACATTTTACTTTTTAGAAATAATCGAACAGGCTCACTTTTATATAACATTGTGTTTTGTTTTGACCTGTAGGGGTCAATAAACAGCAGTAATCTTTTTTTTATGAGGAAGGTTCTATGCTTGTGATCTTTCGGTTGGATTAAAGAACAATTCAATGGCAAACTTAGAAAAACCTCTCTTCCAGAAACATTGAAATGTGCAGCATTTAAAAGTACACCGACGACCAATAACACCAACCAAATAATGTTGTTTCTAGTAAGTGTATGTACCCATTAGTGCAGGCACAAAAAGAACAGCCTAGTGTATTAGTGTGCTTTATTGTTATTATTATTGCCATTTATATAGCGCCAACAGATTCCGTAGTGCTATATACATGCATCTGAACACTATCCATGCTTTATTCACCAAATGAAATGAAGGAGCGTAACCCTATCTTATTGTATTGAGGTGGTAAGATTATACCCTAGAGAAATATTAATCCTTTGTGAACAAAACCTTACCCGTTGTTTTCTCGGCGTACATAAAGTCTTACTATGCTTGTTAATTGACTTCATCTGCAACATCAGGTGGTATGTAATTGTTTTTGAGACATGTGTACTTTAAATAGAACTGAACAAATAAAATTGGTTCTAAACACAAAGTATTCAGGTTTCCTATTAATGGCCTGGTTGATTTTATGCTGAGGAACAGAATTATATTGAACAGGATTTGTATTTTCATTAAGCTGCTTACACAAGAGCAGAGAACGGAAAACAAAGAGATCAGTTATGTTTCAATGTCAATGAAATAATATTTTAAGCAGTAACTTCTGAAGAAATAAACAGAAATGTGTTAATTTAATCAGGTTTAGAATCCCGTCCTTGAAGTCAGGATGGTAGGATTACAATAAAAAATTAACACGAAAATTATCAATATTGTAAAATGGTTCATGCTTATTAAAAGGTCATAAACTGTGATGAGCTTTATATATCAAGTAGAATTGCAAATTTTGTTTATAGCAAACACACTTAATTATATATATTGGAATCATATGTTAGAATGGGTATATTATTTTTATTATTATTATTATCATATGTTAGAATGGGTATATATAAGTAAAATAACATGGGAAAGAAAATAAAACTAATATGAACAAATGCATGATTTGTAACTGATTTCTTTAATCTGCATGTATAGAGGTTGATTTACCAGACAGCGTATATAGCCACACTGCTATTCACTCTTACAGCTCGCAGGCTGGGTTTCGGGCATAACTGAGTTCAGCCAGCAGATCTATGCCTGTAGCATAAGTGGAAAGAAAGCATGATGCTAGGGAAATAGCAGGTGTCTCATCACTGTTTGCAGTAATATTTAGTATAAATAGAAAAAAAAAATACTACAGTTTTACACAACCATTGCATTTTAGAAGATAGACCTGAGCAGCTCTTTAACCTAAAAAAACTGATTGGTTCTCTCTAACTAAAATGAGTTACCATAGCAACCAGAGTATGCGTTGTGCTTGCTATGTGTGAAGAGCAGAAGGACCACCTGTAGGAGGTCTTTTCCGCTTTCCCTAGTCATGATGAAAAAAAACTTGTCCAAAAATAAGATGTCCAGTCTCCTGGGCACATATAATGCCCCTAAGCCTCACTCCCAAAATATGTCCCTATGTAACCCAACACGTTAATAATAGTGAAAAGCGACCCAAAAAAATCTAAAGCAAAAATAAAGTATTTATATTCACCCTAGACATATCTGGTCCATCTGTAAGAAGTCAGTTCTATATTTGACATCTCTGATTTGTGGGCTAGACCCTACTTTGCTCTGAGCTTCATTACTAGTCAGTCAAATATCTTATTCATTGTGGCCTAATGGACTATCAACTGGTGTTGCATTTTAATCTTTTATTATATGTTTTTCTATTTCAGTGCTAATTACCTTTTTTCTTACCAGAAGTTCACATTGTAAGCTTGGCTGCATGTTGCATGGCTCATAGTTATTTGTTCTAAGATTGTTATGGTCAGAGGCAACCTTTATGAGAATACCATTAAAGCAGGGCAAAACATTTCCACTAGCCACTGGCGAGTAAAAATTCCACCCTGGCAAGTAGAAATTCAATTCTGGTAAGTGTAGCCTGATAAGTGTGCCCAGGCTTGCATTAATAAGCAGTTTGTCGGCCTGGCTAATACTTCACATTTCAAGCAGTGCCTTACAGTATTCTTGGTTAAAGTTTGCTATATATTGGGAAGTTATGTCTAGGCTCTAAGACTAAATTCTGAGCAGTCACTACATCAAAGTTTTCTGGAAAGACTGCAGCTACATATAGAAAGTTTTATTATATTGCTTCATTTTGCTACATTCAATTGGACAGTGCAATTAGATATTGCCATAGTTATCCTCTCAACTCTTTACCATCTAGGGCCGGCATAGGCAACCTACAGCACTTCACATGGTTGTGGACCGCATCTACCAGGATGCGCATAGAGCCATAATGCTGGCAAAGAATCACAGGAGGTGTAGTCAACAAAATCTGGAGTGCTGAAGGTTAGCTATTACTGATCTAGAAATAGAGATGATTAAGAGGGTTCAGTGTTAACCATGTACTAGTATCATATAGCAGTCCAGCAATTATTAAGATTATGTTGTATCAACTTGTACTTGCCAATATGTTGTAACCTAATATATCTGGATACACTTTTAAAATAATTTTTACAAAATATTAAAATATCAAAATATATATCATAGAAATATTACACTTCCCTATACAACCTAGCGGACGACCCACACACACATCAACCACAAACACAGGCCATAAAAACCTATCTAGACGTAATACAGCTACCCACCTTCACAACTCAACACCAACAAGCACTAAATGCCACAATAACACAAGAAGAGGTAACAACAGCCATCCTCAGCCTGCCATCGGGCAAATCCCCAGGCCCGGACGGCTTCGCCAGCGGTTACTACAAAAAATTTCATACCATCCTAGTACCGCACCTAACAAACGTATTCAATGAAGCCACCCGCCTCCAAAAACTACCCGCCGAGACACTGCTGGCACATTATCACACTCCCCAAGCCAGGGAAACCACCCACATGCCCACAAAACTTTCGCCCCATATCCCTATTAAACACAGATGCCAAGCTATACGCGAAAATCTATGCGCAAAGACTGGGCTCCTTCCTAGCACACATTATACACACAGACCAAGTAGGGTTCATCAAAAATAGGCAAGGAGGAGACAACACTAGGAAAGTCATGAACATCATACACAGCGCTCAACACATGAAGGTGGGGTGTGTGCTGTTGTCGCTGGATGCGGAGAAGGCCTTCGACCGGCTGGGCTGGGAGTTCCTGGAACAAGTCCTTCGAAAATTCGAGGCACCAGAGGGCTTCCTCTCAGCGGTCAGGGCACTATATAGCGCTCCCACCGCACAGGTCCTAAACGCGGGATTCGTATTGGATCCCCTCACCATAACCAATGGCTCTCGCCAGGGGTGCCCCCTCTCACCATTACTATATGTGATGGCCTTGGAGCCGCTGGCGGCAGCCATACGGCAAAACACATCCATCCATGGAGTGACAATAGGGGACAAAGAATACAAAGCGAACTTATTCGCCGACGACATCCTGCTAACCCTTACCCAACCACACATGTCTCTACCAAATTTGATGGCCACTATAGCGGAACACTCATACTACAAGCTAAACATAAATAAGACACAAGCCACAAGCGTGGGGATCCGGGAAGACACACTAGAGAGGCTCAAAGCCACATTCCCCTTTGATTGGAGGTCTGACCACTTGACGTTCCTAGACAAAAACTATATAGCGCTCGCGAAAGAGGTTGCCACCACACTGGAATCCTGGACGGGGAAGTACCTATCCTGGGTGGGGCTACTGTCAGCGATCAAAATGATGCTGCTACCTAAGCTCCAATACTTACTACGCACCCTCCCGATACAACTGCCAAAAACGTACATATCCTCCATGCAGAGACTGTTCAACCGTTTTGTATGGGCCAACAAGAGACCTAGGGTAGCTTCAGGGATCCTACAACAGCCGGTCATGAGGGGGGGACTAGGCTTACCATGCATAAAGACATACTATAGAGCAGCCCAATTAACAGTAATCAAAACAGCTACAGCGGAGGGGGAACCATTACAATGGGCCCAGATAGAAGCACACTGGGCAAACAAACACACAATGCAGGACCTCTTCTGGTTCCCGGGATCCCTACGTCCTAAACTTTTCCAACCCCTACCAACCACAGCCCTAACCCTAAAACACTGGGAAGAGCAGAAAGCTGGGGGGAGAGACCACAAAGCCATAAAAGGACAAGCCCCAATCTCATACCTGGCAGTGGGCATCCCCTCCCTTGACGTCAAAATGTGGAGGGATGCGGGCTGCACCACGATCAGCCACTTATATAGAGACAATAGCCTGATACCCTTCCCAGAACTCCAAACCCAATATAACATGCCCAGCAAGGCACTATTCCCTTACCTACAAATCAAATCCCTACTCGCAGGAATCAAACTACAACACGATGAGCCTCTAACAACACATAAGGCAGAAAACCTCTGCCTGACAGACAGGCCCCCGAAGAAAATACTCTCAACACTATACACGGCCCTAATGGAGGAACAGGCAGAGATCGAAAAGAGTTTCCAAAAAGCATGGCACACGGAACTGGGGAAAACACTGGGAACAGATGTATGGAAGCGGGCTTTCACGATACACAAGGGAAACACACGGTGCACCACACACCTAGAAACCATACGAAAACTACAATACAGATGGTACATGGTGCCAGAAAAATTAACAACAATATACCCCAACACACCCAATATATGCTGGAGGTGTGGAGACACGGAGAGCTCCATGAGCCACATATGGTGGTCATGCACAAAAATTAGGCAATACTGGGGGGAGGTGGGAAAAATTGCGGAAGACATATTAGATAGACCATGGCCTCTAACTATAGAACAAAGCATATTATTCATGATACCAGCCACACTAAGTAAAACTGAGGAAAAGCTTATATTTCACCTGCTCATAGCAGCAGTAACACTCATAGCGCGGGCATGGAAGTCTCCAACAGCGCCTACCAAAGAGGCTCTCCTAGATCAAATCTCCCTAAACTGGAAATATGAGCTGATGGCAAACAAACACTTAGGAACGCGGAAACATACAGATACAGCAGGGAGGCGTTGGCAGGAGTACATACAAGAACAAGAACATACAAGAACAATAAGCTCACCTTAACACCACCAAGAGACAGCGACATCACCAGGAAGGGGGGAGTGAAGGGGAGGGAAGGCCCAACAAGAGAAAACCCACGGCAACCAGCAAACAATAACACCAGGGCAGGGCCACTAAACAGAGCAACCAACACGATAGGGCAACCAAAGCAACACAAGTAAGAAGAAACGAGCCCCAAGAGGGCAACACGAGATACAACGGAGGGAAGGGGGAAACCACCGGGGAAAAAGTGGGAAGCGAAGGGGGGACGAACTCTGAGGGAACCTATAACTGTACTGTACAATCCCTATGCTGTAACAAAATGTCCCTGCACTACCCCGTTTTATTTTGTACCCTGGCGAGCAGGCACCAAAAAACTAACCAATGTGAAACATCAATAAAAAAACATATTTTCAAATTGAAAAAAATATATATATATCATAGAAAAAAAAATCAATTTATCAAAAATATATACATATATTTTTGTAATATTACATAATTTTAAAAGTTTAAACAAAAATATTAAATCATTTGAAAAGTCTACCAAACAATATTAAATCGAGGCAGTTTGGCTCCAAAGTAACTAAGAATAGACCTGTCAAGGCATTGCAATTAGCTACATTAAACTTAGAGATTTTCTTACCTCAGAACAAACTGGTCAGTGCATTTCAGTTAGTTACATGTAAGTGAGGAATTGGTTATTTTATCATATGATAAAGGAATGTATCGCACTGCCAAGGTATATATCAGTGCTATGACACACATTCTAAAAGTTATCCAATCCAGTGCTTTCCTATAGGATAGCATTGGGAGGTTAGTGCATTTGCACGGCAGTTGGATGGTCTCCCTGAGATTTACTCTGCTATTTTATGAAAGGGCGTCTATCGGATGTCATATTGACAGCCACTAAGATAAGTTACCCTGCAAAGTAATTGCCATTCCTGTAGAATGGCAATGTTTTCAACTGCAGGGTTAAAAACGAGGTACATGGCACCCAGACCACATCATTGAGATGACGTCTTGTTAATGGAGCTCAATGTTTTACGATAGGAAACTCCCTAATATTTAGATACTAGCAGTCTATGTCTAAGTTATACATTTGTTTATATTGTCATTGGTCTCTCCATTTTTTCTTTTTCTTTTCTGTATTTCTTCTCACCCAATATACAGATAATATTGCCATAGCTTGTGATGTACTTGTTTGGGGAAAATAAACCATTATTTCAGTTTTGGAATGGTTTTCATGGATGCTCCCATGTCTTCTCCACAGCTATTGGAAGAGTTGTGTCACTGGATAAGTACTCTATGGAAATGCCTATAAGGGATATGAGACTAAATGGGATCTTCAAGTGCCTGTCCCACAACATTTTGGTGGCTATTGTCTATCATGGCATCTATCAGTGATTGATTGATTGATTGACGATGTAGGGAGGGCTGACCAGCAATGAAATATTTTGCTGTGCACATTATTTTTTTTCAAGATAATTTTGTAATGGCCTCTCTCTTATGGCTAATAAAATTGTATTACCTTTTTAAAAAAAAAAATAATAGAAATATGATTTCAATCTATGTAGTTCTGTTTTTAGTTAATATTTTATTCTACAATTTGCACTTTGAAATACTTTGTTCAGTTTGTTGTTCCATTAAATAAAACATCAGGAGGTTATTAAAGTTTCTGGAAAAGGGTTGTTTTTTTATTCTTATTAGCATATCAAAATGACATTCACCTCAATGGTTTCTCTTGCAGGTTTCAAAATGTCAAAAGATTTTAAATAAAACTGCACAGCATAACAACAGCAGAATAACATTCATGCTCGCCCCCAGTTGGAAAAAATAACCACAAACAGATGTGTACAGCTGGAGATAAACCTACTTACTATAACTTTCCCCCCTAACTTGTAAATTAAAATCCTGTAATACCAGAAATAATAATTGTAAAAAATAAATGCAATGGTCACTAACATAAGTTGTCACCGGTTTACCAATAAGGCTCTCTTCTCAAAGCCTTACAATTTGTATCACATGTTATTGTTAATGAAGTAATGTCACTTTCCTCAAGTTGGACATTCTTTCCATTCTATATTTTTCAGAACATTGAAAAAAATCTAAACTATTGTTAAGATAGGATCTTGTTTAAAACACATGAAATTGTATGAAAGCATTAATGCAATGTGACATTTCACACCTGATAAAATGGGACAGCCTGGAGGGGATTCTTTTTTATTGTGTAACTTTTGGAGGAAGTAAATCAGGTACTAAGGATTTCAAAACCTAGCACCTAGATATTCAATATTCATATTTCGGCAGGACAGTCCCTATCTTAGAGTCTTATTCTGCTGTCTTAATTTTTTAAGTACATTAGATGCTCAGCATTTATTTGACCAACATGACCAGACCGACACCTCCTTTAAGGGGCACCTTTTATGGGCATCGCCAATGACATTTTTAAACCCCTTTTAAATGTATGTGGACAAAATCCCACAAGTAAAACGTCAATGCATGAAACTGAAGGGATTTTGTACCCTGGGGTAATAGGAAAAAAAACATTTAATGATTGGGATAGGGGGAAGCAGACACCATTTTGAAAAAGCCAATCAGAGGAACACATCAAACACCTTAACTTTTTAGGAACAGGCACATCATATTTATCATCCCTCAGGAAACTACCCACAACAATATGCTTACTGTAGACCTTGTAGCAATAATTGAAGGTGATCCAAGATGGAGACACTCAGGTCCAGAAGTAAATACAGTGTTGTGGATTTATTCATATTTCATAAACACAAATGTATTAATAATGTTTTGGTTTTTGTCAATTTTTATTGAGTTTACAGGAAAAGGAAGAGTACAGTAAAGACACAGTCAGACTATTTTACATAGAAAGGAAGAGTACAGTAAAGACACAGTCAGACATGTCCATTCCATACTAGTGTTACAACAGTTGAACAGAGTTGTAGCGCATATCCAAAATCGCACATTCATGCAGCTTTCAATCAATATCGCCCACTGCCATTAAAACACAGGTGCAGCATACAACAGAGAAGATAGGGGCAGGAAATTAACGTATACCAAGACCCCCGACTTAGAGTACATGCCCACATAGATATTGGAGCAGTCGGCCCAGACAACTTGATAAAAAACCTCCCCAGAATGGAATATCGACCTAATGAAGGTATAATACCTCTTGCAATTGAATATAGTCCATCCCAGCTCCAATGAACATAAAGTCACGCTAGTATCCCCCGAAATGGACTAACTTCTAAGGGCCTCAGTATTGCTGTGTCTGCCTGAGAGCTGACCAACATGCCCAGCCGTGTCCACAGTGCTAAAACTTACTGTTTCCACCTCGGGTTGCAAACCAACAGACCTTCTCATAGTAAAGAAATGCATGCAAAAGAGGGAAGGTAATTCTGAAGAGATAGAAACCAAACGGAAGAAGACAAGGAGGGGATAAAAGGGTGGAAGACGACAAAAAGAGAATAGAAAGAAATAGAGAGAAAAGAAAGAAAGAAAAAGGGGGGGGAGTGGATGGTCTCGATTTTAAAATGCTTTCTAAATTATTAAATACTGTTGGAAAAAATGCCAAATTATTTATCTACAAAAATTCCTTAAATGTTGACTGTAGATAAATCACTTGGAAACTTTTCTAACGGTATTGAATCATTTGGAAAGCTTATTAAAACGAGGTCTATATGGATTTAGTTAACATAAAGAATGACTAGTCTACTTCGCTAGTTTATTATCATCTATATTTTAACTATTGTCCTGTATTTTCTGTATCCGGCAAACTTATAAATAAAGTTTGTCAAAAAAAAAAAATCATTGGAAATGATGGGTTCCTTGTAATTAGTCATGTGTACTTTGCTTTTTCAGGAACATTTATTTTTTGGTTGTTCTTTTCAAAAACTAAGATGGCAGTAGAATCAAAAGGGAGTAAAAAGTTATATGTTGAGAGTTCATTTGACATCTAAATGAAAACATGCATCATGAGCCTCTCTGGTTAAAAGGTAAAATATTAACTTCAACACATCAAATCATTCTATAATAGTTATGGCTTCATTGAAGCACTGCATACAAAAATGTACATTATTGCAGCACAGAGCACAGCAGTACCCTCCCGTCCTTAAAACATGAAGGTACAGTGGTAAAACCCAAAACCCTTATGGACACTAGAAATACTGTGGGCTGTACTTCTTGCCACTCCTAGTCTAAAAATAATACAGTTAGGATTAACCTTCTATAACCCTACATCCTCCATACATCTAACTCTAAATACATCTAACCCTAATCACTTCTAACTTTAGGTCAACTCTAACTATAAGTCAGCCCTAAACCCTTCATAACACTAATTACTCCCTAGACCTAACAGCAATTTTTCCAATTTTAATTCACATCAATGTAGCTCCATTAAAGGGACACTGTAGTCACTATAACCACTTTGTCTCTTTGAATTGGTTATAGTGCCTGGAGTGGCCTGGCACTGTCCCTCCATTCAGTGTTGCACCATGTCCGTCTAGTGTGCCACAAAATAAGAGTCCCTGGCCACCCACAGTCCGGCCCCATCTGTATGTGTAGCTAAGGCAGAGATTACACACTTCCTTGTTGTCATACCCATCCATACCGTCAGTTGGAGCTCTGACAGGTTAAAAGCAGTCAGCTGACACTCTCAGCCAATCACAGCTGCCCATTGCCTCTCAGGGTAATACTTCCTTATTAGCCAAAGCAGCACAGAGGGGATAGACTGCCGTGGACTCTTGTTTAGCATTAAAACATTACAACATTAAAAACTGTTTAATGCTGAAAGAAATTATGGTACTAGGGGACTCCAGACATTATAACCAGTTTAATGAGATGAAGCAGATACAGTGCTTACGGTGTCCCTTTAAAGAGATGCTTGTCAATTGAAACACTTCATTTTGACAGTAAGACCTGAATTGAACAATATTTTATTAATTAGTGTTTAAATGGTTGGGTGGGCTAATTTACTATCAGGATTAGTCACTAAAATGAATGAAAACCAATCGGGAGTGCACACGTCCTGGGCTGTGGGTATCTGTACAAGGGTGCTTCAGGAAGTGGGACAAATCCCAGGGCGTTAGATAGGGAAGAGAACCTAGGCACACTAAGTAGTTTCCCACAAAGGCAGTCATATTGGTTAATAAGGTACAGCAGTGTTTTGGCTGGTATATAAAGCCTTTTTCAAGCCTTTTATCTATATATAAACCGAAACATTGCTGTACTTTGTTTATCAATAAAAACTGCCTTTGTGGGAAAGCTCTCTTCCCTCTGCACTAAAGTGCAAATTCACAATAAATTCCATTTCAGCTACTTTGGCTTAAATTTGAAATTCACTTTGAACTGACGACAATTATGATTTAGTGAATAACTCAGCATCTTTTATAGTTAAGGCAAATGCTTCTAAGGTTTGCCATCTTGATTTGAAGACTTTTGTAAAACTGTTTTTCCATAGTCACAGCAAAGGGACATAAGTTTCTGTTTTTAAACCAAGTACCAAAACCATTTTATGATTGCAATAACAAGGCAATATAGCAAGTAAAATCAATGAGTGCATTGATCACACTGTGTACAGATAGCATATGTAATTACGGAATGTGACAACGGTTGTAATGAGCACTTACTTTCGTAGTACAGCAATTTCATTCTCTATGCTGCTTTCTTTCCCTTTTAACGCTTTCTTCGGAATGCATTTCACTGCAAATAGTTTCCCAGTTGATTTCTCTTCAGCCAATACTACTTCTGAGAAAGCTCCCCTGTAAATGAAAAAAAACAGGTTGATGGATATTAGAACATTGCTCACTTTTTACTTTTATGCAGCATGTATAGCTAAAGGTTTCTACAGTCCTAAAACTAAAACTAAGTTATGATAGTCAACTTTTTGATCGACAAAAATTGCTAGGTATTTTGTGATAAACCAATTGCCAATCAGTATGCCTTAATATGTACTTTAGAAATTAATTTATGTTATCATTATTAGTCCTTCTTATTTTATAGCTGTTTACTGCAGGTTTGTTTTGTTTGGAGTATGTGTCAGGATATAAAGCAGCAGGAGCGGTAATTAATAATTACTTAGTAAACTAAAATGAGGTACCAATAGGGATAAGGCAAAGGCAAGGTCAGAATAGCAGAAAGGTCGGTCTAGGCAGCACAGATTCATAAACGTGTAAAAGAGCAGAAAAGTCAGGCAACAAAGGGATCTAGCAGGAACACTAGTGTAGCACTTAAGGGAGCACAGTACAACTGAACAAAGGGTGACTGGCAAATATATAGGAAGTAGTGGCACACACGCCATGTCATGACTCTCCCCCGACACTCCTTGAGGACTGTAAGGAGAATTGGAGGTCACTTCCCACAGCCTGAGGGGCTCTGCATTTCGGATGGTTTAGAAAGTTGCAGGTAAGCAGCAATGGCGTAGCAGGCTGAGAGCAATTAAAATGTCTTTCAAGCTTTAATTTTAAAAGGCTCACAAAAAAAGATGTACTGATGCATATAATCTACCAGACTATCTATATAGAACTAGGCATGACAAAGTCATACACAATATATACAATTATATGCATTGAAGGGGGGCGGAGTTTGACCACTGAGCCGTGCAGACGCACCTGCCACGAGCTCCGACCCGGTGGGCAGAATCCGGGGCAAAAGCGGCGGCTACCAAACCCAAGCCTATCTTATCTACTTTAACATGCACACCGTTCAGCCAAGCTTGAGTTATACATATGTATATAAAAAAGTGCAAATTCTCATGCCACTGTCTAATCTTTGTCACTCTTGAATCACTGTTGTGGCGTATGTTGATATCCTCTAACCGCATGCATGACAAAATAAAGAATTTTAAAAAAATGAAAAATTATATGCGTTGAAATTAATTTTGAATGTTGGTTGTCTTTGGGTTTGTGAGATCTAAAGTAACATACAAAATAACAATTGGTTAATTATTCTATTAAGTCTCCAGCACACCAAACATCTCACAAATTATCTGCTACTGTATTCCCAGTCATCACAATACAAGATGTTTGTGCTACTGCCCAGAAATTATTATGCATCATTGATCTGTTTACTGTTTGATGGAACAATCTGGTGTGCTTGTATTGAAAGAAACAAAACATACATGCAAGAAAAACAACAAGTGGCCAGTGCCCATCAGTCAGTGGACTTATTGGAAATATTGAACATGTTTTTTAAATTATATAGTATGTCTTTGTATTGGTAATTAAAGTTGACTGGCAGTAAATGGATACTTGGAATGCTTACTTAAAAGGATGGCGTTTACAAGTTTTAATAGCATATTTCTAGATTTTAATTTTAGACTTTTAATCACTAATCATTTAGAAAAACTTTCCAAATGATTTAGCTACAAAAGTCACCATTAAAAAGTCTATGGAAATTTTTGCAGGTAAATCACCTGTAAGGTTTTTGTAACAGTACTGAATAATTTGGAAAGCTTATAAAATTCAGGCCTACGTAGCTTTGACACACAAACTGCAAATATGTTCCTGAAATTGCACACACCCATTCCGACAATGCTACACACAGAATGTTACAGAACTTTGGCCACAGTGAGATACCGTACTTAACATTGTGGCATCTAGAGCATGGGTACGTATTGTAGCAGCTATAATAGCAGAGATGAAAGATATTTGAGTGACATACATATTTTGATCAATGCACTTGCTTGCAATTTTCATAGTACAACATATATTTTTTTATGTATTTATGAATTAAAGAATATTAACACTTATGTGATGAATGGGAAGAAAAGCAGGGATGACAAATGGCCATCATTTTTGGAGGCTGCTGCATAGCCCAAAATGGCACCGGAGTCACTTGATGAATCAGTAGCAATAAAATGAAATATTGAATCACAACCACTTGACCTTGTTCAACAACATTAAGACTGACACTGATTCCCCTTTAGTGACCAAAGGGTATATTAAATCTCTTTCTGTACGATCACCATGGAATATGGTAGACAGATCATAAAGAGCTCCAGAAGGAAATGTGAAGAGAATGAGGTGGATAACAAGGTTCTACATATACAAATATACAGGTTAATTGTCTGACTCAGTCTATTACTTCCTTTGAGCTGCAACAAAGATGACTTATCCTCTGAATAACGGTTTATCTGAACAGGTAGGCCAGGGGGATATTATGGTTTACACTAACAGTTGCATATGCTCTGACACCAACCTACTGGTGGTTGGCTACTATGTTTGAGCTTTCTGACATTGTAAAGCAGCTGCTGCCCCCACAAATATTACTATATAAGATATAACTACAGTAACAAGGGATGTTGCAGAGTCTAGCATGCTTTTATCTGAGGCATGTAAGATACTGCGTGTCCCCATGCAAAGCGTGAGGACATCCAGTAATGTTTCACAGAGTAAAACTACATGAAACAGCAGGAAAGAAAAATAAATGTTCCAGCAGAAAAGCCCGAACAATGTGAAAGTGGATAGATCAATAATTTAGTAAACTTCCCCTATATTAGTTAAAGGAGCACTATAGGCTCAGGAACACAAACTGACCCTATAGGGTTAAAACCACCATCTACCCACCCTGGTCCCCTCATGCCTCCCTAAATATAGTAAATCTTACTTGTTTTCAAGTATGGAGCTGCTTGCTTTGGGCCTGTTTCCTTTAGACCTGCCCACTGCCTGCTGACATCAGCAGAGGTGGTAGTCTGATCCAATCACAGTGCTTCCCCATAGGATTGGCTGAGTCTGACAAAGAGGCAGATCAGGGCAGAGCCAGCACAATTCAAATACAGCCCTGGCCAATCAGCATCTCCTCATAGAGATGGATTGAATCAATGAATCTCTATGAGAAAAGTTCAGTGTCTGCATGCAGAGGGAGGAGATACTGAATGTTTGGATGCATTTTAGGCAGCCATGACCCAGGAAGGATCTCTAACAGACACGTGAGGAGTGGCCAGTGAAGTTATCACTAGGCTGTAATGTAAACACTGCATTTTCTGAAAAGACTGTGTTCACAGCATAAAGCCTGAAGGTAATGATTCTATTCACCAAAACAAATTAAATAAGCTATAGTTGTTCTGGTGACTATAGTGTCCTTTTTTAGATATATATTGTTATTTAACAAAAAATGAATAAAATAATATTATATACAATGGTGCTTTAGTGGATTACGCTCCATCAGATGTGAGTGCAACAGCTCACAATTATCACTTTTCTTTTGTTTACACTAAAGTTCACTGTTGTGCATTATGCTGGTAACATCTACAATTGGTTGTTTTTTTGTCAGTTTTGTTTTAGTAAAGTATAATTTGCTAATATAATTGATTGCTGCATGGAAATATTGTAATAGGATACCATATGTACTATAAAAAAATTCTTACAGTATCAATTTTGTGTAATAAAGCATTTATTCTAATTTCACTCATTAATCACTTATATATATTTGGCATTCAATGTTTAGACTAATTTCACTTAATTAAAAAAACATAGAGTGTTAATGTGGTCCTAATTTCTAAACATATGAGATCAGAAATCTAGCTTTGAGTCATAAACAGACTTAACTTTTGACCATTGGTCGTAACAGTTGTTTACAGGGTGAAGTCATTACGAGAACAAAAAAAGCCCAACAAATACAAAAGGTAGCTTTGTGCTCTCAGGATGACCCATTACACTAAAGAACAGAATGCAGTAAATTGTGCTGAGTTAGCGTGCTTTGCACTTTTACCAAATCCATTTCCATCAGAATGCTTCACAGAGCGATTTGGAAACAGGCTTGTATTTCATCAATCAGTCACCACTTATTCTGTTCACCATGGTTTTCCTCAATTACCCATCCTCTCAAACTTAAACAAACGATTGTTGCTGAAAACAGTTCTTTTATTAATTCATTAGAAAATTTAGCAGTTTTAAAAATTAATGGATTTCAAAGCAGAGATGGCAATCACACATTCAATAGCTCTTGATGCAGGAGATCCTACTGTGTGACACATACTGTTATTTTTCAAGCACTGGATAGTAGGGCTCATCTTGCATCTCTATTGGCAGATCAATGGGAACACATTCACCTATTTATGTATGAATGAAAATTACCCAAAGCTGGCAATGGAATTGAAGATAATGAAATGTATAATCTGCAAATAATTGCATCTATACATTGTGCTAGATTGAAAATTATTTCTCAATAAATACCCCTGTGGTGTCTTTGCTGAGGAATAATCGGTCATGTATTTCAACAGCAAATGCCTTTAAATATAAAATGTTTTAATTTAATTTCTTTCCAAATATGGTTTCTATGAATCGCAAACAGGATAAAAAAAAACACAAATTACTAAAAAGAAGAATAATAAGCTATAACACACATAAAGTTGATTATAAACAAAAATTATGAAAAGGAAGTAGACCAATACAATTTCAGATTTTGCGGAATGTATCTCAGATTTTGCCGTATGTAGTCAGAGATATAATACCATTGTCATTAACTAACAGTGGATTTATACACATTCAGAATAAGCAGGTGTTGTTAATTAACATACCCAGGTGTTGTTAATATACTTCTTGGGACACCGATATTGTACGGGAGGCAATGAAAGAGGTCCAGTGAGGCAAACAGGTCACTGACTCCACCCAAAGGGCAAACTCACCCTGAAAGCCGGCGGACCTGCCCAAATTACTGGCAGGTCAGCCTCGCATAAATGCATGCCAGACCGCCTGCCAGTCAGGTAAGCCACCCACTGAGGGCAACACATGCAGGGAGTACTGTTTCAGTACTGTTTGCAGGGCACTAGTGCCCTGAGTGCAGTGCGATCTTGTTTAATGATGTGCTTGTGGTATACTTTTTGGGGACAGTTCCCTGGTGTGCCCAAAAGTGGGACAGCAGGATGCAAAGTTGGGACGGCAGGACAGGACCTGAAAATCGTAACTATCCCACTGAAATTGGGATAGTTGTGAGGACTTTTTTTACCATAGTAGATTAGCATCACTTGCCTTAGCTAAAGGAATTCAGTATCACAACCAGAAAAGAGTATCTGGTGATTAAGGGGCTTTCCACAGTTTCACTGAGCACCCATACTTTCTATTCAACATACAGAATGTGTATTTCTATAATGAATTCTAAACTGTTAAATGCCGAAAAGGGAACAGACTCCATTATGCTTACAACAGACCGAGAGGAAATGGAGATCTATTACCCCTTAGGGGTACATTCACTGAGCGATGCTTCTCTTTATTTTAACTCCCACATAATGCATAGAATAGGGAAGGAGAGAACAATCAAATAATAGAGCAAAACTATTAAAAGACATTAAAGATTAACAGATTATTGTATTTCATAAAAGACAAACAGGCATATCACCACTTCCCACTCCTGATCACAGCAATCTGTATCCACAGAGCCTACAAGTTACGAAGTTAAAACAGCCAGGACAAATTAATACCAATATTCCCAAAGTGTTAAGTTCATTCATTGAACTTATTTTAAATGTACAAATCTTCTTTAACCCAATCTTGCATCCTCCTGTCCAATTATCGGTATTTGCATTCAACACCTCTCATGTCATGTGTTCCAGAAAAAGTGCGCCCTGTGCTTCCGTTCCACTTGTTACTAAGCTTTCTCAAGTCACTACACACCTAGAAACCTTCCGTTTCAAGCTAAAAAGCAAAGGACAAGGCTCCCACACACAAGTGGGTATATAAAACATCTTACAATTCCAAAACTGACTTAATACATTATATTAATATCTGACATAAAGAGAATAAAAAAGAAAGATACCACTTGAATGCAGAACCTTATGCAGCACTGGATAAAATTAAACTGAACAAAAAGAGGAGGCATCTATGAATAAGCCAAGGCAGAGTAATATAAAGATGTTAAGAATATAACAATTAAAAATATTCTATAAAAACTGTATATTTTATATAAAGCAAACCATGTTGAAATCGACATTCAATCCATATGGATAGGTTGTTTCAATGTATGTATCCAACAACAACTCTATCTAACCTTATTCATCAAATCGCCTTCCCCATTACCCAGTGAAACCTATTCAATTCCAATGCATGAAAATTCTTGTGGCGAATAATGATCACATTCATTGCAATAGAATGCTGCTGAGTGCGTAACCTTCTTTCTGATGTCCATAAACCTAATTTTCTGTTTTCTGTTCGTTCTGCTATATATTGTCTACCACATTTACAGGTAAGTAGATAAACAACATAAGTTGAGAAGCAATTAATACTATTCTTTATTTTAAATAATTCACCTGTCTGAGAACTAAATAAATTAGATGTCTAACTGGGAGGAAATCTGCAAACTATGCACATTCCACATTTCTTAGCTGAGCTCTATTTCTCTAATCTTGTACTTCCCTTATAAAGTGCTAAGTGCTAGAACAATTTTAATATTTCTAGTTTTTAAAAATAACTGAGGGGGCATCTGGTAAATATTTACCTAAAATGTCATCTTCATTTACCACTGGCTAGTACTTCTGGCCCAATATCTGGAATTATATGTGTGTTATAATTGTTTTGTTTTGTTTTTAATGTGCTTGAATAAAAAAAAAAATCTTTCATCTCAGTACAATTACAACATAGTCTTGTAACCTGATTATGTGGAATCCTAGTTAACCATCTTGGATGATGACCACTGCGCCTGTCAGTGTATCCATTAGCATTTGTTGATTTGAAATAAATCTTGGTTTTATTCTGACAATTTTCCATTACAATCTAAGAAATCAATATTCCTTGATCTGAAATCAGGGGTAAACTGCAGAGAAAAACAAATCTCATTGAGGTAGCAACAAAAATAATTCAAGGGAGCTTATGGACCCTGGCAGATGGCCAACATGTTGTCCATGTATAGACGCCAGAACACCAAGTGATCTCCAAATGGATTATTATTCCAAATTAATATTTTTTATCAGAAGTCAATGAAGATGGTGACATAATTTGGCACAAACTTGGTGCCCATTGCCATACCTTTTTATCACAGAGAAAACTCTCCATAAAAAAATAGTTAAGAGTTAAAATAAATGAAAAAGCATTAAGTAAAACTTTAAAACAGCATCAGAATGAAGGTTACGACTCACTCAGTGCGAGAGCATTGCAATGTATTTGGTCACCACGGGAATATTTCTGTGTTGGAATGGAACAGGTTACACTGGATACTAGAGATGGTGATTTGAACTGAAAAATAGAATTGCTTTGATGTTATAATCTTTACCTATTTTTATTACTCTTTACTGACTTTTTCATGGACTCCTCCTCTTTTTGTAGAGTATAATTATATATTGTGCTGCATGAAGCACTGCATTTAATTGGCATCTTTTTTTTCCTTATTCCCTTTATGTCCAATGTTAATATTTTAAGTCAAGTAATATTAATGTATTAAGTCAGTTTTAGGATTGTAATATGTACTAAAATGTATTAAGTCCTCACTTGCATGTGGGAGCTTTGTCCTTTGATTTTCAGTCTGAAACTGAGGGTTTTGAGGTGTATAGGAGCTTGAGAAAACGTGGAATGCAAGCTTTGCAACAAGTGGAACGCCAATGGCATGACACGAGAGGAGTAGAATGTAAATACTCAAAATTGTTCAGGAGGATACAAGTCTGGCTAAAAGAGGATTTCAAGTGCAGTCTGGACATTTTTAACGGACTGGTGGGGGATGTATTAGGTTACTTTTTTTTTTCTCTTGTAGAAGTTTAATTAATGGACAAAATGTGTTGGGAACATTGCTATTGATTTTTCCGATCTGTCTTCGCCATATTATGTGTTTGTTCTCTCCTTCCCTATGCTATGCATTATGTGGGAGTTGAAATGAAGAGTAACATCACTCAGTGGATGTACCCTTAAGGGGTGAGTTCAGTATATATTCCACCACATTAGGGCTATATATTGCTTTATGTGCTATTTATTTTATGTTTGTTTCTTTAGATATTTTTACTTGCAAGCATTTATTTGGAGATTTGAGAAGAATCTTGTAAAAGGATAGAGGATGATCAAAGGTTATACTTTTAATGCACTGAATAGTTTGGGGTGGTGAATACAAGCTATTTGGTTTATTGATGACAGAAATGGTACCAGAAAGAAACACGCACTTCAATCATTGCTAAGTTCATTTGAGAAGTTATACTGCAATTATTGAGTTAAGTTGTTTATTTAGTAAAATATATGAAAACTAGAATGGGAGAAAATGTGATAAAAACAAGGCATTCCCATCATTGCCAATATTAATTGACATAGACCTTAAAAACTGATCGGTCACTTTTGGGGTCTTTGCATACATTGCAGAGAACCCAAATGGTGACATCGCCGGTTGGAATGCAGTGGGAAAGAGAACAGTGTGAGGCTTTACCATAAGACAAAGTAGTCCCTAGTTAGTCTGACTGCATTGAAATTTCATACACGGACATAAAATAAGAATCAGAAGAGAAGTAATGTTCTCACAAAAGACACTTCGTGCCATGTATGATTGAAAGCTGTTTTGTATTTATTATTACTGTAATCATTTAGTTAGTTTTTTCTATTATATTATCAGCCAGGAGAGGTGTGGCATAAACAAAAGTGTTATTTACTAACGTGAAAATTCACACTGAAATTTAAGGCCAAAATAGCAGAGGTGGAAAAATTCTCTAGGGCAGACATGCTCTCAGCTTGGCTACACTAGCCTTAAAGTGAATTCGAATTGAATTTAACATTTCAGTTACAAGTTTAGTAAATAACTGTGAAAATGTTTTAACCTTATACATGACAGAGAATTGAGCAGTAAAACTGCAGGGACATGATCTATACACCAAACTGCTTCATTAATTTAAAGTTGTTTTGGTGCCTAGAGTGTCCCTTTAAGCATTTTCTTTCAGTCTCCTCAGTACTCACAAATCACCATAACAATTCACCTAGAGCGCTAATTTATTTCACAAACTAAATGAGTCACTTAAGAGCATTACATTATGCATAATAAATTATACCTGGCAAACCTTGTTATATGAAAAACAAGTCATTTTAAGTGGATTACAGTATAAATAATAAATTAGCCTTGTTCTAGCTTTTTAAACGTATTTTGTATCTGCGTTCTGCATTTGAAGATTAATAATACCAAAACAAAAAACTAAAGGGGTATGTTGAACTAAAAACTTTAGGCAAAAATAGCTGACTTGGAAAAAAAAAATAATTACCCTACAAAAATTTGGTGTTTAATGAATAAAACCAAAACCTAGAGTCTCCCACAGACAAAGTCATTTAAAAAAAAACAAAAAAAAAAACTTTAGATAAAAATGTAGGCAATATGACAAACTATATATATATATGTATGTACCATTGGAGGAATACAACGTATCTGCTTGGCTATCAGACTCCTCAGAGCAAACGTCACATTCCATATTTTCACCCCTAATTCATTTTACATTTCTCTTACGGTAATATAAGAGAGAAATAACGCTTTTTGTTTTGTAATCTTATATTGTCGTGCACACCAATACATTTTAAAGGAACACTATAGTGTCAGGAATACAAACATGTATTCCTGACACTATAGTTTGAATAGCGACCACCATCGTCAGAAAGAACACTGAAAATAAAAATAGTTTATAAGCAGTCAAGTCCCCTTTATTTATTGCAATATTTTGCATTTCAAGATGAAATTCCGACACAATAGAGAAAGCATCACATACACTTTATTTTAATGGAGTTAACTGATCCTCTAATAATCTAAAATTATATACAAGGCAAATGTTTAGCAGGAATAAATTTGAATAAAAATGAAATACATCTCACCGCAATTTAGGCAATTACAGCTGCTTGGTGACGGTTTAATGTGCACCTTACTATTGAGAATTAAATGGGCTTACTCATTTTAGTAGCCCGATTAGGCGAACACATTCTAGGTTTTAAAGGGATGTATGGCAGGCAAGTACCATCAGCTTGGTATATGGCAGAGAAAATATCTCTGTTCATCAATCCCAACAGCAGAAGTGACAAATCCTGCTTTATATAACCAGTTGTTTTGGGTAGACTGAAATTTAAAACTGCAAGACAGGCAGTTTGAAATAACGTAAAATATTCATTTAATTATTGTAAGGTTACTTGTGGCTGTCTGCAACACATACCAATCTATGTGTCATTCTGGCGTCAAGTTTGACATTAGACGTTCTTTTACTCTGAAACAAGCGCCATGATACCAACATCATGGTTGTACCTGCGTCATTACGGTGAATAAACATATGTGTGTTCTGGGCACGTAGGAATGACACCAGCCTATCTATGCAAACAACTATATAAACCCCTCACACTCGCAGACACATTATGCTGTTGTGCTTTCCTTGTGATCTTAACAGTGTTCATTATCTTATATTTGCTTTTATTTGTTATCTGTCTAAGCTTGTTCTTGATGTTCCTGCCCATTTCCTGTTCATTCACTGTACTTCTATAGTCCTTTGACATTGGCGTGTTATATGACCACTCTCTTTGACATTTCATTCTTGGTGTAGTGTTAACTCCAGCCACTCTAATAACTGGTAATCCTCATCTATCTTTTATTATTACATATTATCATATCAATGATTTTTTCAGGAAGGATATAGTAAGATTTTAAGATAATAAGACTTTTGTTTCACTCAGTTTCAACTATGTTAAAGCACATGGATAGGCAACATTTGGCACTCCTGATGTTGTGGTCTACATCCACACTGATATTTTGCCATTATTATGGCGGTAAGACCATTATGGGAGACATGGGCGTAGGAACCCAAAAAAATCTGGGGGGATAGCATTTTTACTCGCCGGGTATATTCTTATTCCGTAAACTAGGAGTTGTTTATCCCATTGTACAGCGCTGCAGAATTTGCAGTCGCTATATAAATGATTAAATAATAACTTTAAAGGGTCACTACAGGGAAGGGGTGATGCGTCAAAATGACTTAATAGGAGGGTGCGAGCAGGGAGCAATAAAACGCTTCTATTCAGAAGCGTCATTGCTCTCTGGTGCTCCCCCATCCCCCCCGGTTCCTACGCCCATGATGGGAGATGTAGTCTACAACCTCTGCAGTGCTGAAGGTTGCCTAACCCTGTTATAGGGTAATTTAATTTTTTTTTCAAGACTAAGAAAGTGAAAGGCTGTGTAAACCTTGCTGACAGGCCATCACAGGCAACAGGGTAAGCCAGGCAAATAATGATGATCATTGTTTGAGTACTGGCGCAACTACAGGAAGTATATCTGGGCTGACATCTGGGCCTGTACTCTTGGGGGAGCTTTTGGGTGTTCCTCACACTTGGAGACATGGACACCTTTTGGGCACAGGGAGACAGAAGAGAGCCAAGAGAGAGGGTGGCTAAAATATATATGTTTTATGCCGTGCGTTTTTGTCAGAGTGTGCATCTGTGTGTGTCAGTATATATCTGTGCCAGAATGTGTGTGTATCAGTGTGTATATTTATCTGTGTCAGAATGTGCATGTGTGTGAGTTTACGTGTGTTTCTGTGTCAGAATGTGTATGTATTTCTGTTTGTGACATTGTGTACCTGTGTCAGAATGTGAGTGCATCTCTTTGGGTGTCAATGTGTATATGTATGTGTGTCAGAATATGAGTGTATCTATGTGTTTGTTTGTCAAGGTGTATCTGTATCAGAATGTGTGTATTTGTTTGTGTGGCTGTGTATCTGTGTGTGTCAGGGAGTTTGTGTATCTGTGTCAGTATGTGTATGTGTATACGTCCATACACCAAGCATTCAAACCTGCTTTTAAAATGATTTAATATTTTCGGGTAAACTTAGTTTTATATATTGATTTTTTTTTCTATATTCTATATTTCTATATTTTAATATTTAAAAAAGTGTATCCAAAATATTAAATACTTTGAATAATCTATCCAATCTTGTGTAAGATACAAGTCATCCTTTAAACACAGATTGGCGTGAGTTATATGTCTTTTGTTAATACCGCATTTGCCATGTAAATTAGATGGCAGTGGAAATCAAAAACACTTTCTCAGGTGCAAGTAGGAAATTAAATCGTTATTTAATTGTAAATTAAATAATTGACAGTGAATTTTAATGTAGTTTCATGCGACTTATACTGTAAGTATTTTTATTTTATAGAACACACTGCAAACAAAGAGTGTTTTTCCATATAAAAATCTTGAATGCAACTGTTAGTCAAGCATAAAAGTCAATCATATCAATTTACATAACTATGTACCCTGACTCTAATCCCCTAAACACACTGCACGTCCTCTCTATGTGTGACATTTCTCTTGGTAACTGAAGATGCGAAAATTAGCAAGTCAACGATAACGTGCATCCCTCCCTCCACACTTGTTTCCCAAAGAGGCCAGGCAATATACATTGGTGAGGTAAATTTATTATTTAGAATAGAGAACTCAGAAGAGCCAATGCAAATGCCATAGCTGAAAAGCCTTTTATGTGACACGATGCTGTTCAAAATGGTGATGACGAAATGCTGCATTTGTTTATATATAAAGACAACTGCTTCAAACCATGGTACTTTTTTATGTAACAGTAAAAGATATACAACAGTTTGAAAGAAAATGTAATGTAAAAGCATAATACACACACCACAACATACATGAATGGAATTATAACCCTATACTGTATAGCCACATAAGGTGAAGCAATAGAAAGAAGAGTAGAGTAAAAACTCAAGGTGCATTTTCTCAAGGTAAAGTTGGTAGGGTGAGTCCCTTCCATTAACATGGCCTTAACCTAGAGCAGGTGATTATATTGTAGTTCACATGATGTAAGGAAAACATAGGGGTTAGTGATACAGATTGTAACAAACTCATTCAGTTTGCCTGATATCACGAATAGCACTAGTGAGCAGAAAAAAAGTTAGAATAAGGAAACTAATCCCATGAATATCATAACTGGGTTATGATATCCATTGGGTTAGTTTACAATCAAACCACTAATGCATCCACGTCTTCACTATTACCTCTATGCTTCACACCTATTCTTAAAGGCACAACGGGGGAGACAGGAGTTAACTGTACAAATATAACTGAGTAGAGAGAACCAAATATAAAATAACAATTTCTGCCCAAATTCCTAGACTGGTGCCAGAAAAAATCACAGCTTCTCCAAATACGTGAAAACACCAGGAGCTTTAACATCACTAATAAAGAGCTTGTATAACAGGTGCTCTGTACCGGCAGCTGGAAACAAGTTTGCAATATGCTGTTGGATTTTAGCATTATAGGAACACTCCAAACACCATAACCACTACAACCCACTGCTTCTGTTATGGTGACAAATTATGTGGTGTCCATTGTGTGCCCAATATCACTTCTTCTTCAGATGAAAACTCAGCACTGAGAAAAGCCCAGCCTTGTAAGGCTGTGTACATTGGAATGCTCAGCAGACACTCAGCCAATAATCCACTTCTGCTGGCCTTAGCTCAAGGGAGCTAATAGTGCTTTCACAAGCGTCTGAAGAGGAGGTGGCGATAGGCATTCGGCAGAAGTTGTCAAAGCGTTTTCAAGGAAAACTAATGTATTCCTTATACTATAGTGCTAGAATGCAGCATTAGGTCCCAGGCACCCTCTCTCTGGAGATTAAAGGTAATTTTATTTAAATCTTCTCCCATACTGCAACGTTCTGGCCACAGCTGGTAAATTTTGATGATCTCAACCAATCCCGTAGGAAAGCATTGGTAGGCTACTGCAAATGCTCAATAAAAAGCAGCACTTCCACTGCACCAACCAGCATCTCCTCATAGAGATACATTTCCTCATGCATGTTGTGCAGTTGAGTCTGTCTGTGTCTGTCCACTAGAGTTGTAAGTAGCCAACAATGTGAAAATGCTGCAGTGACATTAAGCTGCAGTGGTTCTGATGACTGTAGAATACAGAGGAGATGTCTTTAAAAACAAAAAATGATAGGCTATACACACTTAAATACATTGATTTTTGTCTGTAAACATTTTATAAAGATTTTAGCAGACAACAAACACGTGTAACAAGCATTACCTTGTCATGCCCTTGAAGACACAACACAGCTAAACAGCTAGCAGCTCAAATGCCTTTAAGAATTTTAACACCCTCCACGATGTGATGGTTCTGGCCTGATCATGCAAACCTCAGTAGGGGAAGACTAAGACCTCCATGTGAGAGGATGTGTGTCAGTACATGGAAATTCCCTGGAGAATGTCCTCTGACTTGTGCCAAGACAACTCTGCAGATTATATTGTCGCAAATCTGAAGATTTTAATTTGCTTTTGTAGCGGGTCCTGGCTGATATTATCTGGAACAAATACTATATGGATATTGTTTCCATATGTCACAGGATAAATGTCCCATCACACTGTGTAAAAATCCCTAATTTTCTTTATTTAAGGGTGTGGGACCTGAGTGTTGCCAGAGAGATGAAGACAGCCAGCAGGATCCTAATTATCAAAAATAAAGTAAGATGTGCTCATAAACAAATACTTATACTTCTGTACTGTATACAATCCTTAGGATTAAGTAGTGTACATGAAACAAAGAAAGAGATAATATTCACAAATAGTACTGCATAACAAATAATAGTGTTAGGTACATACAGTAAAAGTAAAATATTTAAATCCTAATTGAAAAGTATTAAAGGAACACTATAGTCACCTAAATTACTTTAGTTAATAAAGCAGTTTTAGTGTATAGACCATTCCCCTGCAATTTCACTGCTCAATTCACTGTCATTTAGGAGTTAAATCACTTTGTTTCTGTTTATGCACCGCTAGCCACACCTCCCCTGGCTATGATTGACAGAGCCTGCATGAAAAAAAACTGGTTTCACTTTCAAACAGATGTAATTTACCTTAAATAATTGTATCGCAATCTCTAAATTGAACCTTAATCACATACAGGAGGCTCTTGCAGGGTCTAGCAAGCTATTAACATAGCAGGGGATAAGAAAATCTTAATTAAACAGAGCTTGCAATAAAGAAAGCCTAAATAGGGCTCTCTTTACAGGAAGTGTTTATGGAAGGCTGTGCAAGTCACATGCAGGGAGGTGTGACTAGGGTTCATAAACAAAGGGATTTAACTCCTAAATGGCAGAGGATTGAGCAGTGAGGCTGCAGGGGCATGTTCTATACACCAAAACTGCTTCATTAAGCTAAAGTTGTTCAGGTGACTATAGTGTCCCTTTAATGTTGTTTGATCGCAATACATTTAAGAAAACACATAAATCACATATATACAATGTTTAAGTAGGTGAATAGATACAAAGAAACTGTAACAAAATGTCCAAAGCCAAGAAACAAGGTGTTATTCTGTGGTATGATGACAACTGACCAAACAGGATATTCACTTTGTGGAGTAGTCCTTAGAAATGTGAGATGTTCTGTAGCGGACCCAGTGTAGTGAGTAAGCACTCAAAAATGTAAGGAACCGTGAAGAAGAGATTCAGAAGAGTTGGTTTTGTAAAATGAATTCAATTTATTATGCTAAAATAGCATTTAAATCGAATAAACAACTTTTAAAAAAACATAAAATCTATCTAAGAACAATAAGGTACTTGGGAGGGGTAAATAAAAAATGTATGGAGAGTATTTAGATTTCACATCTAACTGCGTGACTAATGAATATGGTCTCCACCTCCCCTGGTGTGTAAATAAGCCTGTGACGCGTTTCGCACCAGTCATGCTTCCTCCAGTCGAGATGAGCGTGCCTTGCATCCAGTCTGAATAAATATCTTTATGTTTTTTTATCATTGGCTGCTGGCTGCTGAAAACCCGATTTGCCCATATAATGAGACAGATTGTGAGTGCACAATAATGGTAGAACTGGTTTCTAGGTGTGCACATAAAAAGACAGAATCTCATTATAAGCACATCACTTGGTAAAATAACAATCACTAAGCAACAAAAGGCAATATAACGTGAAAATGCAATGTATATTAGTAAAACATAATCAAACACATCAGGGGTGCAATGTCCACAGGACTTAAAGATATAACTAAAGTAATACAAATACTCACTCTATATAGAAAATATACACAATTATAAAACAAGACGTTTATGACTCCACCACGTACCAGCACAAAATCAAACATATATAATATAGAGAAACAAAGGGAAGTTGGCAGCAGCATTCGTGAAAAACCACAAATATAATATATAATATAATGAACTTCTTGAAAAACAGCAATATTTCTAAAAAAAAATTAACGATGGATACAGACATAACTCTTAAGGGGGAAATAAATATCCTAGATCCTGGCCAACCACAAGCTTACGTTTAAACATTTAGGAGGGAGACCATAAGTGAGTGGAGGAGGTACAAACAGAAGAGGCAAGGGAGACACAACTGGGAGAGATAAAGTGCACACTAGGGAACTAAGATAACTAGGGCTGGGGATAGAGGTAAGAGGCACAACTGGAATACTGGGGAATTAATTAAATATTACATAATATTACATCACAATAAAACACAAGTTTAAATGTCATATACTTTTTTTTTTTTTTTATCATTGATTTGTCCAAAAGTTACAGCTATACCTATGTTCTGGTTTTGATGGAACAAGATACCCTACTTATATAATTTGCATGCCTCAAGATAGTAGTAGGGGGTACTTTCTGCGGCTGCTTCTCACACTCCAAGACTTGGGATCTGCTGCACAGCGGCAATAGACCATGGAAAGGCCAACCATTGTTATTATTATAACAATTATTAATATTATTATTTATAATTTTCTTTAAAGGGACACTAAAGTCATCTGAACAACTTTAGCTTAATGAAGCAGTTTTGGTGTATAGAACATGCCCCTGCAGCCTCACTGCTCAGTCCTCTGCCATTTAGGAGTTAAATCCCTTTGTTTATGGACCCTAGTCACACCTCCCTGCATGTGACTTGCACAGCCTTCCATAAACACTTCCTGTAAAGAGAGCCTTATTTAGGCTTTCTTTATTGCAAGTTCTGTTTAATTAAGATTTTCGTATCCCCTGCTATGTTAATAGCTTGCTAGAGCCTGCATGAGCCTCCTGTATGTGATTAAAGTTCAATTTAGAGATTGCGATACAATTATTTAAGGTAAATTACATCTGTTTGAAAGTGAAACCTGTTTTTTTTTCCATGCAGGCTCTGTCAATCATAGCCGGGGGAGGTGTGGCTAGGGCAAAGTGATTTAACTCCTAAATGACAGTGAATTGAGCAGTGAAATTGCAGGGGAATGATCTATACACTAAAACTGCTTTATTTAGCTAAAGTAATTTAGGTAACTATAGTGTTCCTTTAATCCTTACTTTTTTTCATCTTACTTCTAACATTTCTTTAGCATGAGCATCTCGATGTGTTTCCTATACTGTGATGAGTCGCGGATTGTTTGCACATATAGTGCAGGACCTTACCAAGTATGCTATGAAGATGATTTCCTAATAACCCTGTAGTTTAAATTCATCTCAAGTATATTTGCCTAAACTAATCCTAATTCAATTACACATGTTTACTCCTTTTAATTTGTATGTTCTATGTAACTGTGAGACATTTCTGTTTTCTTTGCATCTGCGCAATACAATTTAAATTACACAAAAAGCTAATTTCATGTAAAGATTACTCTATTGGATTGGATTGGTTCTGACCTCTTGCCTCTATACTCAACATTATGCAAAATACAAACAAGAATATTCACTACATTGACAACTGTCAGTAATCCAAATTGAATTTCAAATTTAAAACCAAAAAGTTAAACTGGAAAAAATGTCCAAGTCAGCTATGCAACAAGTTCTTTTAGTTTGGCTTTTAATTTCAAATTCACTTTAAATTCCCAACAATGCTCCCTTTAATAAGTAATCCTGCAAGTGCCCTTTACATAACGCAATCAGCACTTTTATAAATAAACTATATTACACCTCCACGGCTTTCATTCAGACAATCGATCCTGTTACTTCCTGATTTCTCTAACTCTCTTAATTGCCCAGAGTACCTGCCTTAAAAAGACTTCTCAATGAGCTGTCTGTGGTTAGACAGCAACAGAAAGTACAAGCAGGATGCACATTATCTTTCGAGATGTATATACTAAATTATTCGATTTTAATGGAGAGTTCCATTAAAGAAGTTATATTGTGCAATGTCCAAACAAAAAGAAAATTGATATTTGTGAATACAGTAACAATATAGAACCTGCTACTTTATACCCTATGAAATTCCACAGATAATATATTTCAACCAGAATATTCTGTACATTTCACTTTCTTAAAGGACCACTATAGGCACCCAGACCACTTCAGCTTAATGAAGTGGTCTGGGTGCCAGGTCCAGCTAGGGTTAACCCTTTTTTTTTATAAACATAGCAGTTTCATAGAAACTGCTATGTTTATGTTAGGGTTAATCCAGCCTCCAGTGGCTCTCTCTTTACAGCCGCTAGAGGCGCTTGCGTGCTTCTTACTGTGAAAATCACAGTGAGAAGACGCCAGCGTCCATAGGAAAGCATTGTGAATGCTTTCCTATGGACTGGCTGAATGTGCGCGGAGCTCCTGCCGCGCATGCGCATTCAGCCGGAGAGCAGGAGAAAAGGGAGGAGAGGAGGAGGAGAGCTCCCCGTCCGGCGTTGGAAAAAGAGGTAAGTTTAACCCCTTCATCTCCCCAGAGCCTGGCAGGAGGGGGACCCTGAGGGTGGGGGCACCCTCAGGGCACTATAGTGCCAGGAAAACGAGTATGTTTTCCTGGCACTATAGTGGTCCTTTAATTTCGAATACATAATCTCTTTAGAGGCAGCTTTTCAACCTTACATTTCAAAGAAAATGGAAACCAAATTAGGATCAAGGGCTGGAGAAAGTAAAAAAAAACTGAGAAACAGAAGAATCAGGTCAATAAGAGTGAATACAATTAGCACTCCTTCCCTCAAACTTGGGGACTTTAATATCCCAATCAACAAACTCAACTGCCCTGATGCCTCCCGTCTGCTCTGTGTAACCTCCTCCTTTGGCCTCACACAGTGGTTTACTTCAGCAACTCATACAGCAGGAAACACTTTTGACCTCAACTTCACCAATCTCTGTACCACCTCTAATCTCTCCAATGTTCCATTTCCTTTATCTGACCACCATCTGCTGACCTTTGACATCGGCATACCCCGTACCCAAATTTTACCACCCTCAACTCTCCAATCTTACGGAAACCTCCACTGCCTTGATCTCCAGCATCTCTCCACCAAACTACAAACTCTCCTTTTACCCATCTCAAATCTCACTTGCCCTATCTCTGCAATCTCACTCTACACTCCACTCTCTCCTCTCAACTTGACATCATGGCACCTCCTACATTTAAACGCAGCAAGCGTTCTCAGTTTACAACCCTGGCACACCAAGCAGACCCAATATCTCAAAAAATGTTCCAGATCTCAATCAGGGAAGAGATCTCTAACCTCTCTCACTCCACTTCCAATACATCCTCCAATACATCACCCAACCCCACTCACTCCACTGTTCTATGCTCACTCGCACCCACTACAAAAGAAGAGGTTTCTGCTCTGCTCCAGTCCTCCCACTCCACCACCTGTTCCTATTTCCTCATATCTCATCCGCACTCCGTCTCCCTCTCTTGCTCTTCCTCTCACTAAAATTTTCAATCTCTCCCTTTCCTCCTGCATATTTCCTTCACCCTTCAAGCATGCAACTATAACGCCGATTCTGAAAAAGCCCAACCTCGACTCCAACTCCCCATCCAACTACCGCCCTATATCGCTACTACCATTTGCCTCCAAGATCCTTGAGAGAGTTGTGTATGCTAGATTGACAGTCTTCCTCAAATCCAACTCTATGCTTGACCCGCTTCAGTCTGGATTCCGCGTTAGTCACGGCTCTGACCAAAGTATCCAATTATTTAATCGTTGCTAAATCTTGCGGCTATTACTCTATCCTAATTCTCCTTGATCTTTCTACTGCCATTGACACTCCTGATCATCAACAGCTTTTTCTCATTCTCCGTAATCTCGGTTTACAAGATACTACTCTCTCCTGGTGCTCCTACTACTTCTCCCAGCGCTTTTTCAGTGTTTCTTTCTCTGGCTCTGCCTCTTCTCCCCTTTAAATGTATGGGGTAAAATAGTGCCTACCGTAACCCTTTAAATATCCCTTGTATAAAATAAGCATTCTAAGTGTATATTTGCTAAGTGGCTGTCAAGACTGTAGCACGTCATTAAATACTATAGAATTTGTTGTACATAAATGTTAATAACAATAATTAATTAGAATTTTTAACTACCAGTTCTTTATGGAAGTCCTATGTCAAGTTTAATAAAGGCCAGACTCTCTCTTTGCTTTTTGACCTGTGTACATTCAGTTTGCATGAATGTAAAATCATTGGTTCTCACTGCAAGTCCATATGGTTTTCACTGTGTAACAATTCCAATTGACATTTCCATATACCAAGGTCAATATCAAGCACAGCATCATCAAGGGCTTCCTGTTCGCTTAGTCAGCATCTGATCTTTCATTCATGCACTAGTAAACCCTTTAAGTGCCTTGAAATTTTATTTACTGGAATGCTTCATTTGAAATATATTACCTAACTTTACACATGGAAAAAGGTATAACCTCTTTAATTGAATCTGTACATTTATTAAGCTTATGTGTTTACTGAAAATAGAGATTTAAAACAGAACAAAACAAAGTTAAAAAAAAAGCACCACAGTTTAGAATAAGCACACGTCTCTCAGGACTGGAGACGGAAAGTCTAGATTTCTAATCTGACTTTTTTTGATTGCCTATAGACATTTTTTTCTAATTCCAGCCTTTTAACTCTTTTGGAATTAAACTCCGAGACTTCCTAATCTCTATGATGTGACAATTTATGCTTTGTGGAAACAGTACAAGGCAGAACACATAATACATGCCAATTGTTTCCTCCTTAAAGGAGGCACTCTAAGTGCCATACTACTACTGTGTGATGTAATGGTTAAGGTGCCTCGAGTCCCCTGGTACTGTCCCACTGCTGAGACAAATCCTTTTCGTAGGATCTGACATTTACCTGGGGATGCAGTCACGTGAGGCCTGGCCCTTCTTGATATTGCTAAAAAGGATATTTCATGTTCTGCATTAGCAATGCTAATTTCTTGTCTTATGAAATTCATTCCATGAGACAGTCAAAGTTCGAAAAATGTTATATTGTGAAAGTGGAGGCAGAACTTCTGTTTCATCTGATATTGGTGAAAAGAGGCCACAAAATGCTCAACAAGGGAATACAGGTAAGTGTCACAATGTTTAATAATGTAAAATTGTAATCTTTAACAGTAGGGGGCCAGGGCAGTCCTTGCACCAAACCACTACAGCATATTTAGAGTGCTCCTTTAACATACTTATATAATCCACTTTGAAATGAAAACTAAACTGCAAAATGTTGGCCAGCATCCTTATATGTTTTGGCTACTTAATAATTCACTTTTGAATTTATTATAGTTCTGATTAGGGAATAATCCTCTGCCATGGAAGTAAAATCTGGCAGTGGCAATGAATTTCAGTAACAGATGTGCTATTTAAAAAAAAAAAAAAAATGATTGGGGCAGCGCTAGAAATAAATTGTATAATAAAATTATGAAAAAAATATGTAAAAAGCAATAGTTTGTTTCTTATGATTATACTGTATATAGCAAATAAACACAATATAACAGATGGTACAATATAATGCATAATATAACAGATGGCAGAATAGATTCATGTTGGCTACATCACTCGACTTATACTTGCAAAGTCTGAATCACCCAATTTCACCTGTCTACTAAACAGCTGCCCCAAACTCTCTGCGGCTCTTACTCAAATGCTTAGCTGGATGCAGACACACACTTAGCTATCTCTTTTCCTTCTGGTTCTACTACTGCCCACTTTTAATCAACAAGTACCTGTACCCTATTCCTATAGACAAGTGGTAGTCAACCTTTTTCTACCTACCGCCCACTAATGCATCTTTCTTGATGGAAAAATGTCCTTAGCGCCCACCAGTTTTTGAGGGAGCGAGCAGAGAGGTTAGAGCTCCCTCGCCGCCTCAGATTAGAACTCTGCCGCGCCGGGTGATCCAGAAGGTGGCCTGGCAGGAGGGAGCACTTCCCTCCTACCGGTCACTGAAATCTTGTGCCCCCAAGCCGTTCGCGTCCGCCCACTCTAAAAAGGAGAAATCCTCTCAAAAAGAGGATTTAGCCGCCAAAATCCCTACCGCCCACCTGGAATCCTGAAAAGCCCACTAGTGGTAGGGACCAGGTTGACGACCCATGCTATAGACTGTAAGTATGTTTCCTAATGACTTGTTACTTTGTTTGTATACTTATTGGAACACACTTTAGAATTTGTTGGCACTCTATATATCAGACATAGGCAACCTTCGGCACTCCAGCTGTTTTGGACTACACCTCCCATGATGCTTTGCCAGCATTATAGGTGTAAGAGCGTTATGGGGGATGTAGTCCACAACATCTGGAGTGCTATATATAATACTATTCCCTGCTTAGTGAATAAAGCATCAGGTTACTTTAAATACATGATATTTTTGGGTGAGGACAATGCTTGGCATGCAGGAATACAAAAAGTAAACAAGACATGTCACAACTTTTTTAGATCCCCAAAATAAAAAAAAGAGTATACAATAAAAAAATATCACCACCTGTTTCACAAAGAAAGTAATTTATATTTTAAAATGTTCATGCTAGTTATATTATGTGGGGAGAACAAAACGCCTATTCCACATAAGAATTAATGAGCATGTAACAAACATTAAAAAGGGATAGGATAAGCATAATGTCTCTCTGCATTTTAAATTTTCAGAGAAAATACAGTGTTTTCATTGATTGATAGGAATACCTCCAGTGGCCGCCACTCAGACGGCCACCAGAGGGACTTCCTATCATGTATGGCCCTAAAAAGGCCACGTACACGTCAGACGTATTCAAATACGTCTGACGTGTGCAGGAGAGAGAAGGCACTGTTTGCTGGCCTTCTCTCTCCTGCCTGTCAGCAGAGGAGTGGGGGCGGGCAAAGACCGCAAGCTGAGCTGTCAGTCAGCTCGCGGCCGTGCACACCGCGTGCATGCGCGGTAGTGCGCTCAGGATTTCATAGGGCGGCGTTCATGAAGTATGCGAAGCCGCGCATGCGCACAAGGGAGCAATGACGCTTCCGAATGGAAGCATCTGATTGCTCCCTGCTCGCGCCCGCCTATTTCGTCATTTTGACAAAATAGGGGGCGCGGCTTCACGAGGCTCCCGGCGCTGGAACGAGGTGAGTAAAAACGGCTGCCTGGAGTGTCCCTTTAATCTAATTTCATTCCATGTGTATTTTGATGTTAATATCTAATAGAATTAGATTATTATATATATGCAATTGAATTATATGTGTACAATATATTATTTACAAATAATTATATTATTTTATTAATTGTATATTAGGGTTTTGGGGGACATGTCTGACAACCCAGTCCACAATTCCAGAGAATTAAATTCTCAAGTCCTATATCTGACCCAAAACCCTATAAAACCTCTACATCGGTGTATAGTTATATTTCTTAACTTTAGAGAGCACAAATATGAGCGTTTAAGAGCAGTAAATGTATAATGACTATGTTACCATCAGTGAAAGTGCTGTTGTGTGAAAAATGCAAAAAAACTAATATGAATACTACATTTGGCCAGAGTTTTTGACTAAGTGGCTACTATAAAAGACTGCACATACCCCATTTTGAATACATTTGCAAATGGTGTGCCTTGATGGTAGCAATTTTCATTCCTGGGCTGCCATATGGGCTGTTCAACCATAATTTACCCTTGTTCATAGTAAAGCAGCACTGTCACGTCTATCTGTGTTTCTCCTATTAAGAATCTGCTCATCTTCTCTTTATTTATGATCCAGTTTTATTTAAAACATAAGACAAAGTAGGGACTACTTTATCTAATGCATTTTCCTACACCTGACATTCTCTGACATAAGGAGGAGCTTAAGTCAGTTCAATTTCCTGTGTCAAGGAGGAGGGTGAGTATTGTGGGAAAACATTCTCTGACACAGGAAACGGAGTGGACTTAAGCTCCTCCTTGTGACAATGTCAGGCGTAAGAAAAATACATAAGACAAAGTAGTCCCTACTTTATCTTATGTTTTAATACAAATTAGATCAGAAATAAAGAAAAAAAGAACAGATTCTGGGAGAGGAAGAGAAAAGGAAACAATAGGAGAAAGGTAAGTTCAGCATAACAATGCTGCTTTAAGTGCACCTACACTACTTATTTATCAGACATCACACAACCTGTCTAAATGTAGTGCTCATATTCTTTTTGTGTGATTTCAACAAAAAAAACTCCACTTTTACTGTTTACATCATCATCCTTATATATTTGACTGCTATAAAACACTCATATTTGTGTTCAGTGGTGTCCCATGAGTACAACAATACCCATATGTGAATGTTTTATGGGGTTGTGGAAGTTACAGGGCCAAAGATGGGACCTATCCATTTATTTATTTATTATTTTTGTATTGCATAAGTTAAGTACACACTTGTAATTTTATAATCAGAGGAGAGACAAAACAATAAACAGATGAAATACTGGCTGGAGCGACTTATTAAATGACTATGTGCTAGGTAATATAATGATTAGAGAGTATGCTAAACAATTTATAAGTACCGCTGCACACTGCGTTAGATTAATTAGTGTAGGCATGAAGTAATCTAACTCTGTGGTGCCAGGCAGCTAGGGTGTCCTTTAAGAACTTTCAGGCCACTCCACATATAGGCTTTGGGGGAGATCCCTTCTCCATGGTAAGCATAGCCTGTAGGAAAGTAGCCATGTAGTGTCTGGGGGTGGCTTCCCTCCAGCCTTGATCATTGTAGGGGCCAACACCACTTAGCCATGGACTCGGGAGCTCTGTGAGTCCAAGTCCTTCCCATGAATGAGATTGCGTGAGGTCCTGATGGTGCGACGCATGGACGGTGCATCCAGGGTAGACCTTTGGTGGCCTTCAATCCAGGAGGGGGGAGACAGGAGTGTGCTTGAAGCTGGTGCCTGGAGGAGGCCTTCCCCGCTTTTTCTTCCGGTTCTGCTTTCCAGACTCTGCAGGTAAGTATGTAGGAGTTGCCATGCGTTCCCTCAGTTTGGCCCAGAACTTGGCAAATATAGCCTCCAGCGAGAACATTGGGCAGCGAGGCTGTCGGTCTGTTGCCGCATTGGGTCACTGGGTTCAGGCTTGGGCGCAGCCGCTATCTTGGAGTCGACAGATTTGCTGAAGAGTCTGGTAATTTCCTCCCTGCCTTGACGGCTTCCAGTTAGCAGGCCAGTGGGGATCGGGATTACCCCCACCGGTCCAAAGGGGGGGAGGGTAGGTGCGTGGCTGATACAAGGTAGATTGTGGAGCAAGGGGATCGGCCGTCTCCCCTGAGCTCCGTCTGTGGTAGTCCGCAGATCTTTGTTACAGGCTCTCAGTCACGGAGTAGTCATTAGTCAGTAGTGGTATTGTTCGGTTTATCAGGTCTCCACCCGGGTGATAGGGGCACAAGTAGACGTGTTCAAGCTGAATGCCCAGGTGGATCTCCCTGTATGTAGCTGAAAGTGCCGAAGTCTGCTTACCATTTGCCTGGTCGCCTTATAGAAACATAGAATGTGACGGCAGATAAGAACCATTCGGCCCATCTAGTCTGCCCAATTTTCTAAATACTTTAATTAGTCCCTAGCCTTATCTTATAGTTAGAATAGCCTTATGCCTATCCCACGCATGCTTAAACTCCTTTACTGTGTTAACCTCTACCACTTCAGCTGGAAGGCTATTCCATGCATCCACTATCCTCTCAGTAAAGTTATACTTCCTGATATTATTTTTAAACCTTTGTCCCTCTAATTTAAGACTATGTCCTCTTGTTAAATTTCTATAACTCCGCCCCTGACCAATCCATTTTTGTATCATACATTTAGACAAATTTACTTTTTGGGCCTTTGAGAAAGCGTGACAGCCTAGGAAAGATAATTACCTTCATCATGGCATATCATTTTCAAGAGTAGACAACCCAGGGTATCCAAAGCTTTCATGACAAAAAAAAATATTTATCATCTTACTTACTTTACATGTTTTTATATCCTGCTCTGTTAATTAAACTTTATTCAAACACACAAGACTACTGCAGACTCTAGCAGACTATAATGGACCAGGAAATTAAAAATCTCAATTAAAAACATTGTGTAGTTTAAAGATTAGATCTCTCTTACAGGAAGTGTTTAGGAAGGCTTTGTAAGTCACAGGCAGGGAAGGTGTGACTAGGACTGCTGAAACAGAAAGGCAGAGAATTGGGAAGTGAAACTGCAGGTGAATGATCTATACACCTCAACTGTTTCATTAATGTAAAGTTACTTTAAAACAAGCATTTTTTTTTTCTTTACAGTAAAACTGATATAAGTGATTTAAACACTGTGGACACATTGTAGCAATAATCTCTCTGCCTATCTCACCTGAGATCAAATTGAGGAAATCCAGAGTACAACGAATACAGCCAGTGCTTGAATACATTGTATCTGTGATCGCGGTGACATCACATAACTAAGACTGCATGAGTTGCAGGTCCCCCGTTCGGATCGAGCTTTGTAAGTATGCCTATGGGGAGTGACGGGACAAGGGCATTAGAATGTATCATAACACCCCAACACTGTAAAAGGCCATGCTTTCCAGGATGTAAGGAAACACCCTAATTTTGTGGAAGGGTTAACTCCTATGGCAGAGAATTGAGCTGTTTGCCTGCAGGGGCATGACCTATACACCATAACTTCTTTATTATGCTAAAGTTGTTTTGGTGCCTTGGGTCCCTTTAAATACAGAAATGTTGCACATAAGGAGATGCCTATGCACATGGCCTTATTTTGTCCCAGGACTTAGACTTTTGGCCATCTCAGGATTTATACATTCCTTCTGAGTTATTATGGGTCTGTTGTACGCACTTATCTTCAAGGTTTCTGGCTTTCATTCAAAGTATTTACATTTTTCTCACACTCACCCTTATTATTCATCTTTTTATAACTTTCCTTTTTTATGTTTCCTTGCATTATTTCCCTACTTTTTTATTAAAAGAGTTATGTATATTTTCTAATCTTTATTTTCTTTTTACTTTCCATTAATATTTTCTCCCATTATGTTACCTTTCATATATAATTCCTTTTATTATTTAATGTTAAAATGTTTGCTCCAATTAAGACATTATGTACTATTTTACTGTCTAAATACATTTATCAAATCTTATTTCCCGGCAGTCAGATTAGAGATGTGAAATGAAGAAATGTTTCTCTAGCCCAAATTATTTTCTTAAAAATGCATACAAAGACAGAACCTTTGTTGATAACACAACTGCTCTTTTGTAGCTATAAATTGCTTTTTAAGCTTTCCAGGAGAGTTATTCCTTTGTCTTTGAGGTATGTTTATGGCTTGTACGATAGATGAGCAGATTTATAAGTTCCCATGGGTAAATTTCACAAGCACTTAAGCTTTCAATCTTGAAGCAGTGCTCTGGAAAAGCCCTAAGTGCTATAAACATATGTGAATATAAACAACTCATATCCTTCGTTATATCCTGTGATCCTGAGACTACTGTTTTTCAATTAACTTTTACGTAATATTTTCCAGGTTATATCCATCTTTAAAAAAGAGTAATTTAAAGAAAACGTATAAGATAAGATGGTATATTACAGAAGGTATACTAAAAAATACATTTCTGCATGCATGGGCTTGTGCAAGTGCCACCCCCCCTGGATTTTCCAGTTTGTGCTGGTATTTATCTTTAGAGATTGATAATACACTGCAACACCGGCGCCGGCCAGTAGGTGTCGCTGTGTGGAGAGAGATGGGGATAGGAAGCTACATCTTATCCCTGCTTCTCTCTCCTGACTTAAACCGCAGGGGAGCAGCACAGAGTGCAGCCAGCAACTCCCAGACTGCAGAGACAGCCTACAGATCAGGTAAGTGTGGGGTGGGGGCAGCCTACAGATTAGGTAAGTGAGGGATGGGGGGTAGCCTACAGATCAGGTAAGTGAGGGATGGGGGCAGCCTACAGATTAGGTAAGTGAGTCATGGGGGGAGAGCAGCCTACAGATCAGGTAAGTGAGGGATGGAGGGCAGCCTACAGATCAGGCAAGAGGCATGAGGGGGCAGCCTGCAGGTAAGTGATGGGGCAGCAGAAGTAAGGAGGCATGGGGGCAGGGCAGCCTACAGATTAGGTAAGTGAGGCATGGGGGCAGCCTACAGGTCATGTAAGTGAGGCATGGGGGGCAGCCTACAGATCAGGTAAGTGAGGGATGGGGGCAGCATACAGGAAGGGTCACAAGGAGCAGGAAGGTAAAATAGGAGAAGGAACAGAAGTGAGCAGAAAGGGTCAGCAACGAGCTGGAAGGGACAGAAGGAGCAGAAAAGTAAAGTAGGAGAAGGAGCAGAAAGGAACAGAAATGAGCAGGAAAAACACGATGGAAGACTCCATCAAACAAATCCAGCAACAACAAACGTACCTGACACTCGAAATGTCAACCATGGAAGATCGACAACGCCGCTCACACATAACAGTCAGGGGCATCTCCGCAGAGATATCGGCCGAAGAGCTGCCGCATTACACCAGACGCCTACAAGCTACAGTACTCCCACACACAGTAGTAAAGAAAATGATCATAGATGGGGTATACCGCTTGCTTACCCCTCCCCACCTAAAGGCCCAATGGCCAGAGACATCATCCTCAGATGTGTCACAATACAAGACAAACTACATATAATGGCCGGGCTGAAAGGCAAGACACCGCTGCTGTTTGAGAACTCTTCCCTGACGTTCTTCCAGGACCTATCAAAAGCCACCCTCGTGTAGCGCAAATCATATGGACCACTCACCACACAACTCCGAGCAGCGGGAATTGCATACAAGTGGGGCATTAACGGGACTCTGGAAGTAACCCAAGAAGGCACTACCCATGTCCTAATCTCCGTGGAGGAAGCACCTATCCTCCTAAACGCTTTGAAACTACCCAACCCGATGCCTCCACCACGAAAAAGCCCGCAAATGGAAGTACAGGACCCCAGGAACAACGCCCAGTCAGAACCGAGACCCAGCGGATCACAACACCCTGTACCATGACTGAAGTGGACTGATACCGCAGGCTTTGCCACCGAGACTGGTGTACACATATTTTGATTTCACTCCGTGACTTTACTTACGTTTTATCTTATTTACTATTTAGCCTCCGCTATAAATTCCCAAACACCACAGGCCATTGATGCACTCACCCTCTCTATGCCAATGAGAGCCAACATATCACACATCCAACCACAGGGCGCCTGACAAATCACCCCCCCCCCACCCGCAGCCCCCTTGGTTAGGGGTAACCAACCCAAAACACGCCATCCATGACAAAGAGCTCACCTCCACTAACGCATGCAGACACCTATACTCAGCACAACACAGCGAGTCTGACCATGAAACATGGAACTGACGCAACCCTGCTACTACACGACTCGAATACTTACTCAACCCTCACATAGGGTCCCATCACCACCAGACCTACACTCGACGGGAGCTACTGCTATACAGCAAAGTCCCATCCCAACACAAGAATGCACAAAACATCACAACACCTAAGTAATGAATACTGTTTTGTTTTAACATGTTACTGTTGTTCAAGAATGTGTTATGGCTCGACCCAAAACGGTGCAAACCATGAACGGTACCGAACCTCGACTTTTTAACGGTCTGTAAAATCTAAATGTTGCACCAAAAGTGAAAAAAAAAAAAGAAATGAGCAGGAAGGGTCTGCAAGGAGCAGAAAGGGGCAGCAAGGAGCAGAACGAGTCAGGAAGGGACAGAAGGAGCACACAGGTAAAGGAGCAGAAAGAATCAGAAGGTAAAGTAGGAGAAGGAGCAGGAAGGGGCAGCAAGTAGTTGGAAAGGGCGGCAAAGAGTAGAAAGGGGCAGCAAGGAGCTGAAAGGGGCAAAAGGAGCACAAAGGTAAAGTAGGAGAAGGAGCCGAAAGGAACAGAAATGAGCAGGAAAGAGCAGGAAGGGTCAGCAAGAAGCAGGAAGGGGCAGCAAGGAGCAGGAAGGGTCTGCAAGGAACAGAAAGAAGCAGCAAAAAGCAGGAAGGGGCACAAGGAGCAGGAAGGGTCAGCAAGGAGCAGTAAGGGTTAGCAAGCAGCAGGAAGGGTCTGCAAGGAGAAGAAAGGGGCAGGAAGGGACAGAAGGGTCACAAAGGTAAAAGAGCAGAAAGAATCAGAATCAGAAAGGGCAGCAAGTAGCAGGAAGGTAAAGTAGGAGAAGGAGCAGGAAGGAAAAGGAACAGAAATGAAAAAGGAGTTAAAAAAAGGGGGCAGCAAGGAGCTGGAAGGGGCAGAAGGAGCACAAAGGTAAAGTAGGAGAAGGAGCAGAATGGGTCTGCAAGGAGCAGAAAGGGATCAGAAAGAGAAAGGAGCAGAAGGGCGCAATAGAAGCAGAAAGATAAAGGAGCAAAAGAAGCCAAGGAGGAGAGAAGACAATGTCAGAACAATAAGAAGACTATGTCGAAGAAGAAGAAGAAAAGGAGATTTGAGCAAGAAGTACAAGTGAAGTGATACCTCCACTTTATTCTGGACACCACATCATAAGGCTTTGGAACATGGGCCTGGCAGGGAAACTTTGGACCTTCTCATCTTTCCATGTAAAAACAATCTCAGTGTTAATGTATCTTTTATTTACTGAGTGTCAGGAAGCACAGAGTGCCGTTGGGTAGTGGTCAGCTGGCACTCTAAGCCAATCAGTAGCTCCCCATTCACAAAAAGTAAAATGTTTTTATGAACCGGTAACTAGCAATTGACTTAGAACGTCAGCTGACTCTAGCTCATCAGTGGCACCCATGCCTGACGTCAATGTGCACTTCCTGACAATCCGTTTCAGAAGCCGAATACCACTGAGCGACCTGACGATCTGAAGTTGGAGGAAGTCTTTGGGGTTAAACCATATGAGAGAGGTTTAACCCCTTAAAGGAAAGAAAGCACCCAGGGGCATCCTGGCATCATAGCATTTTCATTTAGATGAAGTTGTTATGGTGACCAAAATGTTCCTTTAATTTGATTAAAGGAACACTACAGTGTCAGTGATACATACATGTATTTCTGACACCATAGTTGTGAAAACGCCATTTACCCTGGCTTTATGTGATAATGACTATGCCCCTCCCCTTCAAAAAACTCTCAAAAAGGGGCCAAACATGCATGTCATTATAATTTCTTCAGACACCCATGGCTGCATGTCAATATGGGAGATTATCCTCAACCCAAGTTTTATAAGTTAAAGGTGGGTAACTAAATATAAAAGTGATTTGTCTACTGTGTGATTTTTGTAAGGGACAACATAATTCATGTTTTTTCATTATATCCAAGAGCTATATGTAGCCAGAACTCTGTTGAGGAAATCTTTGAGAACCAACTATGTATTCTGGCCAGGAAAGCGCTTGCAGGTACAACATTTTATATATAAATATTCAATGACCATTTCAGTTGAGCTTGGCTTCTCTAGTCTTTGCCTCTGGTGGAATTAAATATAACTATACCCAGAATTCCCTGGTTCAGTAATATGTCTACAGTCTTATATCTCCTCTTCAGCCGACTATCCTTGACATGTGGAAAACACCAAATATGGAATATTTAGTAAAACCGTCCCCTGCAAACACAGATGCAGGAAACAATCTACATGTAGTAATAAAGATCATAAAAGCTCATACTTTGCATTGTTTTCTATCTCTGTTGTTTTTTTTCTGGATATTAACTGGATATTAATTCCATGGAAAACCTTTTATTTACTTTTTTCTACTTTACAATAGATGACATATTTCTTTCTTGTTCAGAATGTTATTTGTATTATTTTAAAATGTCAACATTCCCCTATTTTTCAACTGTAAAAAAATGTCCAAAGTATCTTCATAAGCAGAGTCACAACCACTGTAAATTCGAGTGAACGTAAATCTGAATTAATAAAATTTAGGCCCAAGACTACCTACAACACTATTATTGAGTTCTGATATATTTTCCATCTCTGACATACGCCAGCCTTGGCTATTTTGGCCAAAATGAGCAAATTAAGTGCTTTGGATTTGTTTTATCTTTGAAAACACTAATTCAGGCACTTTAAACTCTTTATCAGCATTCAAAACAGGGCCCTCGTGTTTGTTTAAGTGGCTCACCATTGGTTGGAACTGGGAAACAACATAGCAAAATCCTGAAGCAAATGCCTTACAACAGTGACACTGCGTTTCCCAGATTAAAGGAGACCTTAGTCAAGCTGTTTGAATCTATTGAGGTGTGACTGTTGTCCAGGAGGGGTTGTAGCCAAATAAAGGACGTATCAGTGCTTATCACTGAGGAGACTTCTTAAAATGTGTGCTTAACTGTGGGTGTGCCAGTCTGCCACACGTGTGATGAACTGAGAATAAATCTTGCCAGCCAGCCAACTGAATAATTGTATGCACAGAGCTATGTGAAAGTTCTTGAACGTCTCCAGAGTATACAAGCAGACACCAGATATATCATTAATACAAGCTGAACAGGCAATCCCTCTGGACTGTGGTATACACAGTATGATTGTTGCGGTTCCCGGGCCGCCGCATGGCGCAGCCGTCCCCAACCGGCACAACCTCACCGATATTGCGAACTTACCTGCGAGCTGGAAACCGCTCCACTGCGTCATCTAGGCGTTGCGCCCAAATCAAAGATGGTGCTGACCACGTGGTCGGCACACCACAAGCTCTGCCCCTCAAATGTATACGGACGTGCACGTGAAGTCACGACATGAACGCACGCGCACGTTCTGGGGTCAGAGGTCACCCTCTGACCTATCAGAGCCCAGAGAGGGATATTTAAATCCCTAATTCACTCCAGCTTGTTGCCCTGTCGTGGTTTCCTGTTCCTGGTTCCCGAGAGTGCGTTTATCCTTGTGATTCTGATTTCCTGGTATTCTGATCTTGGCTCTTGCCTGGTTATTCCGAATTCTGGTTCCCCTGACTTGGCTTGTTTAAACGGTATCTGAGTATTTCTGGCTTCCTTGACCTCGGCTTTCCCTTTGACCATTCTCTATCTCTAGCGTATTAGTCCGGCCATTCTAAGGTCCGGTTTACGTTCTGTCCTTTTATTTCCTTCCTTTTTTTATGTATATGTTTACATAGTTTCCGCGTGTTGGACCACACTAGCAGCCGTGACAATGATGATGTGCAGAGCAGGATCTCCCATGAGGTCAATGAGGCCACGATCTCCGGGTAGCAGACAGGAGAGGGGTACCACAGCAGGTGTAGAGAGCAAAAAAAATATACAGCCTGTAAGTTACTAAGCATTGTAACTTGATATTCACTCAATCACTCACTTACAAATCAAGTTACTATCCACAGGAGGACATCCTGGATGACTTTATGAACTATCACACAGGAAACACACCCAGTCAAACCTTCTCTTCCCCTGGGCATAACAGTATATGATAGGTAATAGGTAAATTATATCTGTGCCAACTTACTCTTAAGAGTGGTTCTGTCTGCCACCTTAGAGTTACTTTGTTTTTATTAAGGTGGTGGTATTAGTTCTATTTTGTGTTTATTTCAGTGATAATCTATTAAAAGTTATGTTCTAACATATTCTATAGTCATTTTCTATGTTCTGAACGACATACTGGGTATACCTGGTGATAATTGGTGACCATACACCTTGGTGCCAGTTAACAAAAAGAAGTAAAACATAGGCTTCCTTTGCCCACATCCCCACAATAGTGCCATTCATGAGAAGCTCTCTTCTGAGCACCCAATCTTTCCAAAAAGTGCTCGGATCGGAGGTGTCTTGCCCGATTGAGATGGAAGGTGATGTTTTCCGCAGGCCGCAACCATCCTCCTATCTGACTCTTCCAGAGTGCTGAGTAAAAATTCTGGTCACCTTAAGTGATGGTGCTTTCAGTTGATACATGGAGATCCCTCAAGTCCTTGGTATTGTTGGATGCCTCGCCACCTCCTCTGTCACTTCTCAAAAAAATGCCCTGATTGGTGGTTCTGGGACCAAGAGGACCCTCGTTTCATCGGACCACAGCAACTCCACAATCCGATTAAGAGATATAAACGGTTTGCAGCTCCTAATCAGGCGCACCATGTCTCAGCAGCTCCCTGGCTGGTCTATGAGCTCTCCTGGACCGGGGAAATGAGTTGTGGTGGGGAATAAAGTGTGGATGAAGTAAGTGGATAGTTAACACATTGCTAAACACAAATGCACACACCAATCAAGCTATAAGACTTGCTTTTCCAACAGAAATCTCACTATGTATAACCAGAATCCCTTGCAGTAGTGTGAGCACTGTTAAAGTGATATTTCTGTGGTAAAAGCAAGTCTTATGACTTGACTTGTCTGTATTTGTGTTTAGCAACGTATTAACTATATATATGTTTATTCCTCATTCTATGGTTCTCTAACAGAGGCCTGGGAGTCTGTGGGTTCTGCGCTTTATCTTAGCTGTTCCTAGAACTGCGCTCTTCTGGACGGCGATCTCAGATGTTACACCTGGAAGCCTCTCCCTCAACTTGGAAGTCACAGCCTGAGTGCTCCTATCACAACTGGGATTACTACTGCCTTCACTTGCCACATTTTTTATAGCTCTTCTTTCAATCCTTAGTATTTGTCCATCTTCTCATGTTCCTTCTTCCTGTTATAGTCACTGTGTATTGCCACATGCACCACAAGTGAACTCTTCTGTTCCTTGTCTAGCACCACAATGTCAGGTTGGTTGGACAGTACTTGCTTGTCTGTCTGGATCTTGATCTGGAACCAATAAGATCTCTCTCACTGGCTGAAGGCCCTCAGCTGCTGCTCTCAGACAATGATTATGTTTTTGCTTTGGTCTAAACCAGGGATAGGCAACCTTTGGCACTCCAGATGTTGTGGACTACATCCCCCATAATGCTCTTACACCCATAATGCTGGCAAAGCATCATGGGAGGTGTAGTCCAAAACATCTGGAGTGCTGAAGGTTGCCTAGGCCTGGTCTAAACAGTAACATCCATCTTTTGCTGCTGGAGATGTGGCTGATACAGGCAGGCTTCAGGTAAATTGTCAAAACATGCTAAAATTATCTGACGGATTTGATGACGCCAGTGGGCTGTAGTGATTATCATGCTTGGAGTGCTCCTTTTTCCACTTCAGGGCGGACATGTCAAGGCTGTCACAAAAAACAAGGGATTTGCCTAAATTTGTCGCTGAAGGTTGTAAGGTCTATCTGAACTTTATATTATATGGTTGAGGAACTTGGGTTCAAGTAGCTAACTAAAATACCAAACGTACACAGACCCCTACACAATTTAAATTTGAAATTCCGTTTAGACTTTGTGGCTTTTTATTAAGAATACAGCAATTCATTTATAATACAGATTTGTAAATGATGCATTTACATTTTTAGGAGTGCTAAAATTCTGCTTTTTTTTTTAAAATCTATGATGCATCATCAACTATTTCGCAGATGCATCTGGTTGTTTTCCAACAAATCACTGGGGAAGATGGATTAATTCACCATTGTGCATAGTATGGTGTTATGGGCAGAATTCCAAATTATACCATTAGCTTCATCTTTCTTCACAGCTGAAATTAGTATAATCTCAACCTTACATTATTCACAAAACCCCACTAATTGAAGGCATGGACATCTAACTGTGCTGCTTACATTTTCTGCAATTTTATTACTCTCTCCATTTGATGGCACAAAATTTCCATCTCTTCACAACGGTAAAGTACATTCCGATCACAAATGTAACGTCTTGCCTTGCAGGAAAATCACTATTAAATATACAATTATGGAAATGTCAGACAGAAAGCAGACCAAGGGGAACCTCAAGAAAACTATGGGTTGATTTACAAGAGTTATGTGCATTGTAAGCCATTTATGCCATTCTTACAAGTGAATTTTCCACTGAAATTTCTATATCTTCTATTAGTCTTCACTTTTTACTAATGGGTTGAAGATATCTTTGCAATTATTGCATCTTGTGCAAGTCATTTAAACTAACTAACTTGTATTATGTGGGACTGTAACTGGGGATACATATATTTTAAAGAGCAAGGTTTTGATGGGCTTTCTAACTTGAATTTAAAAAAAAAAAAGATTTTTTTCCACTTAAATTCAGACATAAAGATCTTTAAAAAATATTTGCTAACAGACAAACCTTTATTCATCTGGATCAAGGTGAATTTGTGCCATATCAACAAATTACAAATTATAGTAGAAGGTGTGTAGATTAATCTGTTTTGCAAAACAGTGCTTCTATTCATTCATTGGGTAAGATCAAAAAAAAAAAATAACAAAATATCCTGAATAAACAAATAAATTCATTCTGGTGAGAGGTATGCAAAATAAACAATCTAACCATATGAACGGGAATCTGCAAGAAAGTATAGACAGTGCAGCAATCCACCAAGAGAGTACTTACTACTAGTTGCTGTACCTGACTCAATATAATGTTGCTACAAAATGTATTCTGACTGATATCTTTGCCCCCGTCTTTAACGCGGGGCAAACGGGGCAGCTGCCCCGGGCCCTGTCCCTGCTGGGGGGCCCGAGGTAACTGCCCTGTTTGCCCTCTGCCCGCAAACTATGGGGGCCCATCGGGTGGCCCATGCACTTAGGGCCACCCGGTGTGCCTGTGTCAGCAGGGGCCCGGTCGGGCGCTGTGGCGCTTTAACAGCGCGACCGGGCCCTTGCTTTTCGGCAGCAGTGGGAGGAAGTGACAGCCGTGCGTCACTTCCTCCCACAGAAACTGGAGTCGCGCGGGAGGAAGGCGGACCAGCTGTTCCGGAGGGGGCCAGGCCGGGAGAGCTTAACTCCCAGCCACCCCACTGGACCCCAGGGAAGCCACCCTCCAGGACAAGGTAAGAAACTGGAGGGTGGTTATCAAAGTCTGTCAGTGTATCTGTATGTCTGCATGTGTGTTTGTCTGTCAGTGTCTGTGTGGTTCAGTATGTCTGTATGTGTGTATGTCTGTCAGTGTGTCAGTATGTCTTGTGTGAGTCTGTCAGTGTCTGTGGTTCAGTGTGTATGTGTGTTTCAGTATGGCTGTCTGTGTATGTCAAAATGTCTGGATGTGTGTTTGTCAGTGTCTGTGTGGTTCAGTATGTCTGTATGTGTGTATGTCTGTCAGTGTGTCAGTATGTCTGTGTGTGAGTCTGTCAGTGTCTGTGGTTCAGTGTGTATGTGTGTTTCAGTATGGCTGTCTGTGTATGTCAAAATGTCTGGATGTGTGTTTGTCTGTCAGTGTCTGTGGGTATGTGTGTTTCAGCATGTCTGTCTGTCTGTATGTGTGTTTCAGCATGTCTGTCTGTCTGTGTGCCAGAATGTCTGTCTGTTTGTGTGCCAGAATGTCTGTCTGTGTGCCAGTATGTCTGTCAGTGTGCCAGTATGTCTGTGTGTGAGTCTGTCAGTGTCTGTGGTTCAGTGTGTATGTGTGCTTCAGTATGGCTGTCTGTGTATGTCAAAATGTCTGGATGTGTGTTTGTCAGTGTCTGTGTGGTTCAGTATGTCTGTATGTGTGTATGTCTGTCAGTGTGTCAGTATGTCTGTGTGTGAGTCTATCAGTGTCTGTGGTTCAGTGTGTATGTGTGTTTCAGTATGGCTGTCTGTGTATGTCAAAATGTCTGGATGTGTGTTTGTCTGTCAGTGTCTGTGTGTATGTGTGTTTCAGCATGTCTGTCTGTCTGTATGTGTGTATGTGTGTTTCAGCATGTCTGTCTGTATGTGTGTATGTGTGTTTCAGCATGTCTGTCTGTCTGTGTGCCAGAATGTCTGTCTGTGTGCCAGTATGTCTGTCAGTGTGTCAGTATGTCTGTGTGAGTCTGTCAGTGTCTGTGTGTTTCAGTATGGCTGTCTGTGAGTTTCAAAATGTCTGTATGTGTGTATATCTGTCAGTGTCTGTGTCTGTGTGTTTCAGTCTGTCTGTGTGTGTGTGCCAGAATGTGTGTATGTCTGTCAGTATGTCTATGTGTGAGTCTGTCAGTGTGGTTCTGTATGTCTGTGTTTGTCAATATGTCTGTCAATGTCTGTGTGTATGTGTGTTTCAGTATGTCCGTCTGTCTGTGTGTATATGTGCCAGTATGTCTGTCAGTGTATCTGTATGTCTGTGTGTGTGAGTCCATCAGTGTCTGTGTGGTTCAGTATGTCTTTGTGTATGTGTGTTTCAGTATGGTTTTCTGTGTGTGAGTCTGTGTCAGTACGTCTGTCAGAATGTGTCTCTGTATCTGTATGTTGTCCATTTGTATTTGTGTGTGTATCTGTATGTGTCAGTGTTTGTATCTGTATATCTGCATGTGTGTCAGGTTGTGTATCTGTGTGTCTGTCTGTCAGTGTGTGTGTCGGTGTATCTATAAGTAGTCAGTGTGTGTACCTTTGTATCTGCATGTATGTCAGTGTTTGTATCTGTGTGTGTGTCAGTGTATCTATATGTAGTCTGTGTATATCTGTATGTTCTTGTGTGTTTCTATATGTGGTCAGTGTGTATCTGCATGTGTGTCAGGTAGTGTATTTGTGTGTATCTAGACGTAGTCAGGGGGCCCAAGTAAATGCTCGCCCAGGGTCCAATCTAAATTAAAGACGGCCCTGGGTTCAATAGAGGCTAAACCAGTCTCCTCAATGAACCAGAAGAGAATGGCCCAGCTCACACTACTACTCCTCACATATTTCAGGTCAGATGTGTCCTCAAATATCCTACTCGATAAATGATTGTCCTGAAATCAAATTATATACTGACCAAGAAGAAAAGAGAGAAAATGATAGAAAATTAAAGAAAGAACCTAGAAGGAGGCACTAATTGCGGTGAAGAAACAGGGGAAAAGGGCGGCTGTCTGGTAAGGTGTGAGTTAGACAGTGGTTCCCTTTTGTTGTTGCAACTTCTTCACAAGGGGGAATAGAACAGTACGTATAGCCGGACACCAGTAAACACAAACTATTGTCCCATACAACCACCTGGATGCTGAACATCGATAACTGAATAATAAGAAAGATAGCTATGCTCCACAGGAGTTGCTAACACCTGAAGCCCAAAAATTTGTAGGTACAATAACTACTACAGTCACACAACCCTTAGAGGAAAGATAGCCTGCAAAATCAGTGTCAAGTATTAGATCAGTTGGTACTAATTCAATACAAATCCATACAAATCAACAGCTGTCCTCTCTGTCTCACATAACCATCATTATAACCATTTGAAGGTATACAACTTTTCCTCTGAATCTATTTTAAGACAAACACTAAAATAAACTGCATCAGTCATCCCTAAGACCTAATATGTGTGTACCAAAGTGTCATATTAAGTGCTCAGTGTAACAGTGATCTAACACACATACAGTGGAAAACATGCACAACGTGCATTTCAATGATATACTGCACATTCGTCACTGGCAAAATGAAGCTGCCTCCCCCTCCAGTTTATACAGAGAGTCTGAATAACACCCAAACAATAGTCCGCCAATCTGCCTCACAACTAGGCGTGAACGAAAACCTGTTTAAAGACTCATAAATAGATGTGGCAGTACTATACAATATTGTGTGGAAAACACAACCTAAAGAAATAGTACTATTTATATATATATATATAAAAAAAACATTCTCTATATCTTTCTCTATAAACTGCATGATGTTGTGCATTTTCCTAAAGAAAACATGTGTGAAATGTGCACTTCCTATTATGGGATTCTGGGAAACAAACATTAAGATGGGAATTATGTATTTTTGTGTGTTTTTGCTGTTGTTGTAAATGGAGATATTTTCTGTATGCTGGAGATGGTTGGCTTACCACACCCAAGCCATGCTTGCAGTCGGTCAAATGGGTCTTCCATCTATCTTTTGAACCACTGGACCAATTTGTATGATTTTGACACGTTTGTATTTGGAGTACGCTGATTCTAAAAATGTAAGTTTTATGTGAATGTGATGTATACTTTTAAAGTTATGCATATTGTGTAAAACTGTGTATTTTCCTGCCTGTGACAATTACGTTAGCCCACTGTGTTCAGTAATTGTATCACAGGCAGAGGGGAGGATTTCTGCTGGTATGAATGGGAGTGTTTAGCTGTGTTGTAATGTATTGATTGGTTTGTTCTTCAAAACCCTGTGGGCGGTACTATGTTTGTAAAATGGGCATCAAAGGAGAGTGTTTGATTAAAAGCTTCAGTTCTACTTCACCCTGAATTTGGAGTGCCGTCTCTTATTGGGGGAATCTGCTACAAGTGATTGCTATGCTCGTCATACTCCCTTGCTAAATCACTACCAAGCTCTTGTAAGAGCTTGTTCCTGCCGTGCTCTCTGGAGGAGTCTACGGTGGTTATCGTGTCGGCTGGAGTACTTGGAGCCCTCAGGAAGCACTAGGAGCATCCTTCAAAGGAGGTACCCAGTCGGGGTGCCCGTCGATCCGTTACACCATGCATCTGCAATCACGCAAAATATCAAGATTATTTTGGCATGATGCACTTTAAGATCTATTCTTGGATTTGGAATACCTACAGCGCAGATTTAGCAGGTGGAATTGCCTTACGTTCCTGATCTACCAGGAATCTAAGGCTTGGCATCTCTGCTGTAGCGCATATCAGTTTCACAATACTCTCAACAATGGTAGAGGGGCCTCAGAAGCTAGACAAAGCAAACTCAGGAGGGAATGTTAGATATGACTCCCTTTCACACCACCTATCAAACCAACAGCAATAATAATCTGAACATGAACAATACAATTTGAGTAAAAAAAAAACAGAGGAGATTGCAAAAAAAGTAATAATTTAATCATTCAAGGTTGTTTTTCAATGATGATCTGGTTTCACAGGTTGACCCTAGCTTTTTCCATTATACTATTTTTACTTAGTTCCAAACCTATAGACACATGTTCTAAATTGAACTTATTAATTCTTATAAACCCTGAAATACCCTGATTTCTGAAAAAAATAAAAGGCAACCTCACTGCGTTAATTGTTGTTTCTATTTTGGATTGTACTCTCTTTGAAACATATTTATCACGATTCTCTTGATTTTATAATATTCTTTTGGATTCTGAAATCTAATACTATAAAACTACAATTATTGATAAAAAATGTAAAAGTGCGAGCAAGTTCCCCACAGAAGTCCCATCTAAATGAACTAATAGATTTGGACTGCAGACATTGCTGAAGCAGGTCTGCAACAGAAGGACAAATTAGGTGTATTTTTATTTTTATATTAATATTGACAAATCCATTAGTGTTTCCTACAGGAGGCAATTTAGAGAAAAAATATTGGTTTCTGAACTGAAAGTTCTGTTCTTTCTGTATCCAGACACTGTAATGCTTCAATTTAGGTTTTTTGGTATAAAACAGAACGATTGTTGAAGTTTGAAAATACATTATAAGATGAAACATAAATTTCTGTGTCTGTTAAAAGCATGCTTGTGAAGTGTAACTATAAGTTTTTTAAAAAATAATTCCTGCTGTCTCTCCAACCTACTTCTATGCACCAAAGCCTTATGGCCTAGCGTGGAGGTACCCAACCTCTGGTATGCATACAATCCAGTTCATTGTAAACTAGGAGAGCATTGTCAGTACAGAAGGAATAAAGTTGTCTTCCAATATAATCTTGTATGTGGCTTGATTCATGTGTCCTCACAAAGATGAATGTGATTCCAGCTTCAGAACATTGCCAATTGTCCACCAAATTTCACAGTGGGTGCAATACATTGTGCTTGTAGGCCTTTTTAGATCACTCTCTAACCATTAGAAGACCAGTCTTTTTGTAGGTTATTTGATGTCATGGTACAGTTGTTCAGTGACATTTGAATGATTTGCCAGTCATCTGGTCAGTATAGAGTCGTTTGCACCCTCTGCCTGTCTGTAGCTATAAACCATTGTCTTTGAAACTTTAAGGATGGAAGCAACATAATGCTCCCTGTGGCCCTCCACCAGTAAAGACAATATTTATCTTGTCTTTTCCTCACTCAAAACCATTCTTTTCAACTTGGAAAGTATATTCCATTTACTTTAAAGGTACTACTAGCACTCTCTGTGTGGTCAAGCTGGTCCTATTGCAAGAAAATAGTGCTAAGATTTGAGTCAGGTAATCATTCAATCAGTACCTTATTACGTAAAATGAGATGTGCCTTTACTGGAATTCAACAAACACTGGAATGAATGCCTGCTATACATTGAGATGCAGGTTTAAGAAAAAATTAGTAAGTGAGTGCTCACTTCATTTTTTCCAGCGTTCCATGTATAAAAGATGTCAGGTCAGGAAAGTATTGAGCCATGTAATAAGAAAGGCATTTACATAGGACAATGACACCATAGTCCCCTTCAAAGCATGCACCTTGGGACCTCACACAGTTCTCCCAGTGTCTCTTCCACTGTTTAAACATGGTTTCATGATTTTGAAACCATTCCTTTAAGACGGCACTGACGTATGTAATGCTAGGTTATTTAAGTGTCCGTCGTCAGTGCCTCGGGGCACAATTAATGTGTTAAACTCCATGTTTGCAAACTTCACCTTCCCTCCTTCTCATAGGATGCTTCTCAGTAACTCTGAGTGTCTCGTCACCGGAATCCCCCTAAAACCTGTCTCTAATTGCTGCTTGATCTCCTGTTGCGGACCACGGACTGGAAAAGACCTTTTGCCTCTTGGATTACCCTACTTACCTACCTGATCTCCTGTTGCCTACCACGGACTGGAAAAGACAACCTTATCATTGATTGAACTTCCATAAAAGGGTGAGTGGTTTCCATTTTTTTATTTGTTTGACATTTGTAAATTGAATCATTACACACTCTGCAAAATTCTTTCTTGGATTCGCCATCAGCTGCCTCGTCGTATTTACCTGAATCTCACTGACGGTCTAAAATCTCTTCCCTTTCAAAGGTGATTTTAGTTTTCACAAAAGCCAGAAGTCAAAGGGTCCAAATCTTTCAACAGATTGTAGACCATCATTAAAGCGTTTGTGCCACACTTTTATTTGCACTGCACTCATTGCATCCTCCCCAAAAGCCTTCTGAATCAACCAAATAGTTTACGCGGAGGAATGTTTCAGCTTAACAAATAATTTGATGCAGATTCATTGCTCTACTTACTCAGTCATTTTGAATGCGACGGCCACAACGTACACACGCTCACTTAACAGCGTCTGACTGACCAGTACAGTGAAGTAGAAATTTCAGTCCATTCTCCACGGCTGCCAGGTTACATCGATGTCACACAAACAGTTCTCGGTATATTAACAATGGCTTGCCTTTTTCCGGACAGACCTCGTAAATATGTATATTTTTTCAGCGTGTGCATAATTATTTGTATGTGGATAAGTCAATTCATACTTACAGAAATCTACAAGTACCAGATTACTCAGATTTCAAAATAACATTCAAACTCTCCATGAATTAATTATTTCATTTTACGTGGGGTAAACAATGTAGGATCTTGTTATACAAGAGAATATTTTATCAAAATATTGTTTGATTTTGTTTGTTTTCTACCTGCAGACATTTTGCTTGAAAAAAAAAAAGGGTAAATAAAAGTAATCAATTAGCTAATTATATAAGATTCTAAAGTGGTTAAAAATAAAGGCAGCCTTTGTGTGACAGATGATGCAATAAAAATATATACCATATGTTCATTGGTGCACCCAGCAGCAATGCAGAACAGACTGTGCACACGGGCAACTCGTGCCAAGAAAAGAGCTTATTATTAGAAGAATGCTGGGCTGCCAGGATCTTTGTCATTGCACTGAGTCACGGCAAAGTTCAACTTAGTATTAGGAATGCATTGTTTTGTAAAAAAGTTTCCATTTTCAAGACATTACACAAACAAATGTAAAAAAGATATTTGGGTAAATATATTCAATATTTACAGTATGTGTGCCCCTGTTTACCACTTGGCATGGAAAAGAAATGTGTTTTTATAACCCAGGTTGTTAACCTATCTTGTGAATTACTTCTAGGATGCATGGGGGGGGAGTAGCTAGACCAGGGATAGGCAACCTTCGGCACTCCAGATGTTGTGGACCACATCTCCCATAATGCTCTTACACCCATAATGCTGGCAAAGCATCATGGGAGGTGTAGTCCAAAACATCTGTTGTGCCGAAGGTTGCCTATGCCTGAGCTTGACGATGGTGCATACATATGGTATAAGGAGGATTAGCTTCCGAACTAATATCTCAGTGCCTATATAAAATATTGCAAGATAAGGGACACCATATAATTTTTTAAATTAAAATTTGCAATGTTGTTGTATATATTTAACTGGAGATCCCACCATGCTCATATTCAGACAAGAGTGATGAGGAAGGCACTGTTCAGGTCTCTTTAGATTTTATTGAAGGCCTAGCATCTATTTTTTAGGTTACTAATAAGTTTTTCACAACATAAGGAGATCATGCTTTGTAAATAGTTAACAGGTTTTAAATGGCAATGTACATTCAAAGAAACACTCCAAACTGTAATGGTTATAATGCCAGGAGTGGCCTTGCGTCCTTCCTTTGTAAATAGTTTTGTAAGTAGTTAAACTGTTTTTAATCTCTGCTGCCGCCCGACGCCCCCCCCTGGTGCACCAAGCTCAAGCAAGGAGCTTCCATTAGCTCCACCAAGCTAATTCCTATTATATAGAGTGGATTCGTTGGTTGAGATTATCAGATGGCACGAGACCCAGGAAAGTTGTCAAAATGTTTGCCAGGACATCCCTGGCAGTGGCACCATACAAAAGCAAACTTTAAAGGTTATGGAGTGTTCCTTTAATTATAGCTAGTAAATATGTTTTGTCATTCACAAGCAGTTTTCTACTGTAGCAAGAAAATTATCCGGGAAGCTATGAAACCACATAGCGTGAACCAGTATAAATTCAATATCCCTGCTTTTACTGGTCCTAAAACCATAGTAGAGACATTGCAGGGAGAAAGAAATATTTCTCATTGACTGACATAATAATATACATTTATCTTACATTTTTCTGGCTTTTTGACTTTGAGTGAGTTTATGAAGACATGGTTTTGAAAAAGGTCTGTTTTCTTTTTTGCAATGTCATCCAAAATTCTTGGTAGTCATCCAAAGAGACTGAACTTGGAATGGAAAGTGTGGATATTATTCGGATGAATTAGCAATAACTGTGGGGCTGAGTGAAACTCTAAAAGTTATGGTGCAAGGATAACAGAAGGGTAAAGAATCAGTGACATGCCAGATTGCAGGCACAAACACATTAGATATCATTATTTTACCCACTCAGCTAAATTGTTCTGGCTATGTGTACCCGCTTCATTAAGTCAATACAGGGACAGCAGCATTCAGCTAGAAAGGTGAAATATTGTCCATTGTACCGCAACAGACCTCAAAGTGTGCCAAACTAGTCGGCTTCAGATCTTCACTTAATGCATTAAAGGACTGAATGCTTAGCCTGCAGTATGTTTTTATAATTATCTAATTCTCTACTTTATTTGGAAATTGTATTTGTGCATATATGAAACGGTTTTAAACTGTCAAAACATTGCACTTTTTTTAGCTTGAAATAGCTCATTAACACAAACACGCATACATATACATACAAAGTGCTTAAAATGTCTCCTATGCTACTAGCTCCAACTTAAAGGTTCCTTGCTATTACAAGCCATAGAATAATCACTAGTGGTGAATTTTGTGGCAGTACTGTCTGTACCATGCTTACATCAGTAATTAAAGGGATGCTATAGGCACCCAGACCACTTCATGTCAATGTTCCTGTCGTTTTCACTCTGCTGCTTAAAACATTAAAGGGACACTATAGTCACCTTAACAACTTTAGCTTAATGAAGCAGTTTTGGTGTATAGAACATGCCCCTGCAGCATCACTGTTCAATCCTCTGCCATTTAGGAGTTAAATCCCTTTGTTTATGAATCCTAGCCACACCTCCCTGCATGTGACTTGCACAGCCTTCCATAAACACTTCTTGTAAAGAGAGCCCTATTTAGGCTTTCTTTATTGCAAGTTCTGTTTAATTAAGATTTTCTTATCCCCTGCTATGTTAATAGCTTGCTAGACCCTGCAAGAGCCTCCTGTATGTGATTAAACTTCAATTTAGAGATTTAGATACAAATTTTTAAGGTAAATTACATATGTTTGAAAGTGAAACCAGTTTTTTTTTTTCATGCAGGCTCTGTCAATCATAGCCAGGGGAGGTGTGGCTAGGGCTTCATAAACAGAAACAAAGTGAATTAACTCCTAAATGACAGTGAATTGAGCAGTGAAATTGCAGGGGAATGATCAATACACTAAAACTGCTTTATTTAGCCAAAGTAATTTAGGTGACTATACTGTTCCTTTAACATTCTGCAGAAAGTCAATGTTTTCATTGCAGAGTTTAAATGCCTCTAGTGGCTGTTACTCAGACAGCCACTAGAGGCGCTTCCAATTAGTAAATCTCTGCTATTTAAATCAGATGGTCTCCGAAAGACCATCTGATTAGCACAGTGTGCCACTAGCCTCCAAATGCTTTCCTATGGGAAAGCATGGGATTGGCTGAGATGATCAATCTCAATGATCTCAGCCAAGGAAGGTGTCGGTGAGCTGCAGAGAGTGGTGCTGCCAGTGAGAAAAGGTAAGATATTAAAAAATGTCTTCCTGCAGGTTGTGGGCACTATAGTATTAGGAATACACGTTTGTATTACTAACGCTATAATGTTCCTTTGAAGAATCTTCACTGTGAATAGTTGATCAAGCATTGTGTGCTGTCTCTGCTGGCCATTCTCTATCACCATACAATAGTATTACAATAGTACTAGTATGTTCTGCCAGGACTATGTAGTCTTTGATCCTCCTGAGCGATGTTGTGGATATCTGAATAAGCACTGTTCATCCATGCTGGAAGTAAGTGAAACGCACTAGCACATTCCAAGGTCTTTGACCATTCTCAGGTAAATGTGTGTTGGGGATGGCATAAGCCAGAATGCCTTTTAACCAGGCAAGAGTCAATCCTTAGGAATCTTTCATGTGGTATAAACAAAACAATATACAGTAACCAATAAAGCCAGTTGCAGTTTACCCTCAACCAGGTACTGAAACTCTTATATGGATGGGAATCTCGATCTCAGAATTAAAAATGTTGTTCTGCACTGCCTTTCAAATACAGCAAATCCTTTAAAACTCAATAATTACATAGCGCTATAATTATCACTTTGCTACTTACTAAATTAATACTGAACTAGAAAATTGAGCAATCTCCAGAGGAATCTCACCACTGCTCTTCCCGGTGTTTTTAAAGATGCTTTATTTCCAAATCACAAATAAAATCTCATACTGATATACAGTGGAAACAGCTCATAGTATAGCAAAACCACTCCAGTCTACATGTTTTCTGCTGCACTTTGTCAAGGTCACACAACAAGCATAGATCGTCATTTTTGCTAATCTGTGAGCTGATTCTGAAGTATGTCAGCGTGAGATTTTATTTGTGATTTGGAAATGAATCATTTTTAAAATACTGAAACAAGCAGTGGTGAGTTTTCTCTGGAGATTTTCTCAGTTTTGTATTTTACAAGTGGACTTATCATCCACTTTGCAATTAGAAGGAGGCTACATATTTAAAGGAACACTATGTATTCCTGACCCTATAGTGTTAAACCACCATCTAGTCCCCCTTGCCTCCCTAAATATAGTAAATCTTACTTGTATTCAAGTATACAGCTGCTGGCTCTGCCCCTGTCTGCCTCTGACCTGCCTGCTGTCTGCTGACATCACTGACATCACCAGAAGTGGTGATCTGAGCAAATCACAATGCTTCCCCATATGATTGGCTAAGACAGTTAAGGAGGCAAATCAGGGGCATAGCCAGCACAAGTCAAACACAGCCCTGGCCAATCAGCATCCCCTCATATAGATGAATTGAATCAATACATCTCTATGAGGAAAGTTCAGTGTCTGCATGCAGAGGGTGGAGACACTGAATTCCAGTGCTGGTCACTGTACAGCATTGTCCCAGGAAGCACCTCTATCAGCCATTTGAAGAGATGCCACTGGAGTTATGACTAGGCTGTAATGTAAACACTGCATTTTCTCTGAAAAGACAGTTTACAGCAAAAGGCCTTGAGTGAATGATTCTACTCCCCAGAACAAATGCAATAAGCTATAGTTGTTCTGGTGCCTATAGTGTCCCTTTAAGGAGCAAAAAAATGTCGTGTAGGCATGGACTACTGTTACCATTGTGCAAACCTGGTGAGCCGCAATTAAAAGGTATTTTGACTAGCTTTTATTAACTTGTGCATTTTTCGGTTACTGAATTGCTGTCATGAACTATGTGATGAAAAAACAATGTCTCAATTAAACATACCAGGCATATGTTGGAAAACATGCTGAACACACAATATTATGTGTAGACAATATGTTGTGCATATTACATGCTACCTAATTCTAAATCCAGAGCTTCACTAATCTGCCTTTAGTTCCAAGGGTTGGTGAACTCAAGAGCTTCTGTTATGCACCTGCCTCGTAATCCATTTAATCCCTTTTATAATCCCGATTTACACTAAATTTGGGACTGGATTAACATATATGTTTTAAAAAAATGCCATGCCTGCCAAACATAGCATAATTGCTAGCGATTGCAATTATTAAAATCAAGATGTGGAATTTTCTACTCAAAGGAGTAGATTATATACATATTTCTTTTTAAAAATGCATGGATGCTTTTTTGCAAAAATAGATCAATCAATTATAAAATTATGTATGTAAAAGTGGTTGCTGATCCAAGGAGAAATCTGATTGCCATAATGGAATCAAAAATTATTTTTTCGCACAACTGGAAATCGCGACCATTGAGTTTTTTTTTTACATCTTTTGGGTTTTAGGAATAGGTTTCAAAGATTAAACTTGATGTACTTTAGTCTTTCTTCAACAAAAATTACTATGTATCTGTGTTTATTTTTCTCTTCATCATTTTTAGTATATGTATTTCTCTTTTAACTCAATACCTTGCATTCGTAGATCTGTGTAACTGAAGTGTTAGAACATTTTTTTTAAAAAACTGTTCTTCTCCTCCACATTTTACAGGCCTGCTAATTTCTCCAAAACATATAGATCACAGTGGAGCAGGAAAGGAGAAGATGTCTGGAGGTATAGATGGATAAGGAATGCCATTAAGCAAAAAATCTTTTTAGATTCTGGTGGTATTTTTTAGAACGCTGCATTGTTAGAAATGCCATCAGTTTGTATATAAACAGAGAGTTTGACCATTTTCCTGCAACTTTTGTATATGACAAAACTATATTTTTGCTTCCGAACTAATATCTCAGTGCCTATATAAAATATTGCAAGATAAGGGACACCATATAATTTTTTCAATTAAAATTTGCAATGTTGTTTAATTGTTGTGCTATATTTCTGCATTATACCTTTTAAACATTAGGGAAGTTTAAACAGCTATTTCATTCACAGATTAGAAAACATATATAGGCATTGCAATTTATTTCAGATGGCTTAAAATGCACGAATATGCACAGCAAAACTAATTATTGGTAAAAATGCAAGCTGTAAACATGCTTAAACACTTAAGGACAACATGATGGTCTATGCCGTCAAGCAGTGCAGGGCTTTAACACAGAGTGACATCATAGTCCATCATGCAGTAAAGGTACCAGCAGAGTATGGGTAGGATAAGGGGTTTGATAATGAGTTATATTATTGGTGGGATTAGAGATTGAATTATGGTTGGATTAGATGTTGCATTATGGATTGGATTATAGGATAAATTATGTGCATCACTATAGGTTGGATTAGGGGTCACATTAAGGGTTGGGTAAAGAGTTAGGATTAGGGACAATATTAGTGGTAGGATTAGGGCCTGGATTAAGGGTTGAATTAGAGACAACATAGGGGCATGATTAGAAAAAAGGTACATGTTGGGTATCATTGTACTCGAAAACAGTAGCAGAAAACAAATATGTGGTGGGACACGTGAGGTCTGTGAATTTTCCCAAATTAAAACGTGGGGAAAAAACACATAAAAATAACTAATTTGACCTGGGTTTGTGATAAAATGCTCAAAAGAAATATGTCAAAATGCTCTTAGTTACATAGCCTGGGGAATGTACTTTCTACAAACATATACTTTAAATATATTTTTTTTTTGTGGCGATTTTGGATTCTGTAACTACTAAATTCTAATCTCAGACTTAAATCCGTACTTATCTCCAGGGCCGTCTTTAATAACGAATGGACCCTGGGCAAGTGTTTGCTTGGGCCCCCTGTGCCCTGCCGCTCTCGCCCCTCACTCCCTGGTATGCAATCACGGCATCCATCCCAACGCAGTGGCGGTACTAAAGTAGAATGAATTTTATTGGGACCCCCAATTGCAAGGTTGGACTAAAGGTAGAACCCCATCTGTCGTGCAACTCCAACAATGCTTTGACAGCTGGGACTCTACCAATTTCCCATGCTTGCAGGGTTGTATTTAGCACTGAGCCATGTTAGTATGTTTGAATGTAAGCATGTGTTTGTATGGAGTATGTTTGTGTGAATGTGTTTGTATGTGGTACTGGAGTTTGAATGCAAGTGTGCATTTATGTGTAGTGTTTGTTTTTGAATGTAGGAGTGTGCTTGTATGTAGTGTTGACGTTTCAATGCAGGAGTGTGTTTTATATGTAGTGTTGAAGTTTGAATGGAGGGGTGTATTTGTATTTAAAGTTGCGGCTCAGATGCACAGGTACACACTCTGACGCACAAGCAGATACACAGATACATACACTGACTACATACAGATAAACAGGCACATACACTGACAGACACACTGACACAGGTACATATATTGACACACACACAGACACATACACTGGTAGACGTACTGACAGACATACTGACACAGGCACATATACAGACATACTGACACACAGACACATATACCGACATACTGACACACACACACACAGACACATACACTGATCAACATACTGACACACATACACTGACAGAAATACTGACACCCACACACACAGAAATACTGACACACACACACACTGAGAAATACTGACACACACACACAGGCACATACACTGACACACACAGACTGATATACTGACACACACACACACAGACATACTGGCACACAGACAGATATACTGACACATGCATACACATGCACTAACAGACATACTGACGCACTGACAGACATACTGACACATACACATACTGACACACACAGATATACACACACATATATACTGACACAGACAGACAGACATACTGACACACACACACACACACACACAGACATGCTGACACACACAGACATACACTACACACACACATACACTAACACACACATACACAACACACACACCACACACACACACACCAACACACACTAACACACAAACACACACACACCACACACATACACTACCACACATACACTAACACATACACTAACACACACATACACTAACACACACATACACTAACACACTAACACACATACACTAACACACAAACACACACACACACACCAACACACATACACTAACACACACACCAACACACACACACTAACACACAAACACACACATACACTAACACACAAACACACACACACTAACACACACACACTAACACACACCAACACACACATACACTACACACATACACACAAACACACATTTTTTAATGTAATCCCAGCCTCCTTACCTTTGAGTGCTGGGGATTCCCTGGGGTCCAGTGGTGCCGCTGGGCTCCCAAGGGTGGGCCGTCGGGTAGAAGGCGGGCGCTGCCGAGGGAGCACCTACCGCTTCCTCAGCTTCTTCCTCAAGGCCATACGCCGGCGCCGGAAGATGACGCTATCTTCCGGCATCAGTGCGGTGCGCGAGGGAGCTGAAGAGGAAGCAGTGAGTGCTCCCTCGCGCGCCCGCCTTACTGCCCGACCGCCACCCGCCCACCGGGGTCAGCGGGGCCCACGGGGCAGGTGCCTCGGGCCCCCCAAGAGAAACTGGGCCCGGGGCAGCTGCCCCGTTTGCCCCGCGTTAAAGACGGCCCTGCTTATCTCATTGCAGTATTTGTTTTATAACATATACAAATTAATTGAAATCTTAGACATATTGAGCATTTTAACAATCAGAACTAATTGGTGAATCTATTTTGAGTTAGTTTTGTTTATTTGCACTTTAATATGTATGGGTGCACTTAAACAGAAAAGGTAAAATTGTGGTAGAATAAACGCATGGCAAAAGTGCCAAAAAGGTCTTGGTAACATATGCATCGCATCACAAAAAATCCTTGGTCCTTAACCTCTCAAGAACACAGCTTCAGAGATAAAAAGGAATCATACCAGTATATTTCCACCAGTCCTTAAGGGGTTAAAGTGGCACTGTTTGTTTTTTCTTTCAGTTTTCCTGTGCTTATGCCCTTTGTTTCATAATGATTACAACCCCCCTCATTGCCACTTGCCTTTAAATATATTTATTGTGTTTTCGTGTCCTTGTCCTGGATCTCAGTACCTGGGTGCCTCCATTTTGTTCTCTTCTGTCAATGATGTCTACTATGTGCCATTCTGTGAGATTCTTTTTACTGATGGATTGTGGGTAAATTATCTCAGCAACTTAAACTGGAAATTACTTAAGCTCCGCCAATTGCAAAAAATTGGTCATGCAGTAGTCCTTACATCTTTTTATGTACAACTAAAAAAATAAGGTATGAACATTTGTAAAAAAAATAAATAAATAAAACCCTAGAGAAATAGAGGAACCAAAAAAAAGGAATGATTTAAAAGCAAAACCTGCAGTGATTTTGCTCTAAAGAATTATACACATATATCGATATCAGTTTGAAACAGATAAATGCGACATATTCCCCTAATGTCACTGAATAGTTTTCAAATTGAATGTAATTACTGGGAGACTTGATCCATGTTTTAACTGTGGTCACATTGAAAACACTCACACAATTACATCTAAACTTCAGAAGGGCCCATGTTTTTGAAGATACTGATTTAGCACAATCATCACACTAGTTTTGCTGCAATACTTACAAGAAAGGTAAAATTTAAAGTAGCCCCCCTCCCCCAATCCAGAAAAAATAGTAATAACTAAACATGAAATCTTCAATTCTTTAAATAATAATCCTTATTTGGACTATTTCGGAATTTCAAAAAAGTTCCAACCCGGTCAAGAGATGTACTACAACCTTCACTGGTGACAGCTGCTGGGAATTGGCTCTGTCTAGGATCCCTCGGTCTCCTGGGATCCTCCATAGACATTAATGCTGTAATCTCACGCATGTGCAGTTATGTAACGTTGGTTCCTGGCGCTGAAGCGCCAGGAGCTGAAGAGGAACAGATGGAGGAAGACAGCAATGCCCACGAGGGGGGTAAGTTAATTACACCTTTACCTGCCCCCCAGCCACCGGATCCCCAGACACTGACAATGCCAATTTAATTATTATCTCTTCTTACTTTTTTGTCCTATCTGGTACATTTATTTCTACAACAAAACTAAAATGACAGTATTTGTGTTTCCGATTCAGTCAAAACAAATGCTCCATGATAACCAAAATTTATTGGACTCAGATACACTGCATATGGATGAAATGGTGTTCAGTTTGTTGTAAAAATTCTCATGCACTGCGTTTGCAACACTAGATTAACATACTGAGATTCCTTGCAGAAACTATGACTACTGAATTTTAATTGGCCTATACTTTACACATTTTTGCAATGAAATCCCCAAGTAAGGACCAGAATAACAATTCTGCTCAAACTAAAACATATGTTGAAAGGAAACTAGTCATTTTCAGCCATCCACAAACCCAGCAGCAACTGCTTACTACTCTAAATTGTACCATAATAGACAAAGTTGACAGTCCAAGGTCTTTATTCTTTATATGCTTTAACATAAGCAAACTGTATACCATGTGGAAACTCTAAGCATCTATGTAAAGTACAAAGCTGAAAGTAACAGTTCCCCACTCCAGTAAGCACAAAAATAAGCTATACAGATATATTGTGATTCAATCTGAATACAATATTTTACACAAAAAAGACATAAGCGCAGGTTAAGAGAGTTATAACAAGAAATTTGTTTAAATCAAGATATGACAGATGGTAATCATTACAAATCTTTGAATACCTGCTAATATGCCGATTTCATAAATTAGTTCATCATGCACTGAATATAAATATCTCCTACAAAATCTCACTATTGCATACATTACTGCAATTAGTCAAGTCATAAAATTCATACAATGTTAGATAACATAGTCAGGAGAAGTTATCGTTCAAAAAAAAAAAAAATTAAAAATGAAATCCACGCCAGATTTGTCTGGTTTTCAGTGTTACCATCTGGTTTGCAAATTGAGTGCCAGTTAATTCCTTCTGCTATACACCAAACAATATTTAATCTCTGTAATAAATAATATTCCTCAGTGCAAATATTTGCTACAACTTTAAATAAAACAGCATACAAAAGTACTCAATTTCTAACATTATGCAATGAAAACAAATCAAATACAAAAAACCATACACACTTAAACTTCAGTTTAAAAGTTAAGAACTGCAAATCTTTAGAGAATAAGACTGTCTTTTGTAAATGTTTATATAAATAAGAAGTGAATAAGCATTCCAAATATTTAACTTGAACTTAAAAGGCTTAGTGCAGGTATAAGCAGTAAAATCTAGGATAACATACCAAGAAATTCTTTAAAAAAAAAAAAAAACACCACCAACATGTTGCTGCAACATTATGACACTGCATTAGACTAATTGCACTGTCATTAACACATGCCAAAAATGCAATTGACAAGGATGCTGGGAAAGTATTAATATTAATATTTACAAAACAGACTGAAAAACAATTGATGTATATTGAAAATGTACCCTTACTACTCCCTATGTCAGCTTTCCTAACCTAGGTGCTGGTCCAATACGTACTCTTGTGGTTGTTAAAGGGACACTATAGTCACCTGAACAACTTTAGCTTAATGAAGCAGTACTTGTGGCAGTACTGTCTGTACCATGCTTACATCTGTAATTAAAGGGATGCTATAGGCACCCAGTCCACTTCATGTCAATGTTCCTGTCGTTTTCACTCTGCTGCTTAAAACATTAAAGGGATACTATAGTCACCTGAACAACATTAGCTTAATGAAGCAGTTTTGGTGTATAGAACATGCCCCTGCAGCCTCACTGCTCAATCCGCTGCCATTTAGGAGTTAAATCCCTTTGTTTATGAACCCTCGTCACACCTCCCTGCATGTGACTTGCACAGCCTTCCATAAACACTTCCTGTAAAGAGAGCCCTATTTAGGCTTTCTTTATTGCAAGTTCTGTTTAATTAAGATTTTCTTATCCCCTGCTATGTTAATAGCTTGCTAGACCCTGCAAGAGCCTCCTGTATGTGATTAAAGTTCAATTTAGAGATTGAGATACAATTATTTAAGGTAAATTACATCTGTTTGAAAGTGAAACCAGTTTTTTTTTCATGCAGGCTCTGTCAATCATAGCCAGGGGAGGTGTGGCTAGGGCTGCATAAACAGAAACAAAGTGATTTAACTCCTAAATGACAGTGAATTGAGCAGTGAAATTGCAGGGGAATGATCTATGCACTAAAACTGCTTTATTTAGCTAAAGTAATTTAGGTGACTATAGTGTTCCTTTAATGTCATATTTTGTGTTTTATTATTTTATTTTATTATTTATATAGCGCCATCACATTCCATAGCACTGTACATTGGGTGGACTAACAGACATGTAATTTTGAGCAGACAACTGGACATACAGGAACAGAGAGGTGGAGGGCCCTGCTCAATGAGCTTACATTCTAGAGGGAGTGGGGTATAGTGACACAAGGGGTAAAAGTAGGGGTACGAAGTAGGTTGTTAGAAAAGTATTCACTGAGGGCTTATTAGGTAATTTTTGACAGTTGCAGGAGAGGAGTCATGGGGGTGGGGGATAAAAACCTGCTTACAGTTTAACTGATATGTAAGTTTTCAATTATTTTTTGAATGAGTGGAGACTGGGTGAAAGTCTTACGGAGAAGGGAAGGGCGTTCCACAGAAGAGGTGCAGCCCTGGAGAAATCTTGGAGGCGAGCATCAGAGGTGGGAGTACGGACAGAGGATAGGCGTAGGTCTTGGGCTGAGCGTAGGGGCCTCGACGGGACATACTTGTGTATTAGGGAGGATAGGTAGGTTGGAGCAGCATTATGTAGGGACTTGTAAGCAAGCACCAGAATTTTAAATTGAGCCCTATATTTAACTGGAAGCCAGTGCAGGGACTGACAGAGCGGGGAGGCGTGGGAGGTGCGAGCGGACAGGAAAATGAGCCTCGCCGCTGCATTCATTATGGATTGCAGCGGTTCAATCTGGGAACATGTAAGACCACTGAGAATGGTATTGCAGAATTCAAGGCGAGAGAGAACAAGAGCATGGACCAGCACCTTAGCCGCATCTGGAGTTAAAGAGGGGCGAATGCGCGCTATGTTTTTGAGATGGAAGCGACAGGATTTGGTGATTGATTGGATATGAGGGGTGAAGGAGAGGTTGGAGTCAAAAAGAACACCCAGGCAGCGAGCCTGTGAGGTAGAGGTGATGGTAGCGCCGTTGACTTGGAGGGAGACAGACACAGGAGTAGTAATACTTTAGGGAGGAAAGACCAGAAGTTCTGTTTTGGACAGGTTGAGTTTAAGGAAGTGAGCAGCCATCCAGTTGGAGATCGAAGAGAGGCAGTCCGAGACAGTAGTCAAGATGGGCGGAGAGAGATCAGGAGAGGCCAGGTAGATTTATTAGGCCTTACTACTCTACAAACTCTTACCAATGTGAACATACATGTCATTGTTATTGTAAATGCACATTTTAATCCTTATGGGATCTAGTGGTTATTCGACTCGGAGATTTGTTTCAGTCTGAATTGCAGTTAGCCTAAATTTGCTTAAATTCATGAATTCTGAGCCCAAATGTACATGAATCATGAACCAAATGGGCTGTGCAACGGACGACGGACAACTGACACGGCAGACAGAGGACTGTTGCCAAAGAAGATAACTGATGGCTAGGGGACAGTCACTAAATATTGATTTTATTCATAGATCAAATGAGAAGCAAGCAACAGAGGGGAACAAGAAAAAGTTGTACATATTTATATATATGTAATAAATATATATTTTTTGCTGTTGTCTCCTCCTGTTTTCCTTCTATTGGTTACATTTTCTCACTTGACCTGCAAGCCAAGTTGATAAAATACTCCTATGAAATAAATACATAATATTATGTTATGTATATTCAATGATCAGCGGACTATATCTCCCATAATGCTTTTACAGCAACAATGCAGGCAGAACATCAGGAGAAATGTAAACCACAACATCTACACTAACAAAAGTTCATTAATCAAAATATGTAAAAGAAAACTCAGCGATATATACAAAATAGTAACAGATTGTTTTATGTGCAGGAATATGAAAAATATGCTTATTTCAGACATGACATATCCTCCATAAACTATAAGGACTTGAACAGTTGTCAGAGAGGTGCAATATGTTAATATGGAAGAATAAATCACATACACTAAGTGAATATAGATGCCTCAATTAAATAAGCATTGGCGTTTGTAACTAAGCAAATGATGAGTCTTTTAAAAACAGTCATGCTTACCCCATGTCATATGACTTTACATGAACAAAAACTCCATGGAAGTGTTTGCCAGAACAGACATTGCATAAGGTACACATATATTAAGGTACTCTGTATAATAACCATGTTGCATCATTTCGTCACCCTAATTTCATGTAATCATCCCTGCATAACCACAATAAGATGCCACTCTATATACTGTTTAGAGCAGCGTTTCTCAAACCAGTCCTCAAGACCCACCAACAGTCCAGGTTTTGTTTGTATCTCCATTCAAATAAAACAGGGAAATACATAAATCCTGGACTGTTGGTGGGCCATGAGGACTGGTTTGGGAACCACTGGTTTAGAGAACTAAAATACAGCCATTGCAATTTATATAAAATATCTAAATGAAAAGGATAAAACAAACATGACCACTTCAGTGATTTAAAGTGGTCATGGTGGTAGAACTTTGGATGTGCAGCATTTCTGCATAAAAAAACTCTGTTGTCAGCACGCACTGAAAGCTGTCAGCAGCATGCAGTGCACGCTGACAACAGACTTTTTTTATGCACGGAATTTACATTCGGCAGCCTGGAAGAGAGTTCTGGGCTGCCAAAGTCACTTGTGCTGCGGGTGCAACTTGCCCCCAACACACAGCTACAAATATCTCAGTATGTGTATTTTTATCAAGCACCAACACTGCACATACTGACTCCTACCACCATGACCACTTCAAATCACTGAAGTGGTCATGGTGGTTAAGGTGTAACAGGTGTTAAGTAAAAATAACATTTAAAATATCATTTAATTGTTGTATCCTTCCCTAAACCCTCAGGAATACTACTACTAAATGCCAGTCTTCTCTAAGTACAACGACATATATGCAGTATGTATATCTAGGCTGGGACACGGCTATATTTTGGATGTTTTAAAATTAATTTTGGACACCAATATTATCTAGAATGTAGGTGTTTTGTACCGGGAAAAAAAAATAGGAAGATAAGATTTTACCCCATGTAATTACAATTGGCACCATAAACCCTTTGTATGATATGTTTTCAAAAACAATTTCCATTTTGATTGCATGCCTTCCGTCTCTCGCTCCATTTGCAGCTTCTGTATAAAAGGCAGTATTTATTTGACCTGTGAGCCCCTATAATACGATTGCCACTTGTCTCTGATTTATATTTCTCATTATAACAGAAAGAACACTGGAATTGAACAGAAAAACTGTTTGGCAGAGTAATCAAACTCAACCCAAAACAGACTGCACAACAGAAAACATGAAATGAATTTACTTTAAAATAAAGAAAATCCTTTTAAACTGAAAGCTTGCATTATGATATATGTCACGCATGCATAGCAGGTATTCAGTGTTAAGAAATATGTCACTCATCTTGACTCAATGCAACATTAAACACTTTCAGTTCTATAAACCTCATTCAAGTAAGCATATTCAAATGTAATCATAGATACTGTGAGGGCTGCAGAGATAACAAGTGATTCAATTGTGAGATAATAGTGGAGACTTTAACTTTGATATTGGTTAGATTAGCTTTGTGATGTGTATTACTGAGAACATGCCAAAAATGACTTTATAACTATTAGAACAATCACATGGATATAACAGCATCAGCTTGTCAATCAAGAATATGCTACATGTGGCTCTAGTAGTAGTTGAGAAACAGATGAGGGCAATAGCTATTTCCAGCAGTAATTGTGTTCAATACAACGAGAACCGGGTTTATTATATAAGTTAAGGGGCACTCTAACTCAACTTTAGCTTTAAGGGATACATAGAAACATAGAATGTGACGGCAGATAAGAAGCATCGGCCCATCTAGTCTGCCCATTTTTAAAAAAATACTTTCATTAGTCCCTGGCCTTATCTTATAGTTAGGATAGCCTTATGCCTATCCCACGCATGCTTAAACTCCTTTACTGTGTTAACCTCTACCACTTCAGCTGGAAGGCTGTTCCATGCATCCACTACCCTCTCAGTAAAGTAATACTTCCTGATATTATTTTTAAACCTTTGTCCCTCTAATTTGTTGTGGTAGTTTTTCTTCTTTTAAGTATAGTCTCCTCCTTTACTGTGTTGATTCCCTTTATGTATTAAAATGTTTCTATCATATCCCCCCTGTAAGGAAACCTAGGATATCCAATCCTCATTCGGTAGTTTCCTCCCAAACCGCCAGAGCATCAGTGATTATAGCTCTCCGTTCAGTAGATGAAATAAACGAAATCCATATGAATACAATAGCTTTACAAGATGATTCCCTTAATAAAGCATACAAATCCCCAAACATCGGCCGAAGTCTAGAAGAAGGGTGCAATAGAACAGGCTTTTAATGATCACACACTGGCTTCTATGCAAGTCCCTATGCAAGGGAACATCCCACAGGGAGGGACAAAGTACAACCAATCATTTACAGGAAAAATGTAAAACACTTCCAACACAAACATACAATTCCCTCCCATAGTCCTGGAGATAATCAAGTCTGATGAAGTAATAACTTGATTATCTCCAGGCAGAAAAATTGTGTGAAAGGATAACACAAAATTATTTATTATATAAAATACACAATATTATAAAACCAATAACGCGTTTCGCCACTAGGGCTTTATCAAAATGGAGTAACATTAAAACCTGGCAAATGAAGAGTATATATAGGTACATAGGTCATTTAAAAATGGCGCCAAAATGACATCATCAGTCAATAGCCAATCAGAGCAATTCATTGCACATAATCAAAGTACAATTTACAATTGGAAAAACAAAATAGAAAGAAAAGTATTTGTAATATAAATACTAACTGCCACACTCATTTAAAGTAAAAATGTATGAAAAACGAAGTTTCTAATAATAAATATAAGGATATAAAATAATAGCGCGTCACGTGACTTGCACAGCACTATGGGGAATGTAGTGCGCGAGTCACGTGACCGGCGCCAACATAGACATGCTGGGACCGGAGGTGGTAAGGGGCTTGGCCGCATGGGAGATGTAGTTGTGCGGCCGTCCTGTAAGTGGGCGTCACGCACGTAATAGGGGGCGGGTTTGAGATGCGTCACGTGACCTGCAGCATATAGGGAAGTGTAATGCGCGGGTCATGTGATCGGCATCAATAGTAGAATTATGGCGGCGCATGGCCGCATGGGAGATAGAGTCATGAGGAGTCCGGCCGCCATTTTTGTAGGCGATATCTGTATTTAATACGGGGAAAAAAATATTTCTAAAATATTAATAAATGTATCAGCATATAAGCTGATAAAAGAAACATAAACAGCTGAATGGTGATGGGTTTTACCAGCAACTTAGTTAATTTTTATATTTTAAGAGGCTGTGTGGGAAAACATAGGTAAGGGAAGCCATATTGGTTGTGGGCATAAATATGAAAAAAAGGTTAAAATACATATAAATTTCAAATAAAATATATAAATAAAATGTAGAAATATTGCAAATATTCAAGTACATAACTTTGTACAGATGATAATTAAAGACATTAGTATAGCACATATTTGTAAGAATGTGGTCAGGTTGTGGCACCCTAGACTATAATGCCATAGGTAACAACTTTGAATAGGATAGCCCCGACATCACAGCAAAAAACATTACATAAACTAAATCCAGAAATGCGTAAAATAGATAAAATAGTTAAAAATAATGGGAACAATTAAAACAATGATATTATAAAAAATTAAATAAATCAAAGTCTACATTTAAGCCTTGGGGGGCTAGGGTCTGTAAATTGAATACCCACTCCATTTCGGATCTTCCTAAAATGTTTTTTATATTACCACCTCTCCAGGGGACCTTACATTTTTTAATTCCAATACATTCGAGAAGTTTAGGATCTCGATTATGTTTAACAAAATGCTTAGATACGGAATGACTTAGGTACCCATTTTTTATGTTTCTGCAGTGTTCTGCTAATCTTGTTTTTAGGCACCTAGTGGTCATACCTACATATTGGAGGCCACAAGGGCACTCCAATAAGTAGATAACATTAGTAGTATTACATCCGATAAAATCTCTTATGGTATAGCTCTTATTGGTTATATTAGATTTAAAACTTGTAACTTTTGAATGTGTAGAGGGCTCAGTGTTTTTACACACAATGCAGCGTTTACATTTATAAAAACCTGTTGCTCCATCTTAAAAGGTATGATGGGTATTTTTGATTTCTCTAGTGTAATTATTGGTTAAAATAGATCTAAAATTAGGTGCACCTCTAAAAACAATTTTGGGTTGTGTTGGTAGAATCTCTTTAAGGTCATCTTGTCTCAAAAGGTGCCAGTGTTTTTTAATTGTTTTTTTAATAAAACCACTTTTGTTATTATAATTAAAAATTATAGGAAGGGTAGGGGTTTCTGAGGTATTTTTATCCTTATAAATTAAAAGGCTTTCTCTAGGTTTGTTTCTCACTGTTTCTATAGTATTGTTCAATTGTGTAGGTGAGTAGTTTTTTTCTATGAATTGTTTTTTTAAAACCAACGATTGCTCATTAAAATCATCAATGTGAGAGCAATTTTGACGTATTCGTAAAAATTGACTCTTAGGGGCACTTTCAAGCCAAGGCTTGTAATGACAGCTAGTTTGGTCAATTGCTGTATTCGTGCATACTTTTTCCATCTTTAATAAAAATATTTAAATCTAAAAAGTTAATGGTGTCTTTACTATATTCACAAGTTAAAACAATCCCTCTGTTGTTGGAATTAAGATATGATATAAAAGAATTAAGGGAATCCTCAGAGCCCTTCCATATAAAAAAACAAATAGTCAATGTATCTAAAATAGGAGACCAGGTTATGCTCCCAGGCATGCCGTCCCCGGATGGAACTCTATTCCCAGTCCGCCATAAAGAGGTTGGCATAGCTGGCGGCAAACCTGGTCCCCATGGCTGTCCCTCTCTTTTGAAGATAAAAGGAATCAAAGAACCAAAAATAATTATTATTTAAAATGATGTTAATACCCTCCACAATAAAATCAATCTGAGTTTCTGGAATTTTCTTTTCTTTTGATAAAATGGTTTTAACAGCCTTACATCCAAGTTGATGGGGAATTATAGTATATAGAGAGGTGACGTCACATGTGACAACTATAAAATCTGGTTCCCAATAAAATCCATTTAAAAACCTCAATAGTGTCATTGAGTCCTTCAAATAGGACTTAGAGTGTCAATGTATTGAGATAGATTACACAAAGGGGAGTTAATCCCGGACACTATAGGTCTACCGGGGGGGTGTTTAGCGTCTTTATGTATTTACCGGAATTTTGGGATTTTTAATGAATAAATAATCAAATGCTTTTTTTATTTAAAATATTTTCATTCAATCCCTTTTGTAAGAAGATAGTTAATTTTTGTTGTATAGAAGATGTTGGGTCTTTTGGTAATTTATCGTATATAGCTGTGTCATTTAATTGTTTATATGCTTCTTCGATATACATAGTACTTGATTGGATGACAAGACCTCCACCCTTATCTGCAGGTTTAATGACAATGTCTTTATCTTCTTGGAGTTGTTTTATGGCTGTTTTTTCTAATGTATTTAAGTTTTGAGTGTCATATTTATTATACCTGATTTTGTTAAAATCTCTTAATACAGATTTTTCAAACATCACAAGTGGAGCTGATTTAAAATGATAGGGATAAAATGTTGATTTAGGTTTAAGATCAGTATTGATGTATGTAGGATGATCTGTGGGGGTGGGGAGATGGGGAGAGGAAACATTGGTTTCTGGATTATGTTCATTAAAAAATCTTTTTAGTGTGGCTTTTCGTACAAATTTATTAACATCTAAAAATGCTTCAAACGGTTTAAAAGAATTTGTCGGGGCATATTTTAGTCCTTTGCTTAAAACTGAAATTTGTGCTGCACTTAAAACTTTCTGTGATAAGTTAAAAATACCAACATTCGATTCTTTTGGGGCAATTATAGTCTTTCTAGTCTCTTTTTTGCTGTCTTCTGCCACTCCGTTTGCCTCTGGGCTTAGAGTTTTTTTCTTGGCCCTTGTTGGGTACGGTGTATTGATAAAAGTATTTGGATGTGTCTGAATCTCTAAAAAATGATCCTCATTTTCTATTTCAGAATCAATAGATAATAGTTGATACCTATTGGTGTGTGTGATAGGGGTCTCTTTATCCTCTCCTGGAGTACCTAAAAACCTGTATTCCTAACACTATAGTCTCCCTGCCCCAGTTAAATTTAGCACCTCAGCCCTTGACACCAGACTGACACGCCCTTCAGTGGGCAGGTTTGCCTTCTTTTCCAGGCAGACACTCTGATTGTGGGCGACACTAGTGACACAAGTTGAGTCGCTGGCAATGTCTCCCATGACCCATCCACCTGCGTCCTGATTTCATACCTCCCAATGTTGATATGCAGATATATTTAGAGTGTATTTACGCCTTCCATTTTTATCACATTTTTTTACTTCAATTTTCACTCAATACTTCCTAAATCACAAAGCAAAAAGAAAAATGATTTTTAAAACTTTGAAAAAATATTAAACAGAAAAAAATTGACATATTTAGACACTTGAAATAGTACTTTGGCAATAGTTACCGTCTCAAGTCTTTTTGGGTATGATGCAACAATCTTTGCAAACATGGATTTGCATAGTTTCTGCCATTCATCTGCAGATCATGTCAAGCTCAGTCAGGTAGCATAAGAATCATCAACAGATAGGCATTTACAGCAACCTTCAGAAATGTTCAAATAGGTTCAGGTCCAGGCTCTGGTTGGGCCACACTAGGACATTTACAGTGTTGTCCCTATGCCACTTTTGCACAGTCCTGATTCTCACAGTCCTTTAGCTGCTTTTTTTCCAAATCCCTAGCGGCCTTTCATGTGTCTTGCAGTGAACCGAGGCTTCCGTCTGGCCAGTCTGCCATAAAGGTTAAATCAGTGAAGTGTTACAGTGGTGGTTGTCCTTCCACAAGTTTCTCCAATCCTAATTTGGAACTCACCTTGAGTCACAATCGGGTTCTTGGTCGGCTCTCTTACCAAGGTCCTTCTCACCCAATTGCACAGTTGGGCCAGGCAGCCAGTTCTAGGAAGACTCCTGGTTGTTTAAAACATATTGCATTTAAGAATTATGGAGGGCACTGTACTGTTGGAACCGTCAATAAGGCCAATTTTTATTTTTAGCAGCTTTCGCCAGATCTGTGCCAACACAAACATGTTTGTGAGCTTTGTGGGGAGTTCCTCACGGCTTGGTTTTTATTCCAATATGCATTTACAGCTGTGAATCCCTCTTTAACAGGTGTGAGACTATTCAAAATATATCACTTGCATTTGCCACAGGTGGACTCCAATCAAAGTGTAGAAACATCTCAAAGATAATCCAGAGAAATTGGATGTATCTGAGCTAAATTTTAAGTGTCATAGCAAAGGGTCTGAATACATATATCAATGTGATATTTCATTTTTTTTTCTCTCTCTAATAAAAAATTTGCAACGTTTTGACATTTTTGTTTTGTCATGATGGTGTATTGAGTGTAGATGTGAAAAAATAAATTCATTAATAAGTGTGGCGTAAGGCTCCAAGATGAAAAAAATTAAATAAAAAGGAATGAAGGTGGGTATAAACACAGATAATAGGATAATCATATATATATCCAATGGTAAAATAATTATAGATTTGCTTTTAGTATTTCTCTTCTGGAAATAACTGTTTTCCACTAATACAGAATCCCCTTATGTAAACAAAGCAGAGTATATAATGGATACAATAACTGTAGTTTTTGGTAGTGATTATTGTACAAGGCAATTTGGGCCCTTCCTCTTGGATTTTGTCAAACCGGTTTTGAGTGGTTATATACACACTGTGGTTCACCCAGTGTAAAGTCCCTCATTGTAGCTTGGCTTTTAAAGAAGTGAACTTCTGCATCAGCCTATCCAAATTTAGGTTGCAATGATAAGACAACACTTTCAGCCAACTGTTCTGCTTTATATTTGTATGCCCTAATTTGGAAGTGAAGTTCTGCACAAGCCAAGGCACAGCAGAGTTTCTGTTCAATAGAGCCATGCTTTTTGTTATGCCCCTCAAAAGCATTTCAAAATAAACTGGGGTGGGGGTGGGAAGGGGAGAACCACACACTCTTTACAGTAGGGGTGCCCAAAAGATAGATCCCCAGATGTTTTAAAACTACAGCTTCCATGATACGTTGTCATTCTAAAGACATGCAAAACAACATGGGAGTTGTAGCCCTTCAAAATCTGGGAGTCTACCTATTGGGCACCCCTGCTTAATGAGCTGAATAGGTTTATTGTGTTTAGATTAACACTATTCACAAATTAGATTTAGAGCAGACATTAAAAATATCATGATTCCTTTGTAAAAGTCTTGTGTACCAACACTCAACAATGTTGTTTTAAAAACTGAGAAAAGGCACTATTTTCATTCCAACCGCAATTGATCCCTCTAAAACATGTTCACCACTACGGAAAAAAAAGACATTGTTAGATGTGATTTACATAATTAACCTTTAATCAAGAAGTTTGATGAAAAGTTTAATATTCATTAAGGTTCTGGAAGACTTCAACTGAGACAGAAAACAAAACTTTCATAGTATATCTCAACATTCATTTAACTATACTTTCTGGGAATAAATGTATATATTTAAATATAAAGTTATATTTAGTAGTTTTTAAAAAAAAGTTATTTCACTGTATCTTTGACTTTGACTAAAATTTGTAAAATCGAGTTGTTAAAAGGGTTACTATAACCATTTTGAGAGGCGGAATATGCCCTACCGGCCACTATGGGGATTTTCAGCTCCCGCCCCCCCCTCCTCCCCTCAATTTGCAGTAAAACATGCAAATAAGATGTTTTATTATTAACCTTGAAGCTACCGGTGGTGCTCTTCCGCACACCCACTCCTAGGTCACTGGGGCTGCAGGTTGTCCAATCACAGGCTTCTTATAGAGACGCCTGAGAGGAGCCAAAGGGAGGGAGTGGAGAGGAGGGTGGGTTAAAAACAAACAAAAAACAAACAACAACCTGCCCGGAGGGAGGCAACATTAAGTGCAATGTGGGTGGGAGGTGAGAGGTGGAAGCAATCTTCCCTTGAAGGCGCTCTGCTATGCTGACAACATATGTTAAAATATGCACAGAATTAACATTAGACATTATGGAACAGAGTTCTGGGATGCCAGTGTCACATGTGATAGGGGTCAACTAGCCTCCAGCACACAATTAACAAATATCTCTCGATGTGCAGTGTTCCAAATTGAAACACTGCGCATACTGACTCCTACCACCATGACCACTTCATGGTGGTTGGAGGAACCCTTTAAGAGAAATTATCCATGTTATATAGTTTTGCCAACAAACCCGAGGAATGAGACCCTTGTTCAGATATGACCACTTCATTTGTATCATCCATGGCATGAAAATTAGTTTTACATCAAATTGTATTTAGAGTTTATAAAGGATGGTGTGAAAAACTAAAAATGCTCAGTCAAGGAAGTTAACAGGGTGACACCTTGTTAATTGAAGAGGTCAGAGAAAAATGACTATATTCATGTTAGAAATGTCTCTATTGCGTACAGCCGCCTCTTCTCAATAACTAGCCTTTACTCCAGGGCTCGACAAATCCCAGGAACCAGTTCTACATGGTGACTTTGAATTTTGTCCTGGAGCCTGTGTGCTTGTCAGCCCTTTTAGCAGAATCAACCCCCCCACCCCCGTGGGGGCCAGAAAAGGAAGAATGTAGGCAAATAACCAGCTGAAGGAGTTGTGGTCTCCTATTCTGCTCCCTTGCACGCCCTGCAGTGATGCCGGAATATGACGTCACTCTTGCCAAGGTATCACTAAACAGCACATGAAGGAGCAGAGAAAGAAAAGCTTGAAAACTTCAGGATCCACTCGAGCTCTCCCAAAGGTAGGGAAGATGGGTGGAGTTAAATTAAAAGTCAAATAATTTGCGAGTGTGTGTGTGTCAGTGAGTATGTGGGTGTCCATTGCGGTTATGAACGACTCCCAGCTGTCCAGGACAGTGCTTTTCTCCTGCAACTTCTGGTATGCCCACTCCTTAATCCGTCCAGAAAGTAAATTGATAGCTGAACGGACCTTGACAAAGTCACTGTAATAGGTCCTGGGCTTAAGGGCAAGCAGGAGCTCAAAATCCATCCTGAATCTTGTGTAGAAGGAACGGGAACTGTCAAATCTGTCAGGCATCACAACAAACGGCTCTGGATAAGAAGGTTCCGGGGCTGGGGGTACTGTGCCTTTAAGAAATAAAATTTCACGCTGCAGCTCCGAAACAATCTGGGCCAGGCTGGACACTTGCTGGGACAGGGGTGAGCACATCTCTGCAGACTCCATTGGTCAGTTCCTTCTGTCAGGACTTACCTGGGTTGGGAGTCCGGCAGGCAGAGATGTATGCTCACCCTTGCAAGTAAACACAGGCTGAGGTGGTCAGGTAAGAATTCACCTGGCCTGTGAGTCAGTGCACGGGGGCTGTGCAGGATAATTCTCCAAGTCGCAGTACAGGAATGTATAAAGCAGGAGAATCATCGTGGGAAGCCAAAGGTCAGAGGATGCCAGAAATCAGGATATTCGGAGTAACAAGCCAAGGTCAAGAGTAAACTGGAGAACACAAAACAGCAGTATAATCACCAGAGTCAAGGAACTGACACTGCCTTCTGGGAGAGGCAGTGTTTTATACCTGGCTAATGAGGCCATCAGCTGCAGGTGTGCTGAGAATGTTGGAACAGCCACAGAATAACGTCCAGCCCCCAGTGCTGGATACAAGGCAAGATAGACTTCTAGTTATTACTTGAACTATGTGGTGGCTCAGGAGCAAAATAGCAGCCCCAGGACTGCAATGTTTGCTGGTTCAAATCCTCTGCTGGGCACTTCTGGGATGACTATGTTTGTATGTTGTGGTGAGAACTGTGACACTCTGCCTCTGTTTTCTTGCAAGGGTGAGCATATATCTCTGCCTGCTAGCCCTGACACCCACCTCATTGCTGAGATAATCAATCTCCCACAGGAAAGCATTGAGAGGCTACTGAACATGCATGGCAAATGAACATCTCCTAATAGAGTTACATTAAATAAATGTAACCTCTATAGGAACATTCAGCAAATCGATACACTGAACATAGGTGGCCATCTTAATGAGTGTTACTAGACAGCAATGTAAATACTGCATTTTGTCTAAATGAGGCAGTGTTTACAGAAAAGCCTGCAGGGACATGCTTTAGACACCAAAACCACCAAATTAAGCTGTAGTGGTTCTGGTGACTATAGTGTCCCTTTAAGAATTGTATTTTTTTGATTGAAAATAAAGCTTTGTTAGTTTTTTTTTTTTTCAAACGTGCTCCTAACCTTTTTAGCTGGCTTATAGATTCCAAGCAAATTTGTCAAGCCCTGTTTTACTCAATCTGAGTTGAAATGAGAAATGAAATCAATAATACCCCAAACTTAAACCTCATTTTGTTATACCGCAATTTCCTCATTGAAACATGTAAATAACTGGTTTAACCCCTTAAGGACCAAACTTCTGGAATAAAAGGGAATCATGACATGTCACACATGGCATGTGTCTTTAAGCGGTTAAAGAGGAAAAAAACTAAAGAATTTTATTTATTTTTTGCAAATTTAACAAGTCTGCAAGTTATTTTAAGGCAAATATAGCATTTGATTAACTGTTAATTCTCTTAGCTGCTTAATTCTCTACCTTGTAAGTAAACACTATTGTTTGTACTATAACACTGTTAAAGAAGCGTGTTGTAAAAATTAGACCTTTCTTTCAATATCACACCTTACCCATATCTTTATTTTTTTCTTTGCTTCTTTATAGAAGTAGATTTGTCTGAACCAGTTTTGTATGTCAACTTGTGTGCTGCTGCTCTGTAAAACATCTACTCTATAAATAGCAATGTTTCTGCTTAAGTTGTAGTGTGACATCACAGAATTCTGTTGACATCATAGTATTCAAGGATGAATATAGTTATGTGACATCACACAATTTTGATCAGTTATATATACAGTATACATTTAAATAATGTTTCCAAGTTATTATTGATTGGCTTATTTCTCAAACATTTACTTCTTTCCTCGTTCGGACCATTTATATCTGTTGGAGTACAATACTTTATTGCCAGTAACCTACAAACCAGTTCCATCATCGACATGCATTGCATTGCATTAGGTCATTTAGTGCAAACAATAAGAGGTGTTTGTTAATTATATCACTACCATCACAAGTAAGATTTTCAACAAATTACAGAGAGCTTTTTTCTTATGGAGGTCCATGATATACGGAACACTCTCACAGCAAAGAAATACTACATTGCAGGAGATTTTGGACTCAAGAATTTAATTTAAGAAAAATATGCTTTAATACTTAAGTGTAAAACTAATGCTGACATTTTTGATGCTGCATGACCACTTGATGCTGCAAGACCACTCTGTTTTACTTAAAGGACCACTATAGGCACCCAAACTACTTCAACTTAATGAACTTCTAGTTTTAACCCTCCAGAGAAACTGCTATGTGTCACTGAGGGTTAATCCAGCTTCTAGTGGCTTTCTCCCTGACAGCCACTGAAGGTGCTTCTGCGATTCTCACTGTGAAAATCACAGTGAGAAGACGCTGGACGTCCATAGGAAAGCATTGAGTAATGCTTTCATATGGGCTGTTTGAATGCGTGCGCGGCTCTTGCTGCGGATGTGCATTCGGACCTGACGTCGGCAGGGGTTGGAGAGTTCTCCAGCACAGAGGGAGCCCGGCGCTTGAGAAAGGTAAGTGGCTGAAGGGGTTTTATCCCATTCAGCCCAGCAGGAGGGGGCCCTGAGGGTGGGGGGGACCTAATGGCCCTAGAGTGCCAGGAAAACTAGTATGTTTTCTGTTAAAGGAATATGCCAAACACCATAATGTCTACAATCCAATATTGCAGTTATGGTACTAGGAGTGCCCTAGTATCCTCCCAGAGAAATTACTCAAATTGTTCTAAAACTTGGGTCTTATCAGATGCCTGCTTCCACTTACCCTGCTGTTTGAAATTAGTGAAATAAGTTTCTATTTAGCTCCACTGAGCTAAGCCTGGCCGTGCAGGGCCATGCTCAGGGCGGGACTGGGGAAAAATTTAGGCCCGGGCATTTTTCAATTAGAGCGGCCCCCAAAGAAGGGGGCGGGGCCAGAGAGGGTGTGTTTTGTCATCACTAATGACAAGCACGCCCCCTCTCAAAGTGAGCATGTTGGTTCAATGCGCAGAGCTGCGCTGAAGAGCTCTAGCATTAGAAAAAGGCCCTGTATTTGTTCTGCGCAGCGCAAGCAAATGTAATAACATGCTTGTGCTGTGTCTGCTTTTAAATTGTCTCTGGTGTCTCCACAAGTGGGATACCAGAGGACAAAAGGGCCAGGAAAGTGTATGGTGCATGTGTTTGGAGCCTGCTTGTGGGATTGCATGTGTCTAGAGTGTGGTGTGGTATTGTGTAAATAGGTCAATTTCATTTGTGTTTGTGGTGTAATATGTGTGGCTAGGGGCTGTAGAGAGTGTGTGTATAGGGGGCATAGTTTTATAGGGGATGCAGCCCGTGCATACGGGCTGAAGTGTGTGTGTATAGGTGATGTAGTGCGTGTAGGGGTTGTAGAGAGGGTGTGTTTAGAGAATGTTGTATGTGTTTGCTTACAAGGAATGTAGTGTGTGTGTGTGTGTGTGTGTGTGTGTAGGTGGTGCAGTGTGTGTGTGTAGGAGATCTAGTGTGTAAAGGACCCAGTGTGTGTATAGAAGATTGTGTGTGTGTGTGTGTGTAGAGGATTAAGAGTGCATATAGGGTAAGGGATCTAGCGTGTATCTGGAGCGTAATGTGTGTAGTGGTGCAGTGTGAGGGGTGCTGTAGTGTCTATATATATATATATTTGGACGTATTGTATGTGTGAGGTGTCTGTGTGTGTGTGTGTAAAAGGGGTGCTGTGTGTGAGGGTGTTTTTATCTGCCGTCACATTCTAGGTTTCTAATTTTCTTTGTCTGTTAACTCACTGAGGGTTATTTTATGTATTATATATATATGTGTGTGTGTGCTGTATAAGTGTTGGAGTGGGGGTGCTGTGTGTGTCTGTGGGTGCTGTGTGTGTCTGGGTGCTGTGTGTGTGAGGGGGCTGTGAGTGAATTTATTTTATGTGAGGGGGCTGTTAGTGTGAATTTATTTTAATATATTTTGTTATATCCCCCCTCCCTTCTTACCTTTAGCCTGGGAGGGAGGGAGCCGTGTTGCCATGGAGGGAGCCGTTCTGCCTTCCCTGGTGGTCCAGTGGTGAGAGTGACCGCGGCAACGCTCAGACCTCGCGAGAGGACCCGGCGGAGCTGCTCGCTAGAGCTCCACCGGTCCTCCTTCCCTCCCCAGCCGGCGGCCACATTTCAGGGCCTCTGGGCCGGTGAGGGAGATCTTTGATCTTCCCACCGGCCCATGGAGGCACACAGCAGGGCCGGCACACTGATAGCGCTGGCCCTGCAGGGGCCGGCTGGGGAGATCCTGTGATCTCCCCTGCCGGCCTCAGCCCCACGGCCATCGCGGCCCACTGGGCATTTGCCTGGGAAAGCCCGATGGCCAGTCTGGGCCTGGCCATGCTTATTAACTAAGCTTAGTTCAGTAGTAGGATTTCTGGCAGCAGATGTGTCAAACCACTCTTAAAGTTTAACTACATACTCATACTTTTGACACCAGAGTCGACGTGAATGCCTGTGAACCACGGCAGCAAGTTACAGCTTTTCAGAGACAGTGTGGCGGTAAAATGGCTACTTTCCTCCCGCTGACCTAAAACACATCTGAGGGCGATTCTCCTTCCCCCTGTGAACCGGTGGAGGTTATCCCGGTCCCTGCCGATCTGAGTGGCCACAGCCTAATACGTCCCAGGGGACTCTGTACTACTCCAGCGCTGAAAGGGAGTGGAGGGAACCAAGATGGCGGACGCACAAGGCTCCACCACACGCGGCCTGAAACTGCTACAGCATGACACAGCAGGCCCCAGCAATAAAGCAACATAAACTCTTGAAGAGATAATTGAAAGATTCTGGGCTAAGCTGTTAAGCCGCACAAGGCAAGCAATGGCTTTACAAATGCCACCTACGGGAGCACAAGATGGCAGCAAGGGAAGGACTGGGAAACCTCTCAAGGGCGCAAACTTATCCCCAGCTTCCACAACCAGCACAAGCAGCCCACCTGGGCTGAGGGCAAAGAGGGTTTTGACACGCAGGTACCGGCCACACACACGGAGGGCTACAAGACGCAGGCGGAGACCCATACCGACAATATGCAGCGCCCACTGTACCATCCCGAACGGGAAGACCCGGGACCTCAAAGGACTGCAGGTTCGTGGAAAAAAGGTACCGGCTCTCCAACAACCCCGGGCTGGAGGGGCACCCCGCCTCCACATCGCTACACTGCTCCCCAATGCAGACAGAGCTCACACGTAAGCAGCAATCCCCATAGGGGAATCGGATGACGGTCTGGAGTATTAGCTAGAGGGGCTAGCTTGAATTCCTGCACCCCCAGACTACCTTGTCCATGCAGGACTCTATTACCAAGCTATACTGAAGACGGCGCCGGATCGGACGGAATATCTATGCAGCCTGTCTAGCAATTTCAATGCACTCTGTATATCAGAACTGATAAGCTAAAACACAATAACAATCAACTTTAAAAAAATTATTTGGTACTGAATCACAATAATCAGTTGTTTATATGTAGCAATCGGTGGTTGAAAATAAATGAAAATAATATGTGGCAATATCTCTATATCTACATAGAAGAATATAGGTGGACCAGTAGACACATTTTCCCCAATCATGGAGGAGAACTATACCATGGGTGTATATGTGGGTGCAATCTCACCTAAGTCTCTGCAATCCATCTTTCCACTTTAATCAACCACAGAGTCCATAAAATATATAAAATTTACCAAATTCCCCTTTAAGTAAGCGGCAAAACAGGTATCACAGACCTCTGTTTTCTTCTCAAACCAGCATTACTTTATAAACCACTTTTTCATATAGACTCTTTTCCTATTTCAATCCATTTCTTTTTAAGCCCTTCTTTCTTCATGCGCAGCATGTCCTACTCAATGGAACTGGGATACCCATCTCTGCCCATAGCACAATACTAGAGTTTTAGAAAATTGAGAAGGCACTCAAAGACAATGTTATGTGCTACATTTTTTGTATCGCAGAGTATTACAAAAAACAATCAACACGCTGGGAAGGTTATGTTTTGTGATTTATTTATTTTTTTAGTAGAAATAGTATTTACATGTATACATTTTAAGTCGCATAACTGTTTCGCTTTTTTCGTTCTTTATTTGTGTTGATCAGATTCAATTATGATGTTTTTACTGCACAGCTGGGATTCGATTATGATACTCTGCCATAGATATGCATACACATGGTATTTTTTAAAGCATAGAATATAGTGTTTTTCAAAAGCCATCATTACTTTATTATTATTTTTATACCTCTTTGACAATTTGTATATTTAGGCACAGATAGCTAAAACTACTAACTGTGTATGCTTGGGGTTTATACACAGCGATACGAGTCACTGGGAATGAACACGTACATCTAACAAAGTGGCTTGAAGGTGTCTGTGTGTATATTGCCATTCCCCTAAGATGTAGATATCCATAACATACACTTTGTCATTTAACTGTTCTTGAATGAATAGCAATTGCCACTAGAAAATACTGACAGACATACATAATCAGCATAGATGGTAAAATCTGTACAACACAGTGAATTGAGTGCATGTTTGTAAAAGACCTACTTGAAAACTTCCACTTCAGTATTGCTATTGAGGCAGGAACACTGATTACATGTTAGCAACAGCGACACTGTATTCATTGGAGAGGGTAATTCACAACATTCCATGTGATCTGAATACTGCTCTTCAAAAAAGATTAAGATGAACATGACAAGCATTTCATTGTGATGAAAGGAGAACATTACTACACCCAGCCTTATCTTTACGTAGTACTAAAATAAACTTTAAAGCGGTATGTGTGAGACTGAGCAGAGCATTAGAAGCGAATGTCACCAGTTGTTGTTTTTCTAAATAAATGTAAAATAATAAAGTAAAAAGGTTTTCCCAGTGAAACCTTCTTATTGACATACAGTTTCCACCATAGGCATTGCTAGGGGCTCTGGGGGCCGAAGCTCCAAATGTGGGAATCAATATCTCTAGATCTTTGCAGCTGGTTAAACAGAAAAAAACAGAAAGCTTGACAAAGGCCTCTGTGAAGGCCGAAACCTTGCGAATTTAGTTCTCAATAAATCTGCCTCTTTGAAGGAACCTACTTTCTACTATTTCTATGAAGATACATACTTTCTACTATTCTCTAGTAAATTGGGTTTTGCCAACCTGGTCTTTGATGCACCTGGTTTTGAGAGTCCTTCATGTTTCAATAAACTACGATATAATTGATATCATTATATGTATAAACTTTAGTAAAATATCATTATATTTATAAACCTTAGTAAAATCCTGCTTAGACCTGGACCTGGCAGGTTTATTCACTAAACTCTAAATTTTCCCAAATGAAATATGAATGGAAAAATTGAGCCAAAAATAGATCTGGGAACATTCTCCAACTCAACTACTGACACAACTGGCTATTTTCGCCTCAGTTTTTGCCATTCGGATTAAAATTGCAACAAATTGTACTTTAGTTCTGTGACTTCAGTTCTCCCCCATAGTGTTTGATAGCTAGGTGTAATGAGTGTGTGGGAAGTGTGTCAGCTTCGTGTAACGTGTGTAGTGTCTGGTATGATGTGTGTGTGTGAGCTGGGTGTATGCAATGCGTGTAGTTTGTGGTGTATAGTATGAAAAGTGTGCTGGGAGTATTTTCTGTGTGTGGTGCGTGCTAGCTAATTATAATGTGTGTTCAGGTAGTTCTGGCGTCCCCCACGGTTTTCAGTTTTATCTCGGTCCTCTGTCCGCATATATTATTCCTCCTGGACATTTAGAAGTTATAGTGCACTTGACCTTGACGCTGAGCTTGGCATTTTTTTTTTATCTCATTATTGGAACTAGTGCTTAAATGCAATTATTTTTCTTTTGGTGGCAACTACGTTTTGCAAATACAGGGAACAGCCATAGGGGATAACATGGCAGCATCCTAGGGGAATCTGTGCATGGTGGCCTTTTGGGATAATTTTTGTTTATTCTAACCTACTATTTGATCATGTTTTTATTTGCTCCTTTACATTGATGACATCTTTTTTTTTTTCTTTGGAAGGGCTTGTGGGAGGGCTTATTACGGTCCAAGCAGGAACTTGATCAGTGTATTTCAAGCATCAAACTCTTTTTGGATGTCTTGGTAAGCAACATGGAAGGCAAAATATGTTTGACCTTTTTCAAAAGCCACCTGATGGAATAGAATTTTTGCAGGCTTATTAAATCCATCTGACAAGTATGATCAACAGTCTTCCCCATAGCCAACTACTAAGAATTTGGCGTATAGTTTCTCAGGAGGAGATTTTTGAAACCCAGGCATGCAAGATAGATGACTTTGTCTCCCGTGGGAATAATCAGGCCAAATTACAGGATTCTCTGGACAAGGTCAAACAACTGAAAAGGTGCGCCTTACTCACACCTTCTGGTAAGAAACAATCCTCTAATCGCATTTCATGTATATTTTTCATATTGCACGTATTAAAGGATTTAAATGTATACTTCTTATTTGCTGTAAATGAACAAAATTCTTCCCAATTTTTAACTTCTCTGTTACTGGATTCACACCCTATACAAGTTCCACAGTAATGCACAGCAACCTTTTTTTCCATGGTAATGGAATCCAACCTTTCTTACTTAATTTGGTAAACCGGAGTTACGGATTACATCATAATGTGAGCGCCACATGCAAGAGCGTTATGACGCCTAGATGGCTTGATCCAAGTTAGTGTCCGGATTAAGTCACGATGGTGACATTACGCACATGTGCACGATGCTGTATAAACATACAGGCAAAAGGACATATGCAGAAGTAATACAGGAGTACTTTGAAATTGCGGGAAAACTGCAAAGGGGAACCACCAGAAGATTACTATATCAAGGAAAGAACACAGGAGTGATCTATGTGTTCTTTGAAGAAGACCTTTACGGTTGACATTTATTTTGTGAACCAATAAGGTGGAAAAAGTATTTCTAAATCCCTTTGCTTACTGTAGTGCATGAGTAAGAATAACAGTTTGGAGCTGGGAAAGCTGATTTACTGGAAAGTGGACACAACATCTATTGGCACCTAAAAACCTACATTAGCCTCAGCAGCATGTGCCTGGGACACTTTATTTTTAATGTGATGTTATATACTATACCATGACCTGTTTTTGTTTTTCATTTTCAGCACTGTTGTAACACCCATAAGTGTGGTAATATTTTATTCTATTTTGATTGATTGTTTTATTTCAATTGATTATTTGTTGTGCGCTCACCAACATTTTATTCTTGGGATTACACTCAACACTTAGTGATTGTAGTAGCACTATATATATTTCATTACAGCTAGCTCCAGATTTGCACTTTTCTATATTTATTACAGTGTTTGGTGTGTAGTGGCTGTATGTAATATGTGTGGTGTGTGCTGGCTACTATTAATGTGCTTGATGTGTGCTGGCTCTATATAAATGTGTCTGTGCTGTGTGCTGGCTTTATGTAAATGTGTGTGTTTGCTGGATGCTGGCTATCTGTAATGTGTGTGCGCTGATTTCATGTAATGGGTGTGGCGGTAGGTATAAACATTAAAAAAAAGCTTCTTGTCTGGCATTTTGAACTGCATATCTCTGGAGTGGGCTATATGAATTGCACATACCTGAATTGAATACCTGGATGTGCAACATCTGCTGGTTTCAGACTATGTTTTCATTGAGATACTTGAGAGTATGAGCAGTATGTTGTTCATAGGTACAGAGGAAGAGACATGAAGGTGAGGAAATGTCATGACATATCACAATCTCTCTGTTATTCAACGGATTATCTATTGTTCCTTTGGGCTCAGCCCCAGGTGTTTTTGGAACCTAGCAACGCCCCAGGTTTCCACTAATTAATGGTCCAGTTAGAAATGTTCAATGTACGCTTTATCTATGCAAATTATATCTGGATATTTTAAAACACTGATACACCTACATATATACTATAAATAACAAAATTATTTTTATTTCGGGAGACTTTTTACTTTTTCCCATGAACCTTTAGGCTGTCATCCACACTATCTAAGCTATGTTCAAGTTTACAACAGAAGGCAAGTATAAATGGTAATTAAGATAAAAGTCACAGAAAATGGCAAAATGCCAAGCAACTGGCTGTTTAAAATGTTAGCCATAAACAAATAAAACCTTATGGTCACCCAGTGCTGATAAGACTGTAAATAGATAGTGGATGGCGAGTTAATTAACTACTTCCTTTTTCCATGAAAAAGAAACTATATCAGCTTTAGCACCATGTGACCGTACCATTCTGCAAAATAGCAGGCAGTCAGTGTCCTGGGATACTCACTTCCAAGCAGGAATGGACAGAGAAAGCAATATATGGGATTTCGAATTTAGCATGAAATCCAGTTTTTAGGGTCAAGTAACTTGTCACCACCATCCCTTTGTGATTCTGAACATCTTGTTAATGAGAGGTTAATGGAAGATGAGCCACATCCAAAAGACTATCGGATCAGCAAAACAATGGTTTGGAAAGAAGCACTGAAGATAATACAGTGCTAATCGAGCACTGCATACGCCAGCCCTTCCCACTCATATGACAGCTGACAATCCAAAAAGTTCCTTTGAGCAGAGTCCTGATCAACTTATTGTTCCTGTAAAGCGCTGCGGAACCAGTTGGCATCATATAAACGCAAATAATAATAATCCAGTAAGAACTCTATCGTAAATAAGTCTCACTGGAGCTATTCTTCTAGATGTGAGTACTTCATGCTGCTGTCACAGTGACGGATGTTTTTGGTGACACACTGGGCCACTCTATATAACTAGAAAAAAGTTTGAATACTGTAGCACATATAAACATTGTAGATACATAACTGTATTCTAGCAATATTAAAAATATCTCCTTACCACGTTGCAGGGGTGAGAAGCAGTCAGGACATATTAGAACAGGTTCCCTGTAGCGGCTGCCAAAAGACATAAGCGGCTACCCACTCTAGAATGCAGGATCATACTTAGAGTTGTGGGATGTCACCTTGTCACTTTGAAGCAGTGTGACTGCACAAAGACACCCGTGGACTCCATGTTTGTGATTGTCACTATGCAAACTGAATTATGATAAAGACTATAGATAAATGCATAAACAGATTTTAATCCATGCATATTCTGGCAATTTAGTTGGGATATGAGTAAATTACATTATGTTCAATGCAAAAATGGCACATTGTGACATTTGACATGAAAGTTGCACTTTGTGTCTGGGATCGGTGACACGACAAGATTGTCATCATAACAGTGCATTCGCCTCGCCATGTCCTAAAGGGCTTAGGAATTTGAACTCAAATTGCCTATATGGCAATATCCACAGATTCTGGTATTTGCATACATGCTTCATAAACATAAAAATTAGAAAAATGAAAAAAAAACTTTCATATAGAAAAACATGCAAAATGGAAACGATTTACATGTACAGGTGAAGGTATGTGCTTTTGTTTAACATAGTACAAGGAAATAAAATATATAGATGGATACAATCATGACACATTTTAATCCATTTAGAACGAACAATAATGCAATAGATCAACACAATGGGCAACTACAAATACAAAAATATTATGGCAGTACTGTCACTCAAAGACAGAATCCTGTATACACTAAGTCAATTGGAGTGAATGTAGAGATGCAAAATTTAGTCCAAATAATTCATCTGGAAAAATCTTCAATCTTAGCAATAGCCACAGTTCAGACATTTTAGCTGACATTGTCCAATCAGATTTTTAATCCACTACAAATCAATGTTTAGTGAATAAACCTTTAGGCGTTTGTTGTATTAAAGGACCACTATAGTGCCAGGAAAACATACTCGTTTTCCTGGCACTATAGTGCCCTGAGGGTGCCCCCACCCTCAGGGACCCCCTCCCGCCCGGCTCTAGAAGGGGGAAAGGGTTAAAAACTTACCTTTTCCCAGCGCTGGGCGGGGAGCTCTCCTCCTTCTCTCCTCCTCCGTTCCTCCTCCTGGGCTGAATGCGCACGCGTGGCAAGAGCTGCGCGCGCATTCAGCCCGTCGCATAGGAAAGCATTTACAATGCTTTCCTATGGACGCTTGCGTGCTCTCACTGTGAAAATCACAGTGAGAAGCACGCAAGCGCCTCTAATGGCTGTCAATGAGACAGCCACTAGAGGATTAGGGGGAAGGCTTAACCCATTAATAAACATAGCAGTTTCTCTGAAACTGCTATGTTTATAAAAAAATGGGTTAACCCTAGAAGGACCTGGCACCCAGACCACTTCATTAAGCTGAAGTGGTCTGGGTGCCTAGAGTGGTCCTTTAACACAACCCTGCTCCTAACAGAAATAAAATCTTGCCTACCCCTGCATACTGCTAAAATATTTTTAAAGGCAATTTATGGCACCCCCGATGGTAAAAAAATATCACCATCAATGTAACAGTTCTCATGTAAATACAATTGCAAGAAAAAGTATGTGAACCCTTTGGAATGATATGGATTTCTGCACAAATTGGTCATAAAATGTGATCTGATCATCATCTAAGTCATAACAATAGACAATCACAGTCTGCTTAAACTAATAACACACAAATAATGAAATGTTGCCATGTTTTTATCGAACACACCATGTAAACATTCACAGTGCAGGTGGAAAAAGACTAATGACATCTCCAAGAGCTAACTGGAGTGAGATGTCAGCCAACTGGAGTCCAATCAATGAGATAAGATTGGAGGTGTTGGTTACAGCTGCCCTCCCCTATAAAAAACACACATCAGTTCTGGGTTTGCTTTTCACAAGAAGCATTGCCTGATGTGAATGATGCCTCGCACAAAAGAGCTCTCAGAAGACCTACAATTAAGAATTTTTGACTTGCATAAAGCTGGAAAGGGTTATAAAAGTATCTCCAAAAGCCTTGCTGTTCATCAGTCCACGGTAAGACAAATTGTCTATAAATGGAGAAAGTTCAGCACTGCTACTACTCTCCCTAGGAGTGGCCGTCCTGTAAAGATGACTACAAGAGCACAGCGCAGACTGCTCAATGAGGTGAAGAAGAATCCTAGAGTGTCAGCTAAAGACTTACAAAAGTCACTGGCAAATGCTAACATCCCTGTTAGCGAATCTGCAATATGTAAAACACTAAACAAGAATGGATTTCATGGGAGGATACCACAGAGGAAGCCACTGCTGTCCAAACAAAACATTGCTGCACGTTTACAGTTAGCACCTGGATGTTCCACAGCAGTACTGGCAAAATATTCTGTGCACAGATGAAAAAGTTGTTTGGAAGAAACACACAATCATGACACATTTTAATCCATTTAGAACGAACAATAATGCAATAGATCAACACAATGGGCAACTACAAATACAAAAATATTATGGCAGTACTGTCACTCAAAGACAGAATCCTGTATACACTAAGTCAATTGGAGTGAATGTAAACAGAGATGCAAAATTTAGTCCAAATAATTCATCTGGAAAAATCTTCAATCTTAGCAATAGCCACAGTTCAGACATTTTAGCTGACATTGTCCAATCACTTGCATAAAGCTGGAAAGGGTTATAAAAGTATCTCCAAAAGCCTTGCTGTTCATCAGTCCACGGTAAGACAAATTGTCTATAAATGGAGAAAGTTCAGCACTGCTGCTACTCTCCCTAGGAGTGGCCGTCCTGAAAGTTGTTTGGAAGAAACACACAAGACTATGTGTGGTGAAAAAAGGCACAGCACACCAACATCAAAACCTCATCCCAACTGTGAAGTATGGTGGTGGGGGCATCATGGTTTGGGGCTGCTTTGTTGCGTCAGGGCCTGGATGGATTGCTATCATCGAAGGAAAAATGAATTCCCAAGTTTATCAAGACATTTTACAGGAGAACTTAAGGCCATCTGTCTACCAGCTGAAGCTCAACAGAAGATGGGTGTTGCAACAGGACAATGACCCAAAGCATAGAAGTAAATCAACAGAATGGCTTAAACAGAAGAAAATACGCCTTCTGAAGTGGCCCAGTCAGAGTCCTGACCTCAACCCAATTGAGATGCTGTGGCATGACCTCAAGAAAGCAATTCACACCAGACATCCCAAGAATATTGCTGAACTGAAACAGTTCTGTAAAGAGGAATGGTCAAGAATTACTCCTGACCGTTGTGCATGTCTGATCTGCAACTACAGGAAACGTTTGGTTGAAGTTATTGCTGCCAAAGGAGGTTCAACCAGTTATTAAATCCAAGGGTTCACATACTTTTTCCACCTGCACTGTGAATGTTTTTACATGGTGTGTTCAATAAAAACATGGCAACATTTCATTCTTTGTGTGTTATTAGTTTAAGCAGACTGTGATTGTCTATTGTTGTGACTTAGATGATGATCAGATCACATTTTATGACCAATTTGTGCAGAAGTCCATATCATTCCAAAGGGTTCACATACTTTTTCTTGCAACTGTATGTGCAGTGATAATGGATTCTGATTGTAACAGTGTGCTACATACATAGACTTATTATTCCAAGTAACATAAGCCAAGAAACATCACTTTGTTAGACCAACAAGAAGGGCCAGAGCTGTAGGGGGCTCTTGCTGGCTGTTTTTAATTACAGCAGTAAACTCTCAACAGGCTCAATTTTAAATAATTTCTAAACAATTAATCAAGTGATAACAAGAGGTTAATCAAGCAGTACTTTGTCTGGTAAAACATGTTACTTGATTGTTGATATTGTTATTTCTTGATAGCACATATTTGTAGTAATGTCGCGAACCGTCCGCGAACCGTTCGCCACGAACCGTTCGTGGCGAACTCCGGTCAGCTGACACATCCCGGCCAATCTCCAGCAGACCCTCCCTCCCAGACCCTCCTACTTCCTGGACAGCATCCATGTTGAAGGCAGGGAGAGAAATTTTAGGTGACTTACTAATAATTGTTGCAACTAAAATGTAATTTAGAAAAAGAACATGTATCTGATTTACACTGACTGATTTTAAAGGGAGTAATGAGGTGGCCACCCGAGGGACCAAGTAGGAGGCTGTGCAGTACTGGACTAGGAATCACCTCTAATAGCCAATAGAGGTGTGCTGTTACACAGTTAATATTCTCATTATTGTAGATGCAATTTACATAGCATATTCTGTGATTTATTTACCTTGTATTTTTGCTACCTCCTTTTGGCCCTTTTTGGTAATGCCCTTGTTCCTCCTGTGAGCATCATACATCTTTTCCTTGTATGTAAACTCCTCCCCTGTTCTTGCTGTACTTCCTGTGTCATGGCTGCTTGCATTTGCCTCATGTAACTGGGACTCTTGTATCCCACATGCTAAGCTAAGGAAAGCATCATCTTTTGACCGCATAATACTGAAATCCATTCATTCTGCTGTATTCCTGTTGTGTGATGTTCAGAATAAACCAGCTTTTGGATGAAACCAGTATTGGTGAGTTCAGCTATCTGAGGAGGATTGTCTGCAGTGACCGTACCTGCTTACACAGGCCAGGCACAGAGGTCTCACAAGGGTTAGATCACTATCACAACAATCCGAGTCAGAATAAGAGGTTTTAACAGGCAGCAATGTAAGCATTGCCTTTTCTCTGAAAAATGGGAACTGAATCCTCATATTTCTTTGCTGAGATAGGTGATTTTAAGTAGCCTTATCAAATGTAAAATACAATTTATCCTTTTTGTGCATTCACTTCAGGCTGACAGGCCCCGTGCTTTTGGACAGGTTAGCCTCTTTTCTGCATAAGACCTGGCCATCGCGGTAGGCCATAATAATGCGTGGTGAATCCCCAAAATTTGCTGCTGGTGCTAGCAGGTGAGACTCCTGTTCAACTAAACTTTCTTATCAAATAAAATGGACATTTCCTCAGCACTCGTATAATCAAAGCTGGAAGTGCACTCAGCTCCTCACTAGGGAATCCAGGGTGCTCTTGAAAAAGTCCCAGTACCCAAAAGGACCAAGCGGATAAATTTGTAGAAAATGATCAAGGCACTCCAATAGTTTCCAATTCGTAAGGCAATTTATTTGGACCAGGAACTACAAAGCAACGTTTCAGCCCCAACAGCTTGAAAAAAGCCCTGTTGGGGCTGAAACGTTGCTTTGTAGTTCCTGGTCCAAATAAATTGCCTTAAGAATTGGAAACTATTGGAGTGCCTTGATCATTTTCTACAAATTTCCTCAGCACTCAGCAGAATGGTATAATAGTGATTTTAACCATCCATCAAAACAAAAAGGCAACTTTTGCCAAAACAGCAGAATTAGCCACTGAAGTGAGAATTCATGATAAATTCAAAGTGAATTTTAAATTTGAGGGCAAAATAGCGAGACTGGAAAGATTCTCTAAATCAGGTATGCTTTCCATTCAGCTACTATGGGTTTGACTTTGAAACTCACTTTGAATTCTAACTTTAGTAAATAACCCCACAAATGTGTTAAAATTAGCAATTTGTGTCAAAATGCTGTCTTTTCTATTTCTGTTTAAATCACTAATATATTAGTCCGCCATTCTGGTCTCGATTTCATATTTAGCAATGTTCAGTTCTAGCTCTGCAATAGTGGATAAACTAAATGGTATCTCTCATGAAATAAAGTTAATGTCTATTTTTTCATGCAGATTAGGTATCTGTCCCTTTAACTATCACTTCAATGTGTTTCTAATCCTACTACTGGACACACACGTGCATGTGATATTTCACTATGGTCAGAAAGAATATTACATAATACATACTTTAAATTGATGGGTGTAATATTTCCATTGCCAACGTGATTATACATACTTGTCACCACAACCAGAGTATGTGAATATTCTGAGAAATTGCTATAATGCTATTATAATATTTAAGATATTAAAACATTACAGTAATGCCTTTTTAAAATAAAGCTTGCTTAAAAATCACATGCTAAATAAAAATAAATCCCAAGGTGCGGGGAGTGCATCTCTCCCAGTGAGCACTTCCTGTCAGTCCGGCTGGGTACAGGAAACAGAAGCTCCTGTACCACGGTCCGCGCTGCCTGGCCACGCTACACAAGGAGGTAGGAGGCACACAAGGGAAGGGGAGATACCACCAGGGGAGAGGGGGAGAGGGAAGATACCACCTGGGGGGGGGAGGGGAGATCACCAGGGGAAGGAGGGGGGAGGAGAGACCACTAAGGGACAGGAGAGGTGGGAGAGCTCAAAGGGAAAGGGGGCAGGGGAGAGCACTAAGGGACAGGGGAGCAGGCTAGTGGAGCCAGATTGCAGCCTGAGCCCATCATCAACCTCTTGTCCTCATCTGGTGGTAAGTAGTCTCACTAATCTCTAATTTACATTAAAGGGAGACTATAGTCACCAGAACCACTACAGCTTGATATAGTGGTTCTGGTGTCAAAAGCCTATTCCTGCAGGCCTTTTAATGTAAACACACTGCATTTTCAGAGAAAAGACAGTGTGCGCAGCACTAGCGTTAACTCATATGGCAGATCATATGGGTGGGGCATTATGATGTCACATGGTGGGCAGAGCATATGAGGGGGCGGCAACTTTTTGTTTGCGTAGGACGGCAAAATTCCTTGCACCAGCTCTGGTGGGAGTTCTAATTTACGTGTTACATTAGTAAAAAAACAAAAGAAAATACATTATTAAGGGGGTTGGGGTAACACAGTGAGTTACTGCACCGGGTGACACCAACCCTAGTGACGCCACTGCACTCAGACAGCTATTAGAGGCGATACAGCAGATAGTAAAACTCCACTATTTCAGATGGTCTCATAGAGACTTTGTGATTGGTGCAGCATGTCATTTTGCTGCACATGAGCACTAGCCTCCCAATATTTTCATATGGAAAAAGCATTGGATTGGCTGAGGTCATCAATCTCAATGATCTCAGCCAAGGAGGCAGATCCAGCAGTGGAGAGACAAAAACCTGTCATAGCCTTTTATCATAGTTTTAAAGATCCGCTACAGAAGGGTTAGGCTTTGGTGCATGTTTGTCAGTCTTCTAAAAAAAACAAAACAGCCTGTATGAAAAAAGGGGTATGCTTGAAATAGACACTGCACCATAATCACTTTTAAGAATTATCTAAATAATGTATGAATAAATAGAAATCAAATCCAAAATGGAGTGTCCCTTTAAGGAGGTTTATTGGGGCACCAAATCACGTAACAGGTCTTTCTAGTCTTGATGTTCATTTTTTTCAGGAACTGTCTATGTCCATTATTGTAAGCTGCATTAGGGTGAACAGAGCAGCTCTAAGAACCATGGAGATTAGCTAAATATAGTAACAGAGGGTTCTTGCGAAACTGCCATGTTTAAAACTTGTTACGCATTAAAAAGAGAAGATAAAACATTGACCTTACTTCCCAGACAAGCTATTTCAGTAGATTTTTAAAATATAAGACATTTTATTGCAAACCAACATATATCATAAACCATTTATAGCAGGTTTTCCTTCTCAAGCCTTAACCCTTTCACTTTCTAAGAATCCCATAGTTTGTAGAGCTGAAGTCATAAGAAAAACCAGTGTTTTTCCCTGTACTTTTTCTTTGACTGTGACAGTGAAAAAGACATGCAATCTCAATAAAAAGAATAACTCATAGCACTTGATGATAAGTGTACGTTTATGACAACATTAGTGAACAAAAGCTCCAATAAACTATTCTCCACTGTGGGTATCCATAGGCTACCATATGATTTCTAAACCGAGGTAGCAGTTTTTTGTCAATCCATGTAACATTACCATATATTTATATAATGTAGAGACTTGTGAAATTATCTGGTAGATTATACTTTTCCGTCGTGCTTTATAAAATATGTTAAGATGCTCAAACACAAAAGCACAATATGAGACATTATGAAGACTAAACTTGGGCAGTGCAGGCAAAATGATACACAAGCTTTGAGTGAGATATCAATGATTGCTCTGTCCTCTAATTTTGAAGTCAAGTTTTCTTTCATTTCTTTATTTTTAAACATGATATAGGCATTTCCATCATAAAATCTGACTAACCTTATTCCTCAAACAATCAGACAATGTTCTGCAATATATGTCACAACGGAGAAATATGTATATGTTAAAGAGATGATAATTACAATCTTTAATCACAGCAAGGATCTGTCATGGAATTCCTTGAGGGATTCTTCACATTAGCAATACTTCTCAGAAACCACATTCAGTTTGAGTCTAGAGATGGGCCACAAGTCATGTTGATACAATGAATTATGTGGACAAGCACAATTTCTATTAACATGCTAATTTAAACATGCCTGGCTCTTGATATGTTACTTAAAAGGGGCAATCGAGGCACCATACCTCCTATGCCTCACGATCTGACACTTACCTGGATCCCCTGTGCACCCTTAATTCAGCTTCCTCTTCAGAACATGCTGCAGTGGAAAATCCATTATACATTAGTGAAATCAATTTCTCTTTTCTTTGGAGAGAATGAATTGGCTGTGAGCGTCAGCCTTAGCTATATCTGAAGAGAGGACTAGACCGCAAGTGTCCATGGTACCCAGATTAAGTGTCAGATCGTTCAAAAATGGTTTGATCCCTTACTGTGGAACAGTACAAGAGGGCTCCTGGCACCATAACCTCAACAGCACTGAGAGGAGATCAGGAAATCTAAAAGCCCATTTGTTGCCAGTCTCACATATATTACACCTAACACCACAAATGTGGGCACCATGAGAAAGCACAGCACATACTCTCGAGTAGAGTGTATGACCACTAGAGAATTTGGAAACAATATAGCATATCGGAAAACAAATCTGCAACATTTTTTTTTAACATTAAGGTATTAAAACAATCTTCTCAAAGAAATAGATCTGTGTCTACGGTATATAGTTTTGGATTTCTAACTGCAAAAAACACAAACAGACTTCATCTAAAATTGCAGCCTTGGAGGACAGCCGCAGATAACTGAACTTCCAAGTAAAAATTATCACGGGCTCTATTAATCTGGACAAGTTGTCACATTTTGTACAGCACTACTCACTACATTAGTTCCTCCAAAGTTGTAGTAAGTTTATTTTCTTCCGCTATGTTCAATAGCAGAAAAGGGCTACATTGTTAATGATGATTATTGAAAAGCCAAAACGTAGACACTCATTTCACGTATATATGAAAGGATTTCTACATTTCATTTTAATTTTCAAGCTTGACTAATACAAATTCATTAAATATACGGGATAAATAAAAATATAAAAAATGTATTTAAAAAAGTATAAGACTTAGCACTTGAGGGGTTAAATAAAATACCTATTATACATTTGCTAGCCATTTGGTAAACAGTATGACTAGACATATTCTACTTATATATTGATTAGTTCTTATGTCATTTTTATATGACAGGGGCAAGATGCTCGGTTGCCACTTTGTTACTGGTTCTGTACCAGAAGTAGAAATATACAGGCTAGGTTATGTTACATACTGAATTAAAATTAGAACTGAATTTTGTAAGACTACATATTACTCTGACAGTTTGATTTATAAAGGTTCATTATTTGTAAATATAACGAAAAAAAACATCAATTGATGCCTATGAAATCTTCTTACCACTTGTGTTAGAAGCACTTTATGAACCACCAGGGTCTCACAAACAGATATTATTTGATAATACCAGCTCTAAATCACAAAAACATTGTCTGATATGCTGCCATTAAAGGGACATTCTAAGTAACAAAACCATTACAGTTTGGTGTAGTGGTTATACTTCAAACAGCCTCCGTGTCCTGTTTTTTTTTGTGAAACACTCTCAGAGTACCGTGGAGAAATCTTTGCTGATGAATCAAACATTAGGAACTAAACATAGATAGCAGCACAGGTCAACAGATGATTCTCACAATTGTCTAGTAACATCAAAGAAACTAATGTTTAACCCCTTAAGGACCAACCTTCTGAAATAAAAGGGAATCATGACATGTCACACATGTCATGTGTTCTTAAGGAGTTAAGTATTTTTTTCTGTATCATTAGAATGTAAGCTGAAGTTGTGCACAGGGAAATAAACAGAACCAAAAATATTATTACCCATTTTCACCGCTGGCCCATAACGTCCATTTGTTTGGTGAAAGAAAGCCTGTGCTATGAAATATTTAGCGTGCTAATGTATGTTTGAGGCTAGTATTGAATTACAGATTTTCTGTTAATTCTGTAATTACCAGTTTATTAAAGATGACAACCATACTAATACTGAAAACCATTGATCTGATATTGGACCTGCATAAACTGGCAACTATATCAATAAGGAATAGCCAATAAGGATACCGGTTTTAATCCGGCAAACAGAAATGCAATTGAATAATTCAGGGTTTATATCTCAATATCAATGCAAACAAAACCCCAAGTGTTTATATCTCAGAAACTTCTACATATATTAAGAGCCACAACCACAATGTATATCATCCCAGGAGCCGTGTCACTGAAGATTTATACACCATATTGTAAGCCTTAAACTATTCAACACAACAGCCAAATGCAATCTGCACGAGGATAACACAAAACCACTACTGCTTGCATTAACCTTTTCTTAACAAATTCTATGCATAAATTACCTCTTGCTCTTATCTGAACTTATTTGTATGTCTTGTGAAACCATTGCACAGTGCAGCTATTTTGGCCTTAAATTTGACATTCATTTTAAATACCCCAAAATTCTCACTTTAGTGATTAATCCTGCATAAATTATGCCATTCGTTCTTGCAATATAAAATGTCATTTTTTTGGAAGACGTTTTGAAACATGCAGATGGGCCCCATCATACATTTTATGGATACTAATGTCTGGGTTATTACACAGGATAAAAAAGAAGGATAGTGCGTAGGCGCTTCACTGTAATTTTGACAATTCTGTATATAGTATAAAGTATACAATAGATGGTGTAACCGGTACCCTAGTGCTTCCCTTATACACCAGATTTACATAATACAATAAAAAGAGACAAATACCAGTATATACACCTCCCCAATGTGATCACAACAAAAATAAGTGATATTACCAATATAGAACTGGACTGTAATGTAAACAGCGTAGAACTTGATTGGGGTATAAACTAAAATAGAAAAAACATAAAAAACATAGTGCAAACTGTATGATAATAAATAAGTGATAAATAGGTATGTGATTCTCACTCACATTCTCCAGAGCCGTACCAGGCTCTGTATAGCAGGCTCAGGGGTGCCAATAACTGGCTAACGATCCAGGTGGTCCAAATAGATGAGACTCCAAAGGTTAAATATATATTTAACCTTTGGAGTCTCATCTATTTGGACCACCTGGATCGTTAGCCAGTTATTGGCACCCCTGAGCCTGCTATACAGAGCCTGGTACGGCTCTGGAGAATGTGAGTGAGAATCACATACCTATTTATCACTTATTTATTATCATACAGTTTGCACTATGTTTTTTATGTTTTTTCTATTTTAGTTTATACCCCAATCAAGTTCTACGCTGTTTACATTACAGTCCAGTTCTATATTGGTAATATCACTTATTTTTGTTGTGTTATTACACAGGATGTCTAAAACAGTGGTGGCTTGTGATATTTAAAGATAGTGGTTCACCGCCCTGACGTTTTGGCCTCTGCTTAAAGGACCACTCTAGGCACCCACACCACTTCAGCTTAATGAAGTGGTCTGGGTGCCAGGTCCAGCTAGGGTTAACCCATTCTTTTATAAACATAGCAGTTTCAGAGAAACTGCTATGTTTATGAATGGGCTAAGCCTTCCCCCAAAGCCTCTAGCGGCTGTCTCATTGACAGCCGCTAGAGGCGCTTGCGTGATTCTCACTGTGAAAATCACAGTGAGAGCACGCCAGCGTCCATAGGAAAGCATTGATAATGCTTTCCTATGCGACCGGCTGAATGCGCACACAGCTCCTGCCGCACGTGCGCATTCAGGCAAAGGGGAGGAGAGGAGGAGGATCGGAGGAGGAGAGCTCCCCGCCCAGAGCTGGAAAAAGGTACGTTTTTACCCCTTTCCCCCTTCCAGAGCCGGGCGGGAGGGGGTCCCTGAGGGTGGGGGCACCCTCAGGGCACTATAGTGCCAGGAAAACTAGTATGTTTTCCTGGCACTATAGTGGTCCTTTAACTAACCCTGTGTACTCAACCCTTTGCCCACTAAGACCTCATACCGCATTGGACACCATAAACCTATAAGTTCACATATTTGGGAAACTTCAACCACTGTAAAGAGGTTCAACTCTACCAACTGATGCTGTTACCTGAGCACTGCACTAGAAGGCAGAACAATATATATATAAAAAAAGATAAAAAAATTAAATTCAAAATATATTCCAAAATCTTTACATGATTAGTTGCTCAACCTCTAAGCAATTTCTCTAGCCATCAATAAACAGTGTATAATAACCGCACACACACACACACTTATCATTGGTCCTTACCACAACCAATAGATTATATTTTTTTTGAATGAAAAACTGTGTGTGGGGGGAGGAAGGGATATCATTGCCTCATCTGCTTGTGTAGCCTTGCCTCTGATGGTGCAATCAGCTTAGTAGTGTAGGAGTTAAATTAAAGAAAGGATGATAACTTTGTTATTGAATAAATTCAAATTTAATAAAGACCAAAAACTGAATATTACAGACATTCCCCAGCAACATATAAAGTATAAAGATCAATAACAGCCAGGGTCATGATTATAGGTTAAAGAACGTATGCCAGCACAGAATGTCATATTTAGTTACCATCAGCAGTGGTAGAGATTCATGATAATATTAAATGAGCTAGATATTCAATATGAAAGTATGTTTCCAAATGGCCACACTATGACTGACAAAATAGTTATTAGCTATTTAAAACCACTACATTCCATACATTCCCTTACTGACCATTAGCGATCATTATTCCTTAGCTAACGATGCTTTACAAAGGATCTCATCACTTTGTTTTCTTCATTTTACGTTTCATCATTCAGTCTTTAGGCAGTTTACTACATTTGTTGAGCTTTACAATCAAATTGTGGTCTATTAAAGGTTTACTGGCAATCTCTGCTGAGACTAAATAGTGTGGTTACATGGCAAAAGAGAAGGCTGACAACAAGATCTTTTTGTTGGAAAAATATATAAATCCTACTTGTGCATTGTTAAGTGTTCCAAGACGCTAATAAAATGTGTTGAATGATTTATGTTTATACATATCACATGCCTGTATACTCTATATCACCTCTATACTATTAATTTATAACTGAGAAATGTATTCAAACCTTTCCAAAATATCAGCATCTTTAAGACCATTATTATATTTGGGATATTTATTCTTTAGATAACAAAGACTTAAGAGTAGCACTTTAGCAATAGTGATGTCCCGAATGGTTTGCCACGGACTCCAGTCAGCTGACGCATTCCAGCCAATCAGCAGCAGACCCTCCCTCCCAGGCCCTCCCACCTCCTGGACAGCATCCATTTTACATTCATTGTGAAGCTGCATTCTTAGTGATCTGTCCAGGAGGTGGGAGGGTCTGGGAGGGAGGGTCTGCTGCTGATTGGCTGGAATGTGTCTGCTGACAGGAGTCCACGCGAACCGTTTGGGACATCACTATTTAGCAATATTATTATTATTATTATTATTAATTATTATTATTATATTTATAGAGCGCCGTCAAATTCCGCAGCGCTTTACAATGGGTGGACGAACAGACATGTAGTTGTAACCAGACAAGTTGGACACACAGGAACAGAGGGGTTGAGGGCCCTGCTCAATGAGCTTACATGCTAGAGGGAGTAGGGTAAAATGACACAAAAAAGGTAAGGATAGTATTAGACTAGTGACAGTTGCAGAAGAGGAATCAGTCAGGAGCTATTAACAGTTTAATTGATACGCTTTTATGAAGAAGTGGGTTTTTAACGATTTTTTTAAGGAGTGGAGACTGGGTGAGCATCTAACGGAGGAGGGAAGCGAGTTCCACAGGAACGGTGCAGCCCTCGAGAAATCTTGAAGGCGAGCATCAGAGGTGGGAGTATGGACAGAAGATAGACGCAAGTCTTCAGTAGATCGTAAGGGCCTAGACGGGACATACTTGTCTGATCAGATTCGTGATGCAGCTGCATCTTGCAGCCGCTTAGTAGATAGCTCCCTAATCCCCATGGTATTGGGGAGCCTTCTACCAAAAGGCTGAAAGACCTAAATTGGTCTTTCAGCCAACTTCACTAATACTGAGTAAAAATTACTTAGTATTAGTGATTAATCTGCCCCTGTTCGCTATGCCGAGAGTACTTAAAAGTGAGCAGCCAGTGGCTGGGTGGAGGACAATAGATCCCACCACCTTTGTCATTTAAGGCCCCTACCCGCCGCCAATGGTTTGGGCCCATGGGGAGGGGACAATAGGTCCCCCCATTGTTTTTTAGAGCCCGCACACGCAGACCTTAGGGGTCAACTAGGGGGACAATTAGATGTAGTGGAGTGAGGAGTTGTTAAAAGAAACAACTCGATTCGGCCATGACAGTGCCGCTTTAAAGGAACACTATTGTGGTAGGAATACTAAGCTGTATTTCTAACACTATAGTGTCCATCTACGGCCTGCCCCCCAGTTAAAAAGGTTTAAAAAACCTTCACACATTTACCTGATTCCGTCTCTACCTCCTCCGACGTCAGAGCAAAAGGGATCCTAATGCACATATGTGCCATGCGCGAATTAGGCCTTCCCCATACTAAAGCATTGAATCAGTATACACCCTGATGCAAAACATCACGCTGTTCAGCTGAGTTAAACTCCATAAAACAGCAAGAAGCTCCTGTAGTGGCTGTCTAATAGACAGCAGTCTTAACCCTGCAAGTTAAACATTGCAGTTTCTCTCAAACTGCAATGTTTTCAGCTGCAGGATTAAGGGAACAGGGACACTGCACCTAGACCACTAAAGTGAGATGAATTGGTCTGGGTGCCTATAGTGTCCCTTTAATACGTTAACTATATTAATAGATAACCGTCCTGATATTCCCAGGCTCTGAATTTTTATCACAGTGAAGCTAGTCATACTACAAATAATCTGGCCACAGGGAACCAAGGAAAGGACAATATTTGAATTATAGAAAATAATAAAATGAAAAAAAGAAAGCAAAATGTTAAAAAAATGTACACAATGACAAAGCACAAAAAAGGTGAACACAATGAATATCATCTAGCAATAATAGGGAGTAGCTATGATTACAAGTTAGATAATTTATCATTGGAGAACAATGTCACAGGTCTCTTATGTGTCTTCAGTAAACAGTATCAGGCTTCATATCCATGACAATTGAATAGTACTTCAAACAAAATCTGCTACTCACAACCTGTTACAGTCTGCACTATGGTATATTAATGTGAGGTAATGGTTACTATAAAATAAAAAAGTAAGGTTATCACCCCATCCATATTGTCTTTAACATTGCTGTAAATTCACTAAAGGCTCATTTTCTCTTTAAATTTTTGTCCTTGGGATTAAATAGGCAGAACACACCGAAGCTGATATTACTTGACTTCCAGCAACTCGTACTTTTGTGCAAAGACACTTATATTTGTATTGAAATTATGTTTACCCCTCCAAATAAATAATCATTTTCAGTACTGTAATGCTGACGTATAAAATACACTAATAAAATTGACCTTAAGATGCACCCATGGGTAGATAATTTTACTTTGAATTCCCAACAATTCTCAGTGAATACATCTAAGAGAGTCACACTATCTTGTAAATATGCATATAGTGTCCCACAGTGTTCTGAATATACATTCAGTGTCACACAAATAATGTTGCGAATGCATATAATATATATAGATTGTCAAAAACGTTGCAGCTGCTGAATACACACCGTGTCACCTACACACATACATTATACAATTTTGTGAGTGCTGCACACACAGTGTCACAAATTTATAATATGACACTGAAAAAAATGTAGTTTTGACAGAAATCACACTAATTTATGTGGTCAGGCTATAACATGCATTTTAAAACCTACGCCGCCATTAATGACAGTCAAAGGTGCTTAAATATATGTAGATGTGTTTCACATTGAAGATTTTTCTTCTGGCTTTCTTCATTACATGCTGTATACTGAAAATATGTTAATGTATATAAATACATTAAAAAGCATTTTCCGTTGCTTTATCTATAAAGCAGCTCTATGAAGTCCATATAAGAAGTCCATATATTGATGTTCCAGGAGGGATAAGCCAAATGGCAAATGATTTAGGTAAACTAGAAAAATGGTCAGAATTGTGGCAACTGACATTTAATGTGGATAAGTGCAAGATAATGCATTTTGGACGTAAAAACCCAAGGGCAGAGTACAGAATATTTGATAGAGTCCTAACCTCAACAACTGAGGAAAGGGATTTAGGGGTGATTATTTCTGATGACTTAAAAGGTAGGCAGACAATGTAATAGAGCAGCAGGAAATGCTAGCAGAATGCTTGGTTGTATAGGGAGAGGTATTAGCAGTAGAAAGAGGGAAGTGCTCATGCCATTGTACAGAACACTGGTGAGACCTCACTTGGAGTATTGTACACAGTATTGGAGACCGTATCTTCAGAAGGATATTGATACCTTAGAGAGGGTTCAGAGAAGGGCTACTAAGCTGGTTCATGGATTGCGGGATAAAACTTACCAGGAAAGGTTAAAGGATCTTAACATGTATAGCTTGGAGGAAAGACGAGACAGGGGGGATATGATAGAAACATTTAAATATATAAAGGGAATCAACAAAGTAAAGGAGGAGACTATATTTAAAAGAAGAAAAACTACCACAACAAGAGGACATAGTCTTAAATTAAAGGGACAAAGGTTTAAAAATAATATCAGGAAGTATAACTTTACTGAGAGGATAGTGGATGCATGGAATAGCCTTCCAGCTGAAGTGGTAGAGGTTACACAGTAAAGGAGTTTAAGCATGCGTGGGATAGGCATAAGGCTATTCTAGCTATAAGATAAGGCCAGGGACTGATGAAAGTATTTAGAAAATTGGGCAGACTAGATGGGCCGAATGGTTCTTATCTGCCGTCACATTCTATGTTTCTATGTGTTTCTATGTAACAATACATGCTAAGAAAGGAGCCTGCTATCCTAGACTTGTGGTAATTTGTAAATCAATCCCATCTCCACAATGTTGATATTACGTTACCTATCTAGAATGGTATCTGCTACTGGCTATTGTTGTGTAATATAAGTAAGTGGAAGGAAATCAGCTTTTATTGTATCTGTTGATTACAGAGAAAATGTCAGTGTTGCGGAAATTTCAGGGTGCAATTGCAGATTAGCAGAAATGCACAAGAAATTGCATAAAAACATAGTTGCAAATAAAGTACATTTATATTGATTGCACTGAACATTTTCTCAGTATTATTATAAATATGTCCCGCACCAGCAAAAGACTCTTAGATGAACAAACCTGATGTGCTGACGGTTTAATGTCAGATCCGCTTTCTAATTACTGCTCGCCACCTTGGATGAACTAAGATTGTGACCTCTGACCATTTTTTGTTTGAAAGAATTAAACGACTAAAGGAGAATCCGTGCATTCTTAGCAAAAGATAATTCCCGTCTCCTAGCAAACACTGTACAGAGAAATTACGTCACAAGCCATTAGCTAAACAAAAGCAGATATGCACTGTTAAAATGGAGCTATTCATTAAGCTATCTTTTTCCTTTTCACAATTATAATACTTCCATCTTTCACTGATAGCAAGTGGACCTTGTTATCACACACACCACAAATCAATCTGAATGCAAGTGACATGCAAAGCAATAACCAGATCTAAACCGCCTCTGTATGTAAATAGTGATTCAGTCATTCGAGGAATAAGATCATGAGAGAGGTGCATGGTTCCTAAGAGATAGCTCAGAAAACCTGGTATTTATAATTAGCAAGCATCACACTGCACGTGGTAGTTAATGCTAAACCGACTGCCTTCCTTAGCTACATATACTTGAAAGAATGCATTAGGTTTATTCAGTTTATTCACTAAATCAATGTGTTAACTATTTGTCAAACTAGCAAGAAAAAAAATGTAAGTCTTGTACATCACAGAGCTGGGAATTTACGCATTGCAGATAATATAATAATTTATACCAATGATTTGGTATGTCAGCGCTGATATGGAGAGACTTGTCTTCCTGGGAGAGAACACATGCAAGTCTTCTCTCTTTGTTGGTGAGCGTCCAGTACAGATCATCACAGTGTCACAATACTACTGTTTCAACTAGGACATGCTCACTTTCAGGCTGCAGCTCCTGCAAGTCCCTCTAATGTGAGCATGCTATGCTTTGCATAGGCCCAGGAGCATAATACCTGTTTATCTCATAGATAGGGCTTCTAGGCAGTTCTGCAAACTCCACTTTAAACCTCAATTCTGTCTGTCTGACAAATGATTAAAATGAACGATTGCATGTACAGTACCATGACACCATAAGCCTTTCAATATACGCAAGTGGTTATGCTGTCTTGCGTCCCATTCTACAACCAGTAAATATGTTAATGCCTGATTTTAGACGATGAAGCATATCTTTCAAAAAGTTGTAAGTGGTGAGAAATTGTATATTTTCTTGATGGTTATTCCCTGGTTGCAACATTGTGTTCTTTAATGTCACAACCTTTTTACATGTGGAATTACAGAGAAGAGCCAGAGGTTGACTACACATTATGGAATTGAATGTTGGGGTGAACTGTAGAAAGTATATTGTTCAAGGAGGATACACAGTTGGCAAACAACTACTTATGCAAAGGTCGGCAAGAGGAAGTGTATAAATACTTTTGGGAAACAACCAGTTTAGTTCTTATAGCATATAGAAGATGGCTATTGTTATTTAAAGTGGCTCTGCCATGTGTTTATATTTCTTTCCGTTTTCCTTTCCTTATGCCGCTTGTATCTTTAAGACTATACTCCCTCCCTACCACTTGCCTTTGTTTACATTTATCATCTTTTCTTCCTTGCACTGGATTTCAATATCTGGGCATAGCTAAGTTGTTAAGATACCCCGTCCTTAGTTTCACATTCCATAGTTTTGTGTAGGTATTACAGAGCATGATAGAAATAGAGAACTGCTGAATATGTGTCAAATATTGGGTTTAAAATATGGCAACAGGTTGTGTATGAGTTTACATTAAAGGAACATTACAGCAACTTGGATTTTTATTTACCGTGAGTGCAGCTATTCGTTGGATTTTTATATATATTAATGTTAATGTTAATGTTAATACAATGTTAAACAAAAATCTGCACACCAGTCAAGCCATAAGACTTGCTTTTCCCATAGAAATATATATACATATCTTAGGGGTTATATAACGGGGCATGTTTTCTAAATACAGTAGGCAGGGAGTGTTCAATAAATACTTTAGCCAATATATTCAACTCATAGAGGATCCTGGCCAGGAGATGTTGAAATCTAATTAGTCATGTCTCTTGAGACCTCACAAAAATCCTGAAAATGCAGCTAATTAGTCAATCTATTCCTGCCCCTGACTGTCTTTTTTCTCACTAGCTTCTCTCAGTTCTAATCATTTGGCAACCTTATTTCCTTTTATTCTTTCCATCCCACCAATGTACTCATGCCCTGACATCAACTCGTCCTTCCATCAGCTGCCAATATTAATCTAGTCTGATCCTGCCTGATTCTAAAGTTTAATGTACTCATTGATTACTTTATAATCATCAATCTATGTACAGTGCACTGGATAAATGAGCCATATAAGAGCACATTAAATACAAAAACAAGAAGAGACAGAAAATGTCCATTCCCCTTAGTAATCTACTAACTGAATAATGACTTGGCACCTTACCTATTTTTTTAAGTTTAATTTTCCCCACTTATTTCCATATTATTGGGTTGACCTCACCAAAGTTACATATCAAATTAACATGTTATAACAAAAATAAACAATGTGTTTGGGACCATTACGACTTTCGCCCTTCCGTTTTGACAGAGTTCTTAGGTGATTTATTCCTAAGAGTTGTATTAAAACACAGTTTTTTGGTTGGAATAACCCTTTAATCCAAGAAAGAGTATGACATTCCAAAGTTCTGGTCCCAGCAAAGTCAGCGGAATTATGCATATGAAAATCAGGCTATAACTGAGAATTATAAACTGGTTTAATAATTATTTGCCCAGGCTAATACATGATGGAAAACTGATGTCAAATCTGTTTAGGGAGAAAATGGATTATCATAATTGCCAATACTAGTGAATTCAGTGTGGCACTCCAGTCCTAAGTATGCAGGATGTGTGTGGAATTGCTTGTACATGAGTGGTTATGTTACCATTACCATCACAATACATGCATACAAGCAATTGCGTTGTTGTACTTTTTATAAACGCGAATATAGCCCAGTGTATTATATTGCAGTACAAATTCTTAGTCTTATGTTTATTCTAGCAGTACACTTTGCAAAGCCCCAAGACCATAACAAATCATGAGTCACGATTAAGCTTATATCTTCACAAATAATAAAATCCAAAAGCAAGAGCTGACCTTTAAAAACATATGAGACAAATGTCATACTTCCCCATCAGGGATGTACTAAGAAAGGTTTCTTAGATCAATGGTTCCCCTGTGATACTCGATCGACTGCGAATGTTTGACACAGCAAAATCTATGCATTGAAAGGACCCTCTCCAGGTCAGTTACAAGCTCACATTGATTTGATGTAGGTGCAAAGCAGCCACTTTTCCTCTGTCGGGCTACTTGGGTGGACTGTCGGAATAGGGGGCTGCAGAACAGAACTTTATTGCAAACCTCTCTAATAGTTGGAAGTGTGGTGGGAATGCATTGAATACCTGGATGTGCAGCATGTGCTTGTTTTCCGCTATGATTTTATGGAGATTCTGTAGAGCATCAACATTAGTTCATGGGTAGAGAGGAAAGGATATGCAAAATATATCCCCACCTTCCTGTAAGTGTAGGGGTCATTAATTTTTTTTAGTTTGGGCTGAATCCCTAGGGGTTTCTAGAACGTAGCAACACCCATGCAATTAAATACTAATACTTTTTTATTTTTTTTTAATTTGCAAGACAGGAGGCAAAACAACATCACATAATGTACAAAATTGGATCATAGTACAACAGTCACATCCCATCAATTTAATTAAATTAAATTGAGGAACACCACATGTAAAACATCAAAGTAAAACACACAGAAATGTACATCCAAAGTGTTTTACTTTATGTTAATAATTATGTGCAAAACTGTTCCCCAGGAAGAAACTTCTAACCCATATGCCCCAAATAAAAGATTGTAAATGCCTCTGATGGAAGAAATCTTGTCATGGGCCAAAAGTCTCCAAATTATCCTATATTCCTCAGGGATGCTGCACCAGAAGCATGTTGACTGTCAGAGAAAATAAAACTTAAAACAAAGGGAATAGGAAGGGATTGGGCAGGGGAAAAGGAAGGTAGTCATGTAGGGATGTGCATGGGCAAAAAATTTGGTTCGGTTCGGCACTTCCAAAATTCGGGACTTCAGCAATTCAGCACTTCGGTTCGGCACTTCAGAAATTCTGCAATTCGGGACTTCAGCAATTTTCTAACCCTAACCCTACTCCCAACCCTACAACTACCCCCAACCCTAACCCTACCTCTACCCCTAACCCTATCCCTGCCCCTATCCCTAACCCTTACCTCTGCCTCTACCCCTTACCCTAACATTACCTCTACCCATAGCCCTGCCCCTAACCTAGGGTTAGGGGCAGGGTTAGGGATAGGCTTAGGGGAAGGTTGGGTTAAGGTTAGGATTAGGGTTAGAGGAAGGTTAGGGGTAGAGTAAGTGGTTGGGTTAGGGTTAGAGGAAGTTTCTGGTAGGGTTAGGGCTACGGTTAGATTCCTGTCATCATTCCCTTACTTTTTCCTCCCTCTCCTGTTTTGACACTTTTCAGAAATCCGAAGCACTTCGGCATTTCTGAAATTCGGCACTTTGGCAATTCTGTTAGGCACTTCCAGAATTCGCGCCCTTCGGACCGAAACGAATTGCACATGTCTACTGTCATGGTCAACCCAGGAAAGCATATTGTCCTCAATCTTGACTTGGACCTCTCTAAATGTGGGCATCTCTTGCTTAATCCAATTAACAGAGATGGACCGTCTGGTTGCAGGATTTATTTTGTCCTATAGTTTTTTGGAACCTCTAGGACATCCCTTTATCAGTCGTGACAGAAGAAAGGATCAGGGGTCCAGTGTAAAATATTTTCCTAGTACCCTGATCAGTAGGCAGTTAATTATAAACTGAAATGTGGCCACCACTGGACAATGAATATTAATACTTTATAATGCACTTGTTTATTTTTCCTGCAAATGTCACCAACAACAAAACTTACAAAAGTAAAATGAATTTAGACGAATCATCAGAGTAAAATCGTTATGGGTTTTAATATAGATGGGGGAATTAATAAGATCCTTAATGAACATTGGCATGTGATAACTTTGAACCCACTGCTGATGGAAATAGTGGTAGAGAAACCTAAGCTGATTTATAGATGAGCTAAAAACCTAAAAATGTTAAAGAAGGAAATTCTAGGAATAATAAAACCATGTTGGGAAATTAAGTGGTCTTCGTTCCATGTAGACAATGCATAGCTTGTAAGGCAACCTCCTTCAATAAAATTAAAAGGAAAAAATTCTCTTCATATTCCACGAATATAGAATAAAAGATTAGAGATTTCTTAACCTGTAATACTACCAATGTTATTTACCTAATTTGATGCCCTTGTGGACTCCAATAGGCACTAAAGATCAGAATTGCATTAAGTAGGATGGAGACTGAGTAGATTTTTTAATTAAATGCTTTGTCCCCAGCAGGTCTAAATCTGGACTTTGAACCTAAACATTTCCCCTAATCAGATTCATGAGATTGTTCCTGCATATTTATTTTATGTCATTTTTCTTAACTCTGTTTAGTATGTAACAGAGTAGGACATATATGTGCAATTGGGTATTGCTAAACTGTATAATCAAAATTTTTTATGATATATATATATATATATATATATATTATTTTTTTTTCTATATAATTGTTATGTGTCTATTTATGTCAGTCGGTATATTTATACTCATTTAAATTTCCACCCTTTTATACTGTTTGGTTTATTTAATCTTGCTTTTTATATATGTTTTGTTTTCATATACTTTTCATTAGTGTTTTCATATACTTTTCATTAGTAAGGGCTTGCTTATGATGGACTCTGTCCTATGCCCAATATAAAGATAGTGTCCTAATTTTCAAAGATGTCTGCTGGAGTGATGACCGCGGTATGTACGCCAGTGCATGCAGATGCACACACACTTAAAGGACCACTACAGACACCCAGATCACATCCGCTCAATGAAGTGGTCTGGGTGCCAGGTCCCTCTAGTTTTAACCCTGCAGCTGAAAACATAGCACTTTCAGAGAAACTGCTATGTTTCACTGAGGGTTAATCCATTGACAGCCGCTAGAGGAGCTTCCGCGATTCTAAGACACTAAACGTCCATAGGAAAGCATTAAGTAATGCTTTCCTATGGGCGGTTTGAATGCGCGCGCGGCTCTTGCATTCGGAGCTGAGAGGCAGAGGGATCCCCAGCGCCAAGGGAATCCGGCGTTGGAGAAAGGTAAGTGCTTAAAACACACACACTCTCACGAAAAGACGCATACACACTAGCTAACAGACACACACATTTACTGACAGAGACACACTCAGCGACAGACAGACATACACACTCACTTACAAAACATACACTCTCACTGACAAACACACACTCACTAACAGACACACACTAACACACTCAGTATCACACTCACTGACACTCACTCAATAACAGACACACTCACTGACACTAGCAGACACACACACACATTTTTTTTTTTTAAATTTAATCTCCCCAGCCTCCTTACCTGTGGGAGTGCTGAGGGGATTCCCTGGGGTCCAGTGGTGTCACCGGGCGGGTGAGCGGGCTGTCTGGGTGGCTGGCGCGCGGGAGCACTCTCCCTGGCTGAGTGCTTCCTTTTCAGCTCCCTCGCGCGCTGCGTACTGATACCGGAGTCGGAAGATGACGTCATCTTCCGGCTCCGGTATCAGTGCGGTTCACGAGGGAGCTGAAGAGGAAGCACTCAGAGGAGAGTGCTCCCTCGCGCGCCGGTGTTCTATCAAATTTCCCTACCCGTGACAATCCCCTACCCTCGTCACTTCCGGTGAGGGGAATCAGCTGGATCCTGTGCTGCACATGCCTGCTAGCACTCCTGCTACTCCTCCACAGCAAGGTCCTGGAAGGTAAGTAAAACTAGTTTTACACTTTCATTATAGTTAGTGCATTCACTAAGCTTAGGACATGGGACATTTAGGGTTAATGTTAGGGTTCAAATTAGGGTTAGGATTAGGGACTTGTTCATATTTAGTGATATTTCACATTAGGGGAATATCACTACATTGTGCTTTTTCACACTTTATTTTAACCCTTACCCCAAGGGTTAGGGTAAGAATAGAGTGTGAGAGAGGTTAAAATCACCCAGACAGCCCGCTCGCCCACCCACCGATACCACAGCCAGCCTCGGGGGCCCTGAGGTGGCCAGCTCTTGGTCCCCCCAGGAGAAGAGGCTGGCCACAGTGGGTACATACTGGGTCACAGGGCGGCCGGGCCCCCTGGTGGGCCGGGCCCGGTCGCAGCCGCGACTCCGGTATGTACGCAACTGAATCAGGGTTTGTAATATGATGTTTGAATCGATGGTTTCACAGCCAGTGGTGAGATATTGATATTGTGCTTGTTTCCACCATTCTCTTCTGGTACAGCACTGTTTTTATAATAGATTTCCTCGTTATTTTAGGCAATAATTTTTGGGGGGGGAATACTGGTTGATTCCTGGTTCCTGTCCAATTTCATCTGAGCCGGTGAAGGGGGCAACCTTATGTTACTTTTCCAGAGCCTACCCACGGCTTTGGACCACGTGAGTGGATCTGATTATTATCAAACTTATTATACTTTATCATACATACTACTACACTATGATAATGTTATGTCTTCCCTTAAGTCCCATAACAGAAATAGTTTTACTGTACAACAATTAGGCACAACTAGATAATTTATGCATTTTTTTTTACCACTGTTGGGTAAATTTTGCTTATAAATAACACTGTGCGCATTTTATTGTTTCTGTATAAAATATTTAATTTCGCCCAGAAAAAAAACAGATATTATATATATATATACTTTTACATAATCAATGCATCTATGCACCCATTGTTCACTTATTATATTAAAATATAAATAAGGGAAGTAGCATCCATGCAGCTTAACAATTTCATTTGGAATGTAAAATATTTTACTATTTCTCCCTTCAACAATGCTCATGTACCTTTACAACAGTATTATAGTAAAAAAAATTAAAAGAAAAATAAATACATATGAAATCATCTATATATTGTCATTAAATATCTTGCTATAGCCCACATCTTCCTAAAGCAACCCTTCACCAGGGCACGTGTACAAGAGAGTAACACTGAGGTCAAAGCTATTCCGAGAATGAGACAGAACAGGAGAGACAGACACCATATGTCATTTAAAGGTGGGGAGACATATTGCTGCAGTGAGTTTTTGCAAATCACTGCAGCTACTATCAAAATAACGGTGGTAGGGAAGGAGTCCGCCTTACAATCTATACAGAGCTCACATGTTGTTATGGTGTTAGCAGAATCTGTATTAAAATAACATCACTTTAAAAGGAAATGAAGTCTATGTTGCAGGTATTTCTGACACACACTTAGCCACACTAAGAGTTAAAGACAAATTGGCCAGACAGTATGATCCCAGTGAAGATCACATAAACAGATGTCAAAACTAACATTTTGAGGAACTCCAGTTAAAAACAACACAAGAAATTCTTGCATTGCACTTTTTTAAAATCCACCTCTCCACTCATCATTTCTAAATAAAGTTCATCCATTTCGCAGACAGCAAGAAAATAACAGTTCTAAAATGTGTCCACAAAGATTAAATCCAATTAAAGTTGAAGGTTACAATCTTCAATAAACCCTTCAACTGTCTGCATTGCCCTCTGGAAGGAGAAAGCTTAAACCAGGGGAATTTCGTCCTTTTGTCACACTTCTAAATTAAAAAGACAGCAGTCATGTTCACCATTAGATAGTCAACTCACTAAAAGTCAAGATCATATTTTTTATGTGACCTTTTATATTACTTCTGTGATATTTTATGGTTGAATATTGATTTACTTAAAACAGCGCAGTCACCCCCTGAAAAAGAAGTAGAGTATATACTCGAGTATAAGTCTAGTTTTTCAGCACATTTTTTGTGCTTAAAAACCCCCACTCGACTTATACTCGAGTCACTGTCTGTATTATGGCAACTTAGAGAGCCGCGGCCATCAGAGCCATGGCAACGATCCGCGCGGCAACCAGACCGCGAGACTTACAGTGGAGCTGACTGGAACGGAGGAGAAGGGAGCTGACAGGAGCTGCAGGAAAGGTAAGTAAATGCTTCCTCCCGGCCCCCCCACTTCACAGCCCATGCCACTGGACCACCAGGGATTAAGATAGCCCCCCTCCCTGACCAGTTAACAAGCAGGGAGGGGGGACGGACAAAAAAAATTAAAATAATAAAAAAATAATAATATTAAAATAAAACAAATTAAAATAATAAAAATGCCCTCCCCCCACCCAGTTCACACACACTACACAAACACACACTCTGCATTATATACACACTCTGCATTATATACACAGAGTGTGTGTGTATATAATGCAGAGTGTGTGTGTATATAATGCAGAGTGTGTGTTTGTATAAGTGTGTGTGTATATAATGCAGAGTGTGTGTGTATATAATTGTAAAAATCAAAGAATTTCATAGCCCCAAGTTTTACCCTCGACTTATCCACGAGGCATAGCATATTTCACAATTGTTGGTCACAAAACTGCACTCGACTTATACATGAGATCGACTTATACACGAGTATATACGGTATTTAATAAACATTGAATCGTTATGAAATATTCATTTTGACTTTGTAGGCATTTCACTGAAATTCCAACCCAGTCAAGAGACACTGAGACAAATTAAAGACTTTCTTAGCCTCTGGGCGGAGCTACGGTGTCAATCAACACAGCAGTCACCAGTGACGGCTGCAGGGAATTGGCTTTGTCAATGGAGGATCATGCAGTCTCGCGAGATCCTCCATAGACCACAATGATTTAGATTCGCACATGTGCAAGAATACAGAAATGATGTTGGTTCACGGCGAACTGGAGAGAAGCAGATGGAGGAAGATGGTACACCTTCAAATAAAATTCTAGTACAGGGGAAGGTAACCCAGTAAGGATTGGGTGTGCTATCCTGATAAGTGGAGGGGGTATGGAAATGAGATGCTAAATAGTGCTCAGCTGGATCCTCTACCCAATATCCTCAAGGATCACCGGCTGAATTCAGTAGCTGAAAATAATTACTGCAAGCCATTAATAAAACTCCTACCAGTCTTGAGCTAGCCATGACATGCATGTCCAGGTGCTGCCCTAAGATTTAAGATCTGTCAGTTCTAGAGAAGGGACAGTTCTTTGTTCCTTCAACCTAGTTATCGCTATTGCAACATTTGTTGATGAGGATAGCACAGGGGACATAAGTAATAAACTTACCTCCGCTGCAGTTCCATGTTGCAGCGACCCTGCTGCACCAGGATGTCTTGGGCACATGCATGCATCCGAAGGCAGCTAGCAGAGTCATGCCCCACGTGTGCATATGCGGACAGCTAATTTACATAATTTGTTAAAACATTTAGCATTTAACATTTAGTTAGCTATTGAGGAAATTGAGGAAGTCACTGTTCCTCTTTAAACCCACTGTCCCTGTTAGTCCTAATGTTATTCCTATATGTCTGTCTTTACACAGATACACTTATTACATATATACACACACGCACGCACGCACGCACATATATATGCACACCTGCACAGACTTGGAATAGAACAATTTTGTCAATTAAGAATCATGTTGCAAACTAACCTAACACAAAAAGACTAATCAAATGAAAGTTCTACCAGGAGGTTATTGAGTTTACTGAAGGAAGAAAAACTAATAAAAATTGCACAAACAGAATTTCAAGACAATAAAAAGCTATAACATTGTAACTGCAGCATACGTATAGCAAAACAACTGAAAGCATACAATTAAAAAAACATAAGGTAGAATAAAAAAAGACAGCAAAGCACAGTAAAGCTGTAATACTGTTATGTTTGTCGAGTTAAATAAATGGAATCATCTGTGTTACACATGAAGAATTCTAACTTTATTTTACATGTACCATTCTTTCATTTTTTTTTTTAACGTCACTGCAGGCTCCTACACTGTAGCAATAACGCAGCTCTAGGGAGGAGAAGAAAAATCAATATGATTTTCACCTAAGCTCTCTGATCTCCCAAGGGTATGGTTTGTTCATGAGAAGAACATTTCCCTGCATAGTCTTATGTCTTAATGCTCTAGATAGATGAATTGACAGACAGGCAGACAGAGAGAGAGAAGAGATAGCCAGATAGATTATCCTTCTTCAAAATCAATGCTGGGAAGAACCAACAAAGATGAATTATCTCCTGAATCAGTTAGGCTGCATTACTTTTTTTTTTATTTTTCCCAAACAAAATCTGATTAAATAATGCAGTAAATATGTGCATTAGGTTACAAATATCTAAATTTCTCTGGCAGAGTACACTGCCTGCTAATCCACAAGGGATATTTAGCACAAATTACAGATGCAGTGAAAAACATTTCATTTGATCTGAGCTTATTCAGGAATTTACCGACTTGACAAATATAGCCACATATAATAAGAAAACCAACATAATATTCTACTAAATGCTGTTTAGTGTGAATGCAAAATACTTCCCAGAAAATAACTACAATTAAAATATCCCTGAAAAGCTATAGCTTTTTTTTTTTTTTCATTCAACAAATGAATTTTATTTAGGTGTTTGTTTAACAGATATCAGTATTAGGACAGTGACATATTTCTACATACATAAAAAATGCAAGAAAAGATAATTAAATAGCATGTATCATAACATGCACTGCTCAATTTATATTCCAGTAAGTATAATTCGTCAACAAACCATGGGGCAATGAGCCCTGTTGACATTATCGGCTAGCAATGCATAGTAACACTACTACACTACATGAATCTATTTAACTCACCTAGGTATGCACCTACGACTATGGGTAGGTGTCTTGACCGGAGTACATAACTCTCACCTAGTGGATTTTGCTGGAGCGAGTGATAGCTTGCTTAATAAGCTTTAAAAGCTCACACAGCCAGTGTTTATATGTGCTAAATTATCCAGCTCGTCTGGAACAGTGATAGATCAAATAAACTCAAACAGAAACAAACACTCGAGAAATAAAACATTTGAGAAAAGAGATTGGAGAAAACGGGCCATAATAGTGCTCAAGTCACCGAGGACAAACCCTCTCTTCATCATGGGACAAATGGAACGACTCTCTCAGGAACCCACTCATGTTAGGTGGAAATGTTCAAAGATAGTATTGGTTTAGTTGTCACCGCCATGTCTGCAAGAAGGTTGTGGCCTCTGACAGTAAGGAGAGTCACAGAGTCGAGCCATTTGTGTTCACTGTTATTATTCGTGGTGCAGACCACCTGAACTCCCCATACTTGCATCACAGAATTGGCAAGTGATTGGTCTTAAATCTTGTAGGCAACTGGACTTTGGAACATGCTACCAATGTCTCTGATTTCATTAGATGTGCCTGCTTGTTGTTTCTGGAATCTTTGCACCATTGTGTGTGTGGTTGTTGGGTGCCAAGTAAGTACCTTCCTATATCAGGGAAATTCAGTGCTTTTGTGGCAATGCGAGGGCCAGTCGCGGATATCGAGTCAGCTAAGAGGCGAGGAGGATTCCGGGCCTTCACCTTTCCTGATTGCCCGGAGAGAATAGAAAAGGCAGAGGGTGAATACTGTATGAACTATGGTAAGTATATTGCCTTCAAGATATAGTGGCAAAAGTCTGTTAGATTGCCCAAATAATCGATCAGTAACAGGAGCTCCACTCTCGTCATTTTGCATGGAAAGCTCTGCCCCCCAAACTATAGCATTTTAGAAACCATTTAATAAATTTTTTCACATTTGCTGGAACAGTTTCCCAGAGAAAGAAAAAACAAACAAAAATTTTGATAATTCTTTAAGCTGCATGTTAAAACAAAAGTAGTGAAAATACAGGAAAGTCGGCTGTACAGTGGTTTTTAAATGAAAAGTTCAAAGACATAATAAGATCAAAGGCAATAAGGAATTATCTATTTATTGCAGTGAGATTATGTCAAGCAAATCTAGTTTAACTAATGTGTTAGCTCAGGGTGTTACAACAAATTCAGCTTTATATATAGACTGTAGAAAAAGCCTTTCACACAGTCCAACACTAAAAAAAAAATGAAAAAAAAATTGATGGCAATCAACTGGACGTTATGTTGAAATTGCATAAATTTAAATTAAAAGAAAAGGTAAAGTACATAACTGCAAGGGGAAATATAGCTATGTATATTTTAATTTTACATTGCATACTGTATATATGTATACAGGAGAAAAACCTGTGTAAATATTGAGATCTATTGACTAAATCTTTGTATAGTTGCCAGAATTAGTTTCCATCAAATTGCAAGGGTAACAGAGGAGGAAAGATCATCCAGATCTTGAGACCGGTGCATAAGTAGGCTACCATCACTCAGAGCTAACACAACTTTCTAACTAGCAGATGTTTAACAAGGCAGGAAGTGTACTCATTGTTATTGAAAAGAAGGGAATGTTGGCAGTACGGCAATCAGGAGATGACTGACGCATTTCATACTGTTGTGAGCAATCTTGACATGCCTGACACATTTTACACCCCTTTGTAAAATCCATGAATGCCGTAAAAAAAACAAAACGCGTCAGATATTCTGAATAGTGCACATTTTCATAGCTGGTTTTAGTTTTTAAATTGCAAGTAGTGAATTAATATGAATTCCCCAAAAAAGTGTCTCTTTTAATACACCTGTTTTATCTTATTGTACGTCCTCTGAATTTCTGTATCATATCTTTCTGTTGAGTAGCTGTCGTGCCCTCAGCGTGGTTCCAAGGACAATGCATGTACAGACATATTTGGTTAGTGTTAACTCAGCTCCTATTGAATAATGCAAAGTGAAGCCACAGTTTCTGTTTCTTTCTTTGTTTAGCTTTCTAATACATACATATGGCAGTGTATGCTAGGCATACTCCAAACATATTTTAAAAATGCTTAAGTTATGTTAAGTTATTAACCAAAAAAATATGTAAAAGAAATACAAGCAGTGTAACACTAATAGTAAAGAGAAATTGAGCTACATGTGTAAGGAACACAGGCTACTCACACTAAGAACAACAATTTGCTCTGATTTTATCCCTGGAGTATTACTGAGTATTACCCACTCTAGCACAGACAACTCTTAACAAAATGAAGCTGATACTTACGGATGAATGGAATAGGCAGCATTAAAATGACAGCATACAAGGCCCAATTTAGACATTTCCACGTAGGGGTGTACTCACTTTTGTTGCCAACGGTTTAGACCTTAATGGCTGTGTGGTGAGTTATTTTGAGCCGACAGCAAATTTAGGCTGTACACTTACTACTTTACATTGTAGCAGAGTGTAATTTCTTCAGTGTCACATGAAAAGATATAATAAAATATTTACAAAAATGTGAGGGGTGTACTCACTTTTGTGAGATACTGTATACTGAGGTAGAGTTAGTGCAGTGTGTGTATCCATCATCGTCCATCTAAATCTCATCCAGAATTGCAAGCCATCAAGCTACATACATATATATATATATACACACACACACACTACATACATACACATGCATGTATGTAATGTGTGTGTGTGTGTATATATATATATATATATGTGTGTGTGTGTGTGTGTATATATATATATATATATGTGTGTGTGTGTGTGTGTGTATGTGTAGCTTGATGGCTTACAATTCTGGATGAGATTTACATGGACGATGATGGATTCTTATTGAGATTTTAGCAGTGTTGCTCAGATTGATTGGGTTTTTGAAGGATGACTTGGATTCTTTTTAGATTTTAGCAGGATGGTTTAGCTTATTTAATTGTATAAATAATTGTGGCTAAATTCTTATGCTCCACAAATTTACACTGTTATACAGGCTGTACACTTACTACTTTACATTGTAGCAGAGTGTCATTTCTTCAGTGTTGTCACATGAAAAGATATCAAATATTTACAAAAATGTGAGGGGTGTACTCACTTTTGTGATATACTGTAAATAGCAAACTTTCATGTAATTTAGATCCCACCCTACTTATTCATATGGCCAACGGTATTTATTTCTCCCAACGCACATCTTACTTGGCTCTCATTTGAAGGTATATAAACCAAAAGTAGAAAAACTAAAGACTTACTAATAAATTAGCGACATACCTATATGCAAGTTAAAGGGTTACTCCACGCACCATGACCACTTCAATGATTTGAAGTGGTCATGGTGCCTGGAGTCTGCATGTGCACCGTTTTACTATGAAACATTGCAGATACAGTGTTTAAGCCATTTGCTGCTGGAGGTGTAACTCAATCTCCGCCGGCGTCATAAGGGCATAGGTATCCAGCCTGAAACAAACATTTCTATGCACATAATGTCATTCATTAGCTGAGAGCAATCAGCTGTCACTCTTAGTTAATGAATGGCCAAAGGGAGCCATGCAGAAGTCTGACGTCATCACAGCCAGCAGGAGAGGACCATCTGTCCCCTGCGGAACCCAGGTTAGAGGGTAAATCATTGCAAATGGTTTGCCGCATAATCGGGCAATGGGGCCAGTGACAGCACCTGATTTATCATTAAGCAAAGTAGGCACCTGCCTGCAGGTGTGCTGGTCCTATAAAGGGGTGCCTACATAAAGCAGTTTTTATTTTTTTATTTTATTTATTACAGGCACCTGACATGTAAAACAGGCCCTGGGACAGGGAACTCCTGGATTTAGAACCAGTGGTTATGATACTTGGAGTAACCCTTAAAGTGTAATAAAATTATCTTTATAGGCCTTTGAAGTTCAAAGGGACATTTCATATTGAATTCACCACCCTTTTACAATAGCATAATAAAGATAATAATGCCTTAAAAAAAAAAACATTTTTTTTTTTTTTTAGATATGCCTCACTGAATGTCCGGCAGAGGTTTCTATCCACACAGACAGACACACCTCATTTCAGTGGCAGCTGGTGAGGTTTTAACATGATGGGGCACCAGACTCAACCCATACTGATCTATTGGACATACGTGGACTATTAAAGTGGTTGTCAAAAATATCTTTATTTCCTTTGTTTTGAACATATAATTATGTATTTAATCAGCATGCAGGAAGCTGCTTAGTACAACGGGTTCCACTATTTCTGCTTTGAGACAATAAGTTATGATTATTATTACAGTTACCTGCAAAGAAAAATACAATGTACAAAAGTAGACGAGGACAAAGCACTAATGGAACTGTACCTGGAAACCTGGGACAGTCCAGCAGCATCTTCAGTAGACACACAGTGCTGGGAGTGGGAGACACACAATATTGGGAGAAACATTTTGAGCAGACACAGACAATAAAGAATTGTGGAAAACACTGTTAACAGACACACACCGTGCTGGGCTGCCAGGATTCACTTCTTGTATGGGCATAATATATTTTTTTTATTTTAGTTTTCTAACATCAGAAAAAAACAAAAATTGTTTGATCTATAACTTGAGGTTAATATATTACTTTACATGGACCAATACATAGTCAATCTATTCATTCTTACATGTTCACTCCACAGAAACTCAACAAGTGAAATTAATATATGTAGGTCCATGTTTCAATAAGGGCATTCAAAAAAACATATTAATATAACATAGAAGTTTAGCATTAGGATATAAATTTGATCATTACAATACACTTGTTGAAAAACAAAGAATGAGCTGAAAACATTACATTGCAATGATTCGAATCAAAATCCCAGAATCTGAGGTGCACATGAATGAGCATTAAAACAAACTCAGCACGCAGGGATAGAACCCATGATCTCTACATTAAACGCTTTGTTCGTTACCTGTAGGCTACTTTTAAACAGTAATTTAATATGAGATTTTAAACCATTTTTCAACCGTTATACACAGAACACCCAGTTCAGATACCCTACTGGAGATTAAATGGGGCATTTCAGAAATAACCTCTAGGAGCAGACTGAGCATGTGTAAGGTCCTCTCAGACAGGGAAATTTCCATAAACGACCTGTTCTAAACATGCTTAGCTGCTCTCAACAGCTTATAAAGACTGTGATCATTCATTAATAGTAATCAGATTGTGGAAGAAGTGAAGAAGAAATTATAATACTACTGTACTCTATGGTGTACTTTACTATTTTTTATGGAAATTTGGCAATGGCAATAATTTTTCCTTATGAAGTTAAAACTAAATATTATTTTACAAGTATTTATATAGTTTTGACCTGCTTTTTATGCTTTAGTAACCTTTATGAGACTATTAGATATTAGGAATATTGTAACAACATTATCTCCTTTGCTCACTATGCCTCCACAAAGCTTCCCCTTCAACATCACCTCTAACATTGCTAGAAAAATAGAATTATAAATATTATAGCCATTTTCAGACCGTGACTTAAATCCTTCTTTATATCAAATGCAGCCCGGAGAGCAGGCTAAAGCTAATCGACATTCAAATCAGGATAACTCATGTTGCTCTGCTAGTATTCAGCTCACAGTCATTTCGCAATTCCTAAATGAGGTTCTCCTGCTAATTAATTGGGCTGTGTTTAAACATATTTTGCAGTGTATAGATGAAATAACAAGAAAGGCTATATAGCACATCGGATGTAAACCACGCTCCGTATCATTCTTCGATAAGTATGTGGTGCAGAAAATGTAAAGCTTTATTCCAAAATACTCAAAAATGAAATGGTAACCCACGTTGAAGGGTAGGAGGGAGCTGAGAAAAACAGAAAAATAAAGCTGGACATGTTTTATTTGACGATACCATTTACTCAACAGACAAATTGGAATTTAGCTGCTGACCCTTTAATTGTAATTTGGAATAAAGCTTTAAATTTTTTACATAACATACTTGTCCATAAATGACATGGACGGTGTATTGCATCTGATTTTTATATGACGCTTTTGCTGATTTTAGAAAAATATGGAGCAATTCATGGAGATATACGGTATTCTTTTTTTGTTGTTTTTTTACATGTGGATTAAAATTGTCTTATATACCTTTGGTGTAGCTGCATTAATAATAACTCCTTTTATTTATGGCAGGTGTATTTTAAAGCGCTTTTCACAAACTCAAGTGTCTTAGCTCAGTGTGTTTCTACAAACATAGCAACATGGGTAGGAAGTGAAAAAAACTCACGCAGTCTGGGGATAATGCAAGATTATATTGGCAGATGGGAAACCTTATGATGCCTTTACAAAAACATCACAATTCACTATTCAAAAATATTTCCAGCACAAGCAATGGTTTCAAAGTTCAGAGTAAACACAAATCCCAGTGCAAATACACTGAACATAAATAGCATTAAAGTACACCAACCTGCCCTATTTATCGGTTAACTTTTCTTTAAAGGAAAATCAATGTTTTGTTCTTGAGACAACTTTATCTCCTGATGTGCTCAGTCACTGGCAGGTCACAATATTGATCAATTTCAGTATTCGTCGGGTCGATTACTTTCTGACGCAGATGTGCAACTGCTCCAGCACACAAAGGGTTAACATTGCTCACCAAGCTTTGACAATCAATGTGTTGTAATGAGGTCAAACAGAGCTCACTATTTGATCAACTGACTTTAGGTAGTAGATAACAATGGGGTTTTTTTTAGGGTTTTTTTCTCTTTATTATTTGAAAAACTGTGTTTTTCCACCAGTAAATTCAACGTATCAGGCAACAGAAGAATGAGGCCCTTTCACTATCAAGAGTTTACTGAGGCAATTTTCAATATTCAGAGACTAAATCTGATTTATATCAAATTTAACAACCGAAATACATACTGGGTTATTCACTAAAGTAAGAATTCAAAGTGAATTTGAAATATTAACCCTGAGTAGCGGAACTGAAAACCTGAAACAGCAGGGTAAACCATCCATAACTTCTCGGGGTAGTTTATTACCTGTTTTCGGCCCGGCCTCGGCAACCCTGACATTCCGGGGTCTCCCTCTGGCCTCAGGGCAAGTCTTCCTCACTGTCCTCCGGTTTGCGGCCTATACTGCGACCAGCACCGCTCGCGCATGTGCATTTCGTGGCTGCGTATCGCGGCGGCCATCTTGCATGTGGCAAAAGTTTGTAGCGCTTTTTACCGGCTCACGCTGCTCGTTTAGGGTCCTGGCGCAAGCTGAGTAGCTGCCTGAGTTGCTGGGCAGCTTGCCAGTGCTTCCCTGAGGCTATTCCTGAGGAACACTCGGTGAGCTAACCAGTAAACTTTGTGCCTTATTCCTGTGTATTATTATTGTGCCTGACAGCCCCTGCTTCAGCAAATCCTCCTTTCTGTGACAGAATTAATTTTTCTATTAGTTCATCACTATTGTGGAAAGTGTTATTACCCCATATAGTGTCACTATGCAGATCCCTACTGATTTAAAGGTTAATGCTCCTATCACCTCTGGGAGTGCCACTAGGCAGTGATTGGCCCCTGTTCCTACTAGAACCCGGACCCATCAGGGGGAGGACGAAGCGTCACTGGAGCAGGTGAACTCGGAGGAGTTCCACTAGCTCCTGGACGCTACCATGACCAATCGGTCACCAAGGCCATTTACACGGCTATGGGAGCTATGTCGAACAATTTGTCCCACTGTTATCATGGCATCTAGCCACGCTCCTGGCTTGAAACTACCTAAGGTCTCTGACGATACAAAAAAGTCTCACTATGTGGGCAAAAATACCTCCAAAACTGTACAGATGGACAGGTTGCATCCTGTTACCATTGAGGACGTGGTGCCTCAATGTAAAAGAGACACCCGCCGGCAAAAGTAGTGCGGACATGGAAGAGGGCTAAACCCCTGACTGATTCTTCCGACTCTGGTTCGGATTCTGGTGGGTTTCAGACGAGTCCGATGTGATCGGCTCTATTGACTCACAGAACTCATCTCCTGGCCGCAGTTTGTCTGCAAAGCCAGTAATTCATTCCAAGGAAGTTGCGGAAGACAGCCATCCTTGACCCGCAAGGGAAACCCCTTTTTGACCCCGATGCAAAAAACAAGGTCAGCTAAATGGTACCCCACCGAACATGTTGCCAAGTACATTGCAGCCAGGATTCGGAAGCCCCTAGATAAGGCCACAAGAAATAAGCTTAGGGCAGAGTGACCACGCACTAAGGTCCCCGATACGGCCTGTGCCGCACCAGACGTAGACCCTAAGGTCGCCCAGTTCCTGGGCAAGTCCAACTGGAAAGCCAAAAAAGAACTGGAGTATTCCCTACATCACTGCCAAGACAAAGTGCTAGATGTATTGGGGCCTAGCGCAAGAATCTTCTATATGATCGAAGCGCCCTTAACACATGGTGCACCGGTAGATCTATTGGCCATCAGGGGCTGGGTACAGCGATCCATTTGTCTGATAGGCAATGCTAACACTGCGTTGGCCACTGAGAGGGGCAAATCCATCCTCATAAAAATTGAGCCTAAGCTCAGCAATCTGGGAATATCTGAGCCTGGAGCACAGGCAAAAGGTCTCCTATTCGGGGAGAATTTTGTTAAAGAACTAGGTAACTATGTTAGTACCTTCATGGTACTGGACAAGGCACAAACAAACATGAAGAGAGTGTTCTCTCCCAAGGTTTTTAGTGGGGCCAGCAGACATCAGGCCGTCTGCCCGGCCATTTCTCCCGGGGTTCCTACCGGGGTTACAAAGGCTCCACCATGAGTAGATTCAGGCATACAGAGACCAAGTCCCCTTCACATTTCTTCCCAGTCAGAGGCACATCATGGTAGTCCCGAGGGACCAGTGGTGTCTCCTACAGCCGACAGTCTTATGGTGAGTGTTTTACCATCCTCTACCTTGTATGTGGGGGGCAGATTGACTAACCTCAGATGTTTGGGTCCTAAACACCATTCTAGGTTATCAGATCAAATTTGTGCGGCACCCAGTCCAAACCTCAGTGCCGCACCGGATTGTTTTTTCCACTCAAGACAGGAACCTTGTAGTGGAGGAAATTCACATGCTCATGGAAAAGGGCATGATCTACCAGGTTCCAATTTCCACTCCTGGGTTTTTGACCAACCTCTTCTTGGTACCCAAGAAAGGTGGTGGTGCGAGACCAGTTATCAATCTGCGCTCCCTAAATGCATTTGTCCGGTATCCCCATTTCAAAAGGGAGGGAATCCACTGTCTTCGGGACTTACTCAGGTTGGGGGATTGGATGGTCAAGCTCAACCTTCAAGATGCTTACCTCACAATTCCGATTGCCGAGGAATGCCAACACCTCCTTCAATTCCAGTGGGACGAGACTATGTGGCGATTTTGGTGCCTCCCCTTTGGTCTGTCTTCGGCTCCATGGTGCTTCACCAAGCTGCTAAAACCCGTGGTCACCCTACTATGCAGCAGAGGTATTCATATGATCATATACCTAGACGAGATGCTCATCATTGTGCCTTTAATATTGTTTTAGCATTTCAATGAAAAAGCAGAGCAATTTCATTATTCCTCCATCTATGATGCATGATGTCTGCACAAATACTTCATAAGGAACAAGTACTTCAGCCTACAATCAATTCAAAGAAAAGGCAGTGCATTTATTGATTCTCAATATCTCCCAAAGTTGCCAAACACACATAAGTCCAGTTTATCAGATTCAAGTCAAATCATTCTTACATCAACAAATTATGATCCACGTGTGCCCATCCGACAGAACACACCACAACAAATATTGCTTACTAGACACTTTACAATAACAAAAAACATATTTAAGAGCTTAAAACATAGTCTATGGGTTTGAACATTTCTAGTAAGATGCCCATATTTTCCAAAAGTTTAAACACCCCAAGAACACATGTAAATGTCACAACTGCTAGTGGGGTCCAACACGCAGAAACATATACATAGAAAATGAAAAGGAAATAAAAGGACAGAACGTAAACCGGTCCTTAGAATGGCCGGACTAATACGTTAGAGACAGAGAATGGTCAAAGGGAAAGCCGAGGTCAAGGAAACCAGAAATACACAAATACCGTTTAAACTAGCCAAGTCATGGAAACCAGAAATCGGAATAACAAGGAATAGCCAAGGTCAAAATACCAGAATATCGGAATCACAAGGATAAACGCACTCTCGGGAACCAGGAACAGGAAACCACGACAGGGCAAGGTACTGGGGTGAATGAGGGATTTAAATATCCCTCTCTAGGCTCTGATTGGTCACAGGGTGACCTCTGACCCCAGAATGTGCGCGTGCGTTGACGTTGTGATGTCACGCGCACGTTCGTATAATTATGGGGGGCAGAGCCATCGATGGACGCGACCGCATGGTCGGCGCCATCTTGGATTCGCCGGGACAGCGTGGAGGAGCAGTTCCCAGGTAAGCTCAGCAATGTGACACGTTCGTGTCGGTCGGGCACAGATGCACATTGCGGCGAGCCTGGATCCGTGACAGTAACCCAAAAATGATTTATACACTATACACCTCCTAGCACCTTCATTCATTTGGCTTTTGACCTATATAGCCTCAATCTCTCTAGGCAGTTCATGTTAACTACATAGATACAGGAGGGCAAAGCCAATAAGCAAGAGCATTTCCTGTAACTCTGTCTGAGCCAGAGTTGAGAGCAACTCTGTGTGTTAAATAACTACCATTTTTAAATGAATGTATTATTGCGCCTTTAATATTGTTTTAGCATTTCAATGAAAAAGCAGAACACTTTCATTATTCTTCCATCTATGATGCATGATGCCTGCATGCAAAAACAACTCCTAATTCACCATCAATACTATGTTCCATGAGTAGAGCAATAAAATCGTTCCAAGCCAGCTTAATCAAAACTATCAGTCATGTCTGACTTCACAGAGGATCTTTTGCCTAAAGTGCTTTTTATAGATGGATGTTGTTGATTTCTTCTATATTAACAATATGGATGTGGCTCTGTTGCACCTTGGCACGATCTTAGAGACCTTGAGCATTCCATTAGTTAAATGGACTGCTGCATGTAACATGCCACTCTTTATAATGGCCTTTATTCCCTACACTGTGGTTTCAAAGTAAAACAAAGTGTATTTTAACAAATGGGAAACCTTTATATACACTTTTTAATCAGGTGGGCTGTGTTCTGAGAACGCTCCTTATAATAAATGGGAAGGTTAGTGAGTATTTTTTGCAGCAATACTGCTTATAAACGGTTTTGGAAATTGGAATGGTTATCACCATAATGTAGAACAAGAGCAGTGTTTTGCAAAACAGTTCTAACTTTTCCTTACAGATTGGAAGTACATGAATAAAGCTGCCTGACACTGTGTGGACCAGGGGTGCCCGAAAGGTAGTTCCCCAGATGTTTTAAAACTACAACTTTCATGATACTTTGCCATTCTAAAAGCATTCCAAAGCATCATGGGAGTCATAGTTCTACAACATCTGGGGATCTACCTTTTGGGCACCCCTGATGTAGACCAATTCATTTATTATAATTTCCTAATGGGATCCTTTCTTTGATTTAATTACCTGATTAATCTCTGAAAGCATGTATACTTCACATACATGTATACAGTGTAGCAGAGCCCTAGTCCTAGCAGGGACTCTTCTCTGCTGGATCCACCAAAGTACAATCATGAACAAGAAAAACGCCAAAGAAATATCCCACCTCCTCCACAGCAACTGGATGACACACAGTTCTGGAAGTACAACTGACTTTATTTTGTCACACACGGCTTTTATGCCCAGTCCCTTACAAGAGGTTTACAATGCAATAAAACAGGGGTTTCAATCCCAGGATCCTCTGTGCCTGAGAGATAATTGCATGAGAAAAACCCTCTAAGTTAATTATCTCTCAGGTACAGAAAATAAAACAAAATATACTGTAACCCAAAAGTACCCCCACCGTACATAGGAACCCCACATTCCCCGATCGCCCCGAATCTGAGTGTATAACGTATCCAGGAATTACTCAGATCAGTTCAATAAAACGGAAATGCCATCGAGAAAGTTTTGACCGGCCAGGCACAAGGCGCTAGCCCAAAACAGTTCCAGGGAAATAGGTGCCCTGGCCGGTCTTTGTTTGTGAGGTTCCAGTGCAAACACCATGCAAGGGAATTTCTTCATTTCAGGATACGAATGCTACCCCTGTTCGGTAGTTCATATGTCCCGAATGTCGTTCGTTTAGCTGGTCTGGAAAAAGAAAGGGTAGCGGTCTAAGTTTTACCGGCGTTCGTGCGAGTGCCTTGCAGTAAAGAGTTCCAGGCACTCGACGACCAAGTACCGCTGCCCACGTTTGGGAGACAAGATGGCTGCCATTCTTTTGACTGCCAAGTGTTCGGTTATACGAAATGGTGGCCACCCAGAGGAAGCATTCATTAATTACTTTCCATGTGGTTTAGCACTTAAGTGGTCGGGTCAACGTTCTAATGAGATACAGGGGTGGTCCTCGTTCGGGAGACGAAATAATTCTGTTTGTATGAAGTCTCCTGAACGGAAAAAGGATGAAACATGCAAAATAAAAGGGGAAGGTAAATATAAAAGTATTTGGATTTCTCCATTTGCTACATACAGCACTTTTTATGTACCTCCCAACAGCACAGGAAACATAGCTTGTTTGTATATATATATATATATATATATATATATATATATATATACACACAAACAAGCTATGGAGAGCATGGTTTCTATTTTATTCATATATATATATATACACAAACAAGCTATGGAGAGCATGGTTTCTATTTTATTCATATATATATATATATATATATATAGTGGAGAGCATGGTTTCTATTTTATTCATATATATATATATATATATATATATATATATATATATAAATAAAATAGAAACCATGCACTCCACTAAAAGATACTGATCTAAATCCCCAATTAATGATTTGGGAGGTATGAAAGCTGCACTGGGAGGAGAGGACCTGGAGAGGTTTGTCAGTGATATAAAATGTATCACTGGTTATATGGCATGAGGGCCCTTGCATATAATGGGGTGTTTAAGCCTGGAATTCATGTGCTGTCCATTCTCTCGGTGAACAGAAGTCAAGATCATGAAAGTCTCAGTGATTTATAATATATTCTGCCCTAATACTGCAATTATGGCTATACGATAACTTTCATCTAATAAACAGTCTAAGTCTCAGTGACTCCAAGTTGCTATTCCTTCTACCTCTTTCTCCTCTTTAACATCAGCATTATACAGCCATTCAAACTCATATGTGTACATGTTTCAATAGTCTATCATTCCCCTAGCCATTATCTATTTTTCCCTAAGCATCTTCCAGCTTAGCTTCCTCCTCCTACAAGTCCTGCCTCTTCTACTATCAGCACTGAAGCTTCTAAATCTCCAACTATTCTTTAGTTTGCTCTCACACCGTGGAGGAACACTATTACTTACTGATGCTGGTAACACCCTTGATCCCATCTAATCTGTGTTTGATCTAATCTCTTTTAGCTCACTGTCCTATATCATCTAAGCATCCTATAATTTCAATATGTTTTCACCCATCTTCAAAAACTCACCTGACTTCGGCCACACAAAAACTTTAGGTGTCTTGACCTGCAACTTTCTCCTAGCCTAATGTGTATTTCTCCCGTTAACCCCCCTCGCATTCAATTACCCTGGAGAAGTGGCCCCATCCACCATCGGATCCTTATCGTGCTCATAAATCGAAACCTTGCAAATGAATCCACTACAAGGATACTCACAAACAGCCGAATGCCAATGTACGCCTTACTTCCTGTACCACATATTCATACTTTTTTATTTATATACTTCATTTCAACTATCTCCCTCATCAAAGAAACCTACTTGCCCATACCTCCCAACTGTCCCTTTTTATGGAGATCCTTTTTCTCTTCTAATGTCCCTTGTTTCTAGGAGCTCCATATTGGTGTGCCTGAGTGTGTAACAGAGTTCCACAGCAGTGATACTCAATGTAATGTGTCTTTAAACTACAATAAATGTGTTTAGAAATCAGTTTGTGTAAGTAACATATATTGTTCTTGTTATCAATTTAATTTTAGTTGCATACATTTTTATTAGTAAGTCATCTAAATTTCTCCTGCTACATCCCCATTAACATGCCTAAAATTAAAGTGTCCCTCTCTCAATTTGAAATGCTAGGAGGTATGCTTCCTTCTTTACCATGCTCTCTTTCATCACTACACAATTTTGAAATTTACTTTACTGCCACCATTGGCAAAACAAAAAATAAATATCTTTTGTCATATTTACTGATTTTGGAGATTCCGCTCACCGCTCTAGCAATACTTTGGATGCCGCATGCTGCTGGTGCGTGTCTATTTATGCAATGGTGTGTTTGTGATATTTCTAATTTCCTGTTACTGACCTTGGCTTGATGATTGTTTATGCTGTTCTCTGTATTCCTGAATTTTGCCTTGTTTACCATTTACTCTAATCTCTCCTAAATGTGACCTGGGCTACCTTTCTGAGAAATTCTTATGTTGAGCCCAGCCATAAACATTTTTCTACAAACCTAAAACTATCACTTAAGTTGAAAACATGTCTTCCCTTGGCCAAGCCTCTCTAACTACTACACTTTCTCAACGTCATGCTTTCTGTACAGCAAATTGAATTGAATTTGTTCTGGTGAGTAGAATCATTACCTTGAGGCTTTTTGCTGTAAACACTGTCTGATCAGAGAAAATGCAGTGTTTACATTACAGCCTAGTGATAACTTCACTGGCCACTCCTTAGATGGCTGTTAGATCCTTTCTGTGTCATGGTTGCCTAAAATGCATCCAAACATTGTGTCTCCTCCCTCTGCATGCAGACACTGAAATTGATAAAATTTATCTCTATGAGGAGATGCTGATTGGCCAGGGCTGTGTTTGAATTGTGTTGGCTCTGCCCCTGATCTGCCTCTTTCTCAGTCTCAGCCAATCCTATAGAGAAGCACTGTGATTTGATCAGGCCACCACTTCTTATGATTTTGTTTTTCTGAGGAAAACAGCATGCAGAGCTACATCTTCAGGCTTAAATACAAGTAATATTGTGCTATATTTAGGGAGGCATGATGGGCCAAGGGGGGCTAGATGGTGGTTTTAACACTATAGGGTCAGGAATACATGTTTGTGTTCCTGACCCAATAGTGTTTCTTTAAGCTAATTGGAATGATTAGAAACAACAAAGACATTTAAAAAAAAAAATGAAGTCCTGGATTTGCATATTCATGTCATACATTTGCATTCACATGCATTTTAAACAAAGTATAAGTTATGACATTAGGTTAAAATATCTGCTGGCGATAAAACTATAGAACAAGTCTACATTCATGAAAAGCATTGATAGGGGGCCACTCCATATGTCAAAACTGTTAAAATCACCAGAGAGGAGCCGATATTTATATATATATACACACAAAAGGAATACATCAACCAAAATAAATAATATGCATAATTGAAACTATGAGTTGAATGCCAGTTTTTCTACAAATGTTTCCTTTACTAAATATGAATAAATATGTCCACGAACATGTAGACACATTCACCTAATGCATACTTGCCATCTATTGAATGCTTACATACACATTCATATCTGCACACACCTCTCATATACATGCTTGTATAGTGCATTCCTACTTTCTTCAGCACCATACTCCACAACAGTCCAAAAGCTCATATCTCAATGACTAGAAAAGTCTCATCTTCCCTAGCCCCATATTTGTTTGCTAACTAGTCCAAAACCCAAATATTTTAATACCTGGAAAAATCTCATCTCATCTTCCCCAGCCTGAACAATTTCATCTTACCCAAATACCTCCCTACTCTTTGCCCCTACAGTCCATCTTAGCCCTCTCGACAGCCCCAAATCAAAGGCAATCACGTCAGCCTTTGCAAAATGAACACTACCATTGTAAGATATTATGAAAGAGGCATATGCCACCTGTCCATAGGACATCTCTGGGAGTGTGGCAATGCAAGTACTACAAGAGGAGCAGCAAAGAAATGGATTCCAAAGTAAACAGCAGGACTACATACCCTGATGGTTCAAAAATTATATGAAACTTTATATGTGCTCTCTTAATAGGTACCCACATACATAATGCTCAGAGTGAGAGGGATGGTTGTTTGCAGTAAGCTCATGGTACATAGCAAGAAAACTGGGGGTCCCTTGCATGTACCACCAACAACTCTGGGACAAGAAAAGTGAGCTTGTCCCTTAACAATCAATGATTAGGGGATATCAGCATAACATAGCATGACTGAGCCACTTCGGCATCTATCCTTACAAAGCAGCCTGGTAGGGTGCATGCATTTAATCTAACACATTCTACCCTATTAAAGAAGACCTTCTGCAACAAAATCAAAAATACATCATTGACATATAAATAACATAAAATATTAATAAATAATTCAATATAATAAAAATATGTCCTAGAATATTATTCAAAATTTCTGTCATCATTCACAATATATTAAAGCAGTAATCTAACGCTGATGCTTGCAGTGTTACATGTTTATGTTTATAGTAATACATTATTTTATAAGAAAGAGCATTTTCTAGACTTACAGTTTAACAGCACATGCTGCAACCACTTCCTAAAATCATCAATCTGCTCCTGGGCTTAATTTCGACCCTGTGGTCTTTGGGATAAATATTTCAACAGGATCAGTGAGGTGTTTTCAGTTTCTGTAGTTACTATTTTACTTGTTTTCTTCCAACATGTACACACCTCTGTCCTGATACATTTATTTTATAACTCTAGGGAAATACCAGTTTCACGAATGCTTCTTTTAATAGATTAACCTTCAATATAATGGTGCAACACTGTCATGGATTTAAACCCCTCTTCAACAAGTCACTCATATCAACATAACAGCACTCATGCCCACATAACACTATCCTCTATCTTTATTGAACTGGCATGCTCATTAATTCCTTACTTCTCAAACCTTATCAGACTTACTAAACTTTTCTATGATGAATATAGAATCCCCAATTGTCTTTGTCGAAGTGGGTGACAGCTGACTGCCATCAGCCAATTAGCTAAACCCTGCATTGCATGGCTTAGCTCATGAAAGCCAATGGAAATGCTTAGGAACTTCCAGCTCTCTAGAAATGGTAGTGATGGTGGTGGGGAGCGGCTCCTGGCAGACCCCAAGTAAGAGGTCAAACTGGTAAAATAAATGGGGTGACTCCCTACAATGAGTGTTAGTTTAAAATATATATATATATATATATTTAAGTACAATAGGCCCACTTTGAAATGTTTTATGTTTTTATCCAGTTTTTCTATTTAGCGGTCCAAATAAAATTAATATAAAAATATTTGAAACAATAAATAGATTATTTTAACAATTTCTGCCAAATTCCATTAACTGTACTAGATGTTATTATATATTTTATGTTTAGGTTTTCTATCACAAACATTGCATGCCCACTGGCAAGTGTATATATCCTGGATGTACTTCAGGACTGTAAAAATGTCAAATAAAGTCACTGCATTGCCTTTATGTATGTAGGTCTACATCTGTCTACAAGCACAATCTCTGCAGAATAGACAATAAAATAGATATCTGATTTAAATCAAGAATGATGGCTCGAGTATGACACTAAAGTAGAATAATGGAAAAAGAAATATTAAACATTTACCTGGTAGGTGGCTGAATATTATCTGGTAATGCAAATAGCCTTAATGTTTCATTTAACAAAATATGTACATTTCATATATGTGTTCCTGGTCTAGAAAATCAAAAATGCTGTAGGCTGTGTGACTTTCATTTAAATGTATCAGACTTACGCAAATATCACCTCGTGGTTTCTGGATCAAAATGTCTTACAGCAGCAAAAGGAGAAGTTAAAATCTAGATTTACGAAACATATTATATTACCAGGATACCAGGTGTGTGAGATGTGTCACATAATTTTAGCTCTCAAACAATAATAAAAAAAACAAAAAACAAAGACTACAAGAACGATAAAAACAAGGCCAATCATTTCTTATAAGTGAGATAATTTCAAGAAATATAAAACAAAAACACGTATATACGAATAGAAATGTATCTTCAGTAATACAGCTGATTCTGGGAACCATTGTAAAGTATTTCAGCTGCATGCAATATGTGTTTTAAAGGAATCAACATAACCCCTATAGCATGATGAAGTGTTTGAGGTGCCAGGAGTGCCACGGTACCTCTCCAGTGTAAGTAGTTAAGCCATTTGCTAACAGTATGGCAATTTACCAGAGTCTGAAGGGCACTAGTCGCTTCCTCCAGGATCTAAAATAAAGGAACACTATAGGGTCAGGAACACAAACATGTATTCCTGACCTTATACTGTTAAAAACACTATTTAGCCCCCTGGCCGCCCACCCTTGACCCTTATATAGGGTGAAACCCACCTTATTTCAAAGCATTTGGCTCTGCCCCTGATTCACCTCCTTGGCTGACATCATTAAAATTGATGATCTCAGCCAATCACAATGCTTTCCCATAGGAAAGTATTGGATTGGCTGAGATTGCCAAGGAGGCATGTCAGAGGCGGGGCTAAACGCTACACTAGCCAAACAGCATTAATGCATCTCTATTGGGAAAGTTCAGTGTCTCCATGCAGAGCGTGGAGATGCTGAACGTCAGTGCTGCATACTGTGCAGCACTGCCTCAGGACGCACCTCCAGTGTGTTGATCACACAGCAATTTTTGGATCTTTCCTATTAGTATAATTTACATATTTTGAAACTAATTAGTTAGAGAATGCATTAAAAAAATAATTTCTGGGTAAGTGAAAGAAGAATTCAAAAATGCATCTGATTGTTTTTACAACTGTCTGTATAATGTAGATGCTTTGAGCACCAGGTATTCCAAAAATTATTTAAAATTGCATACATATACTCACTTTTGAGATGTACTTTTTGCAAGCAATATCCCATGATGCTGCCCACCACTGCAGCAACCAGGAAGTGGCGAAATTTTGTGTACTTAGAGCTCTGTAGCAAAGAGCAGCAAGATGGCTCTTTCACTTACAGCACACAAAATCAGTATGTCATTATCATATAACAAAATATAAAAAAATGGTATAGACTTATGTGTGTACAGTGTTACACGAAAACATGCACTCATCTATAGACTATACGGCTTGTGTCCTTTGGTTTTAGCTTATAATGTATTTTATGTACAAATATCACTGAAATATGCTGGAGAATCCATAACCTCGTAGTAATTCATCTGCCTATTTCAAAACATATAACCTATATTGCCATCACTTGTGTTACTCTGTAAGACAATAACACATGTACCTCTGCTGAACCAGGAAGACATGACAGAGGGGGAGGTGGGGAAAAACCACATTCACTCTATATATCCGGTGCATGCCTGTGTTTTTTCTTCAATGATTAGTCAGCTCTAGGCAATTCAGTGAAGTCAGAGGGAATTACAGATACACAGAGCATGATGTGTAAAGTGAAGACAAATTCAAGTATGGGATGCTTCAGTGAGTACAAAATCAGGATGTCACAGACCAACAGACTACAGCAGGGAAGCAATAAGACAAATACTGCCAGGATTAGATTGTTCTTTCTATCAATTTAAAACCATGCCCTAAACGGATTATAGAGGACGATCTCAATTTCTATAACCTCAGAATTTTCTGCAACGCACATGCTTCAATTTCTGCTTAACCACATCTTAACATCTCCCTTGATGCCTTGCCAGCATTATGGCTGTAAGAGCATTATGGGAAATGTAGTCCAAAATATCTGGAGGGCCAAAGGTCCCCCACCCCTGGAATACAACCACTATATTGTAAAATTAAAGGGTACATCAATTACAGTTGATTTATAGTCCAAATAAATTTTAAAAAAGTAGGTGACACCCCCTATTACAGTAAGACATTGGAATAAGTTTACTTTGTCGTGTAATATGACCTATTACATGATAGGTAATTTCGTGGATTGTATAAAACTTCACAGATCATAAACATGGACAGAGAAATCAAACTTATAATATGTTCATGTAACAGACGTAATGCACTGAATGCAATCATTCTGTTGGATTATGAGTTAAAGCAACAGATGCTTATTTCACAGCACTTATTTTTGTCTTAAATAAAGTTAAATGTGGTTATCTCAATCTCTTGTTCCTGAGGTTACTTAGATAACCACTACACACCAGGCTCTGGGAGAACTAGAATTTAGATCACCTGTTTAGGAGGCTTACTGCCTGTAAAGAAATTGTCAAGTATACTGCATCGCATAGCAAGCATGTTAAAATGTACTCATTATGGGCTAATTTAATGTGTTTTGCACATACAAATAATGCACACACAGATCTTATCATGTGGTTATGGAAAATAACTTTTATTCCGTTACAACAAATAACTTGTACAATATTTCCCTTTTCGATTTAAAAACTAAATAAATACACATTTCAGAATAAGTGTTATTTTTTTGCAAGTGAGAATGTTTTTATGTTTGTTATGGCAAGGTATAGAAGCACACACTTGGCCTGGTAATTGGCAGTGACTAATCTTTCAGGTTTTTTTCTGACCACAGGATACAAAATATAGTTTTCTTGTAAAAGGGGTAAATTCTCAAACTGAATCAAACTGCCTACAATATGACTATGAGGGCTGCTTAAATGTGCTGGAGGACTGGCAGGCCCTACACCTAATCCCAGCTTCCAATATTGTAAACCAACAAATCTTGCAGTTTTATTTCCATGGCACCTGTACATAGCCAGAAGCAAACATATCCTCAGGCTTGGATGTGTGCTTTTTGGTGATTGTAATCCCAAGGACAGGCAGCAAGTCTGTGTCTACTTATCAAATTGTTGTAACATGATGATAATCTGTGCATGTACACATTAGTTTAGCATGCAGAGACAATTTATGATACCAATCATTGAACTGGGTAGCACAGCCTGACATTAAGCATTAGTCATCACAACCATGATAACATAGGGTCATTAATCTCCTACACAGTTGCATTTAAGAAAAGATGTACAAGAGCTCTGGAGATGTAACACTGTTTATAAATCATAAATAAAAAAAAGAAATGATTGGCTAGATGACAGGCTAACAATTTAAGTTAGAAGATACAAGGCAAACAATGTATTGTTAACTCCAGCAACATATTAAGGGTTAAAGATCTATCTTTGTAGTACGCAAACACATTAGGCATCCCTGTAGCATGAATCAAATCAGTTTGTCCCCCATAGCCACCCTTAAAACTCTCAACCAGGTTTCCCCACCGACCACATGTTCAAGCTGACACATACTCAAAAATATATTAGCTAAATCAGAGAGATACAGGATTATACATATGCACATGAACTAAGCTGTTTTCCAGTAAACAATAAGAATTTATTTCATAAAAATATGTATTATCCAGTGTTAGATAGTATAATAAGATAGTGTTGCCTTTCTAGAACCTACAAAATATATTATATTATACACATCTAACAACTCCCAAAATTCTCTGCCTGCCCTTCACTGATCTAAAGCAGTTATGCGATGTCATGGTCAGGAGTGTAGTGTTTTTTTGTGTCTAACAACACCAATCGCCACTCATACAGATATGCACTGTCAAGCAGACACAAAGATTCTGACTGCCAAACACACACTCTCAGATACACACATATACAATTCCACACCACACATTCCCATATTCCAAGGGCAGGGAACCTTTGGCAAAGCCACACCATACAGATACACACACTGCCAGGCATACACAAACACACTCACACTGCAAGACACATACAATCAAAAATATGTTTTAACCACCCACTTGTTTTTCTAACTTTTGTAGCAGAAGGGTGGTTTTCCTGGGGCTAGAGGGGATCTGGTTGCAAATGTTGCACCTTTCTTCTCCTGCTCGGTTTCATTACATTCTGTTAAGAAGTGATATGTTATCACTCCCACATGGCACTACAGGAGGAGAGGGGGCAGTCAGCCCACCCCTATATAAGGGGCCCTCAGATGAGTTCCACCATGCTTAGATATGTCTGATATAGTCATATTTCCTCAGCTTGATTGCATATCTCTACAAGGCCCCCATTGCAGTCGTTTGTGTTGGCTGGGCCCCTTAATGTCACCCCTGATGGCGGCCTTCCTCACGTTATTCACAAAACTCCAAATTGTAATGATTTAAAATCCAAATAGCAAAACTGAGACTAAACCAGTCAACCTGGAACTATTTAGCAGAGTTGGAGAATTTTTAAGAAGAGCTATTTTGCCTGTGTTTTGCCATTTAGATTTCAATTTGCAGAAATTAACTGTTTAGAAAATATATAAACCTGAAAAAAATACTTTAGTTTCCTGTACTGCTACTTCCTATTTATGTGCATACTGTCACGTTCCTCTCTACTATGTATTTGTCAATCTTAAAACTCGTATTGCCTTCAGTTTATTGCCAAGTCTGTGAATTCAGATTTATTCAGACTTTTCTTCATAAAGCTGTGAGAGAGACCATAAATTTCAAAGCGCGCCAAAATAGATCTTTAGAGGTAGGGGAAAGCATTGCGACCTCATGATATCACCAAATCAGTGCTGGAGTTATCAGAATAGGAGACAGGGGCTAATGCTCATTCATGTTTTTGTTTAGAGTAATGCTAAAGGACTTTGTCTACACCACACATTTATAGCCAAGATATTGCCAAGGTTATGTAAGACAAAATACACAAATAACTTATTTAATCTAATAATACTACAATAATACAACGAATAATATCACTTACTTATTGTGACAAAGCATGATCCAGTGGGCTATATTTCCCATAAGAAGCACATTCCACACCATATGGTGTACCAAAGATTAGCCATTGTTGGAAAAAATTATCCACTAAGACATACTTCCCAGCATTTTTAAATGGACAAAGAGGGACACTTTCATTTTATGAACATTAATTGGGGTGTGACCATGGTTGGTACTCTTCTGAAAAAAACTAAACATTAAATTGGTCAGTCTAATAATTGTGGGGCAGGATTCTTTTAATAAACAAATGAACATTTTCTACAATCAAATGTCAATTTCAATTATAAACAGTGCTCTGAAGCAGTATGTCATTCAGTACATACTTCTGACAGGAGTTCTGTACATCTCCCTTAGCCAGCCTTGAACTGACAACAGTCCTGCACTTTCATGGCACACCACATTGGACAGCACAGGACATCACTTTATGTTTGTTTCTCTGCACATCACTTGCAATGGCCTTGTACACGATTACCATAATACACCAAATATAGCCTCCCTGTTCATCACCTCCATGGCACACCATATAGAGAGCAATTCTGATCTTCAATTCACTGGTACACTATATGCAGCACAGTACTTACAGATCACGCCATACACAGAGCAGCCCTGCTCATCATGTCTATATGGCACACCATACACAAAGCAGCCCTGCTCCATACCACCATGGCACACCATACACAGAGCAGCCCTACTCCTTATCACCATGGCACACCATACACAGAGCAGCCCTGCTCCTTACTCCCATGGGACACCATACACAGAGCAGCCCTGCTCCTTACCACCGTGGCACACCATACACAGAGCAGCCCTGCTCCCTGCCACACCATACACAGAGCAGCCCTCCTCCTTACTCCCATGGCACACCATGCACAGAGCAGCCCTGCTCCTTACTCCCATGGCATACCATGCACAGAGCAGCCCTGCTCCTTACTCCCATGGCACACCATACACAGAGCAGCCCTGCTCCTTACTCCCATGGGACACCATACACAGAGCAGCCCTGCTCCTTGCCACACCATACACAGAGCAGCCCTCCTCCTTACTCCCATGGCACACCATGCACAGAGCAGCCCTGCTCCTTACTCCCATGGCACACAGCAGCCCTGCTCCTTACTCCCATGGCACACCATGCATAGAGCAGCCCTGCTCCTTACTCCCATGGCACACCATACAGAGAGCAGCCCTGCTCCTTACTCCCATGGCACACCATACACAGAGCAGCCCTGCTCCTTACTCCCATGGCACACCATACACAGAGCAGCCCTGCTCCTTACTCCCATGGCACACCATACACAGAGCAGCCCTGCTCCTTACTCCCATGGCACACCATACACAGAGCAGCTCTGCTCCTTACTCCCATGGCACACCATACACAGAGCAGCCCTGCTCCTTGCCACACCATACACAGAGCAGCCCTCCTCCTTACTCCCATGGCACACCATGCACAGAGCAGCCCTGCTCCTTACTCCCATGGCACACAGCAGCCCTGCTCCTTACTCCCATGGCACACCATACACAGAGCAGCCCTGCTCCTTACTCCCATGGCACACCATGCATAGAGCAGCCCTGCTCCTTACTCCCATGGCACACCATACACAGAGCAGCCCTGCTCCTTACTCCCATGGCACACCATACACAGAGCAGCCCTGCTCCTTACTCCCATGGCACACCATACACAGAGCAGCCCAGCTTATCATGTCTATAAGGCACAGTAAGTACAGAGACCATCTCTTTCCCCATGCGGTACTTACGTGCCCAGCACCTCCTTGAATTGAAACATCTTCTTGATGTCCTCCACCTGCTTCTTCCAGGAGCTGCTGTTCTCCCCATTCTCCCGAGCCATGGCAGCAGGTAGTACCAGGGATGTGCCGGCAGACTCTGTGCAGTGAACCCCTCTCTGCCGCTGACAATTCCTCCTCCGAGACTTCCTGTTACCGGAGAGATGGGCAGCTCCCAGCCTGTGTCAGTGTCAGCCTACCGGGGCTCAGTGCCGAGCATTGCAGGGGGCGATCCTGTGGCTGTGCTCCCCCGGTGCAGTGAGTGCGGGGCTGGCTGTGCTGTCAGTGCTATCCCGTGCAGAGTGCAGTGCCGGTAGGTACCCAGTGCTAGCAGGATGATGTGCAGACAGACAGGCGGGGGGTGGTGCTGCAGCTGACACTTTGCAGGCTGGGCTCCCCCTACTGCTCCCTGTCAGTGTGTGAGCACGGAACCGGGCACACTGCGGGCTGCTCTGGGTACAGCGAGGATGGCACTGGCAGTGAGTGCCCCTAGCCTGGTACCCCGAGCAGGGCAGGTGATTGGCAACACCCCCCGAATGTCAGCCCGGCTCTGTGGGCTGGTCCTGGCAGCTGCCAGCACTGAACTGCATTCATAAACCACTGCAACCCGGGCCACAGCCAGCACCACCAGCCAGCCGGGGGATTTGGGGGCAATAACCACGTGGGCAGCCATGGCATTAACCTGTATGGCATGGGGTATCTATGTGTATACTGCACCCGGAACCTGCATGGCGGCAGCGGATATACAGACAGGGACTAGCAGTCATTCAATATAAAGCCTGCCATGCCCGTATGAAACTGTACATTAATATGTATCATATATTGTTTTTTAATTTCAAAATATCTGGTGTGAAGTAAAGGTAGACCATACCCCCTCTCTCCCTCCCCAACCCCAGCTATTGTATAACTACAATTCCATTGATGCTTTGACAACTTCAAAGCAGAATTGTCACTTTGCTGAAAGTTCCACATTCCCTCACCCCAACAATAAAACTTACTAGATCGAGTGCTACAGAGGTATAGCTACAGCACTTGCATATTTAAGGCAACATCAGTGCCCTTTAATCCCCAATCTTCAATATATAGAATAAATCCTGTACAATACTCTTAAACAGGGGTGGGCCAAAACATAGATGCCCAGCAGAACTACAACTCCCATGACACTTTGTCAGCCATAAATTAGATCTATCACATGTGCCCTGATAGACAGACACATTTGACAAAACCTGACAGCTAAGTAATGAGTTGTGCAATTTTTGTTTATTTTTGCACTGTTTTAATGTTCATTCTGTGTCTGAATGCTTGAGGTTGGATGATTATTCTGTATATTGCAGTTTAGGGATTTTATTATCACCTGGTTCAACGGATTTACAATTTTCAGGTATGGCTGTTCATACAATTTCAATGTTGGATGGGACTTAATGGTGCTGCTCAACTTACATATGGTTGCCAGAGCTACCTTGGTCATTTTTGTTACTGTACATATACAAATTCTGCCACGATGCCGTAAATTGGTATGGGAAAACTGCAGCTTGACATTGTAGCATATGTATGTTGCCAGGCCGCATTTGATGAATTAATCCCACAGCTCCACCACAATTTCCCACTGGAAATTATATAAATTCTGGAATGCTTTTCAATTACCACAGAACAGCACATGGAATTGAAACACATGGCAAGTTTGGAAATCCTGCTCATTCATGATCTGGGGCTTGAGCAACCTTTGGCACTTCAGATGTTCTGGACTACATCTCCCTTGATGCTTTGCCAGCATTATGGCTGTAAGAGCATTGTGGGAGACTTAGTCCGTAAGGTTGCCGAAGGTTGCCAACCCCTGACAAGCTTAACTTTAAAGGGTAAACGGCATATGGTGAAGTTTTAAAACAGTGCATCACACCTTTGAAATTCAGCTCGGCCCTCTTTAAACCTGCTGGAATACACACACTTAACTCCATGTAGTTCATTCTTAACCCAATCAGGCAAGTGGGAGCACGGGGAAAGAAATCCTCTTGAAACAAATGTATAAGGGTCTAGTGCAGTGTTCTGTAACCTTTTAGCACCTGAGGCCCGGTGAAAAAGAGGAGAAATATTTTGCGGACCAGTGTCAGAAATAAAAAACAACGGTATGTGAGAGGGGTGCTGTGTGTGTGTGAGGGGGGCAGTTTGTGTGTGAGGGGGCAGTGTGTGAGTATGGGGGACAGTGTGTGTGTGTGTATGGGTGCAGTGTGTGTGTGTGTGTGTGTGAGTGTGTATGGGGCAGTGTGTGTGTATAGGGGGCAGTGTTTGTTTATAGGGGGCCGTGTGTGTGTAATGGGGGCAGTGTGTGTGTAATGGGGGCGGCAGTGTGTGTTTATAGGGGAGAATTATTGTGGGTCTGTGGGGTTGGAGGGTAGATTAATAAATGTATATATTGTTTTAATTAAAAGAAAAAACAATAATTTTGATATCCCCCCTCCCTGTATACTTTTGCCTGGGATAGGGGCCATTCCCTGCAATCCCTGGTGGTCAGTGGGGAAGCCCTGGTGGTCCAGGTGGTGAGAGTGAACTCTAGCAGTCTCATGAGCTGCTAGAGTTCACTCTCGCAAGATCTGGAGTGTTGCTGTGGTAACCGCGGCAACGCTCCAAGCTCGCAAGAGGAGAACCCGGCGGAGCTGCAGGTTAGAGCTCCCCTGGGTCCTCCCTCCCCTGGCAGCTGCTAGTATTTCAGAGCTAGCAGGCTGAAGAGAGAGATCTCTGATCTCCCCTCCGGTCCTGCAGAGCCGGCAGGAGAAAGGGAGGCACGGTTCCCGGTGCTATGATCATAAGATCATAGCACTGGGGAAATATTTTGCATCAATTTATTGCGAAAGCTTTCACCCGACAGTATAGTTGGGTGAAAGCTTTCACGGACCGGCAATAAATTCTTGCAGACCGGCGCCGGTCTGCAGACTAGTGGTTGAAGACCACTGGTCTAGTGTATCTCACCCCACTTCATTTCAATGAAGTGGTCTCAATGTAGTGGCCCTTTAGTTTTAATACTGCAATGTAAAATATTTCAGTTGGTAGGATGAAACACAAGCAATGAGCACAGAAAACAATTTCTGTCTGGGAGATGTTTATAATGGAAGTATGGGAGAAATAGATGATGTGGTAGAAGCTATCAATCTTATGTAGACAAGAGTAGTAGAATTAAGGAGAGAGGTGCTACATGCACCTTCTGGCCTCCAAGTTCTGACCACATCCAACATGAGTGAGTGGGTGGAATAAAATCATTTCTAGGATTGTTGTTTGTTTATAGTTAGGAGTGTTAAGGTTTAGGTTGGGTTTAGGATTAGATGTAAGTTAGAAGGTAAGAAGATACTGGCCTTCAAGACTCTCCAGGCTTTATTCATATCAGTTAGCGAGGCTACACACAAAACTGCAACAATTGACAATTTCATATTTTGCATTTCTTATTTGTATACAGATAGTATGGCTCACAATTTACACTTACCCAGTAGTCATTGGCAAGGGAAAATTCAGCTCTAGAAATTCACCCCAATAAGTGAGCCATGTACCTTCCAAGCTTGTAATGGCAAGTAACTGTTTTCTAATAGCTAAGGACTTGCAATTTTGAGATAGCAGACAGTATTATTTTCCCTAGCATGTGTTTCCATTTGTATGTATACATCAACATGAATTCACACAAAAGGACAACTATACAATATATAAACATGTTCATTCATGCTTTATTGTTCACTATAAGTTGGAATAGCACTGCCATATTGTCTATATCGAATGTGCATGGCTGACTAACAATCCTCAACATCTCTCATCACTATGAAAGCATCCGTATGGGTCTGATAATGAAATCCATATATTTTGAAGCTCAGTAAAATATAATGGGGCATGAGTCTCATAAATATCTTGTTTGCCCACCACTTATATCCCATAAATAGCAGGCATATTTACTTTTCAATATATACCACAAGAGGTCACCACACTAGATATGAACAAACACAACCCAGATCTTTTCAACTTGCACACTGAAACTGTGCTTTTATACTATATATTGAATCAAGGGCAAAATAAAGTACACCCTCTTTGAATTCTATGGTTTTACATATTAGGGCATAATAACAATCATCTGGTCTTAAAATTAGGTAAATAAATCCTCAGATGAACAACAACACATGACATATTACACTGTGTCATAATTTATTTCACAAAAATCAAGCCACAATTGAGAAGTGGGGAAAACCATGAACATGGGAATTAAGAGGCTAAGTAGCAGACAGATGCTGCTAATCAACTGCCCTTGATTAAGTGATCATCAGTAGTGTGACCACCTCTATAAAAAACAACGTTTTAACAGTTTGGTCCTCTGAAGCATTAAGGTGTGTGTGAACAGAATGCCAAGGAGGAAAGACATTGGGAATGACCTAAGAGAAACAATTGTTGCTGTCCATCAAATTGGGAAGGGTTATAAGGCCATTTCATACAATTTAAAGTCCATCATTATACAGTGATAAAGATTACTCAAAAGTGGAAATCATTGAAGACAGTTGCCAATGATCCCTGGACTAGACATCCCAGCAAAGTCATTCCAGGGTCAGACTGTGCAATGCTGTATGTGTAAAGTGAGAAGTTGCAAAAAACCCAAGAGTTACATTTAGACTACAGGCCTCAGTTAGCATGTTATATGTTAAACCAACTGTCGAGCACAGTGGTGGAGGGGTGATGATTTGGTTTGGTTTTGCAGACACAGGACCTGGGAACCTTGCAGTCGTTTATTCCACCATGAACTCCTCAGTATACCAAAGTATTCTAGAGTCAAATGTAAGGCCATCTAGCCAACAACTAAACCTTGGCTGAAATTAGATCATGCAACAAGACAAGATCCCAAGCACACTAGCATGTTGTCAGGATTCCTCCATATTGTTTCAGAACAGAACTCCTCCATGTTGAATTCATCTCAATCGACATTACCTGTATAACTTCCGTGTTTCGCCGATCAGTCTCCGGCCATGCGTCTGCCATCACATGCTTTGCTTCAAAAAGAAGCCACGACCGCATCTAAAGTGCTCAATCTTGTGTTTTGATGTGCTCTCGCTACTTGCTACTTTGTTGCCACTTCGCTGTAGAACTATACTAAACTGATTTCCTGTGTACCGAACCTCTGGCTTTGATCCTGGCTACGCTCTACTCCACACTCCCTCTCAAGGAACAGACTTAACTTCGGATTCCTGTATCTCTTCATTTACTTCAGGGAACCATAATTCATTCTACTCTGGAAAGGACTTCAAGTCCCATCATTCATGAAAGGAAAGATAAGTTCTCCAGTGATTGCAATTATTAATTGAAAATTATACTAGCATAGTGTACTAATAATCTTAATTTTAATAATGACAGGAGGCAAATACTTTGCATTAATTTCCTTCACTAACTCCATAGCAGCAAAGAACAAGGGGGGCGGGGCCAGCTGCCATGCTGGCAGGTCGCACAAAAGAACAGCTCCTGCATCTTAGCCCAATTTTCATAAGAAAAACAGATTTAATACCCATCAAACGACTGGCAAAGGCCCTGTGTAAGCAGACACCCTGGTCCTGAGGAGAGGCTTGCTGCAGAGTTTTAGTCCCTCTGAGGGGCGCTTCTCCATGGCTGCAGGGATCTAACTCCCACCCGAGGCAGACACTGTACCAAACCGCAAGTACACCATAAGAGAACTATAATTCTGCCACTTGCCTGGACTGCACCTAATATGGCTGTTCCAAAGCTTGAGTCTCTCTGCAGTCACTACACTTCAGAGGCAAGCCTCACGGCACACATACGCTGACTCTCATCTGGCTGGCAGGGGGTTAACCTGGGGTGGAAAAATTCACGCATGTTTGAAGCTTCTCTTTATTGATCTACTAAACTGATCTGCGTGACCTTTTGCTTTAGTTAAACTGTTGACAACACCAACTTTGCTAAGACCTAGCTTGAATGTCATTATATGTTTTAATAGCTCTAGCCTGTTTAAGTCACTAGCGTTGCAAACAAGAGTTAACTGTATCACTCATAGACTAGCTACTGCACTGCTTAAGCCTGTTAACTATATACACCTATTCTACTCTATACCTTATACAAAATGTGCCTATTAACCCATTGCTCCTACTGTTAGGCATGAAAAACGCTCGAGGATTGCTATTAGGGCACCACGAGCCTGTCTGTTTATACCACAATGCACAATAAAAATAAAGAATTACTAAAAAAAAGTCCATAACAAAATGGGTAACTTTGTACGAAAATCCAACTTCAGCCTTGAAAACGATAAGGGAAACAAATTCCTCCCATAGACCATGACAACCGGGTTAAGCTGAAAGAAAAGGGACTAGAGTTTCAGTGATATGGAACTGACTGTATGAAAATATAACAGTATAACTAGAAATATTCTAAACATGTGAGAATGAAAATTCAGCTTACGATAATTAATCGAATACACGTAATATATACAAATATAGTAATACAAACACCAAGTGTCCTGTGACCCTATAACTTACCTTATACCAGGGTTGGAAAGAAAAACGGGGGGGGGGAGGGAATATTCCCCTTCTGTAATGTGGTAAAATTAAAGATTATACCAGCGTAGTGTACTAATAATCTTAATTTAAATAATGACAGGAGGCGGATATTCCCCCATCCCTTTGTTGTTGTTCATAACCCTGGTATAAGGTAAGTTATAGGGTTTGTAGAAGTAGAAATATATATATATAAATATATTGTACGTGTATTCAATTAATTATCGTAGGTCGAATTTTCATTCTCGCATGTGTAGAATATTTCTAGTTATATTAACTGTTATTTGTTCATACAGTCAGTTCCCTATCACTGAAACGAGTCCCTTTTCTTTCAGCTTAACCCGTTGTCATGGTCTATTTTGCAAGTTTAACGCTTAGTAAGAAGAGAAAACGCGGCGTTAGACGACGGACGGAAATAAAATGTCTGAAACGTGGATTTGCGTGACCAGTCTGCCGCTTGTAAGATATTTGAAAGTGATGCGCCCGCCAGAAAAGCCTACATTGCCGCCGCTCCTTCTTACCTTTAGTTATGTGGGAAGGATAAGGAATACTAAAGTCTGCCCTCTGGGATTACTCTTGCTATCTCTGTTGAATAGCAAGAGTAAAACTACTCAAATTACTCAAAAGTTAAATTGTTATTTGAATCTAATGACTACAACCACTTCTCATACCAGGACATTTCGTTATCAAGTTTTTTTCTCCAAGTTAAAACACTGTTACTTTGTACTACAGGAATCACCTGCTCTGTCAACTTTATATTGAAGTCTAAAGGACAATACTGCTTGTTGCTAATTAAGCATTCCTTATTTTCCATTTACAACCAATTACTATTTCTTGTGAAGATATACTTAAATAAGATTCCCAATCTTCATGCATTATTATTTTGAAACATTATTACTGCAGAAGACTGTCAAAGTTAAATTTCTTTATTTAAATAAAATATATTTTCCTAAAGTGACAGCATCAAATTCGTTTTTTTCACCTGCGGTTGAGTATTACACATATCTACAACAGAATGGCTGAAAAAGAAAAGAATCATGGTGTTGCAATCGACCAGTCAAAGTACAAACCTCAATCTGATTTAAATGCTGTGGCAGGACCTTAAGAGAAATGTGCATAAACAAATGCCAACAAATTTCAATGAATTGAAGCAATGTTGTAAAGAAGAGTGGGCCAAAAATCCTGCACAAAAATGTGAGAGACTGATAAAGCAATACAGAAAAAGATGACTTCACGTTATTGCTGATAAAGGTGGTTTTACAAGCTATTAAATCATAAGGTGTTTTCTACACATGGCTTCTCCATTTTGGCTTTATTTTTGTTAAATAAATCATTACATGGTGTCACATATGTAATGTGTTGTAGTTCATCTGAAGTTATATTTACATAATTTTAAGACCTGCTAAGGAACAAATGATTGTTCTTATGTCCTGATATACAAAACCATTGAATTCAAAGAGGGTGTTACTGGCGTACATACCACGGTCGCAGGGGTCGACCCTGGAGTGATGGGCCCGGTCACCCTGCGGACCCCTGCGACCCGGTACCCGCCGGCATGTTTTGCGGCCCTGGCCTGCACGGCAAACCACTGGGGCCGCACATGAAGGGGTCCATCGGGTGGCCCATACTGTTAGGATGTATATGGATTTTCTGGGGGGGCCCCGGTCAGCGCTGGGCCCCTGTGATGACATCAGACAGAGCTGGTAGGAAGTGACTGCTCCGGTCACTACCCCCAGCTATCAGAGAGACGCGCAGGAGGAAGGATCAATCTAAATTAACACAAGCCATGACCTTCTAGCCTATTATCTACATTAGTGTGCATCTCATTCGACACACTGCACCTGTGCATCCTTGACGCAAAAGTGACCAAAGGTTCTGTTTAAACCACTCTAGGCTTAGGACCAGTGTCCTTTTGTGGTTTCAGAACGCTAGGTGCCTTGTGATTTTCAGTTTTGTCTCAGCAAGCTTTGCTTCCTGAATTCTGGTTTCCCTAAACCAGCTCATATTTGGTTGCTGACACTCAACCAAAAAACACAGACCTGCATGGCCTTGCTTAGCTCAGCAAGGAGAATCCAGAAGCAGGGCTGTGGCTGTAAGCACCTAGTGGGACCCTGGTCAGATGTCAAATCATTCTAAAATGGTTTGTGAAATTACTCCATGACGACACCCAAAAACCTTTGACACCACCTTGGATAACCTGACTCTACCCACAGCATGACATTGCGGCATTACAGGATGCCAAGGCAATCTGGAAGCCTGTGTTGCAACAGTTAATGGTTATGGCTTATCTGCTCACATTACTTCCTTTGCTGCTAAAAATAACAATGTGACAATGACAGTTTACCAATCTCTGGACACGAATGCGACTCTGTGGTAAAATCAACCTTGCCACGAAGCACTGGAGAAGCCTGGTTGCTCACCTATTGCCTTTGGACTATGGCCCCCTGCAGAAAAGGCTGGTTCGTGCCTTTCTGCCCAGTGTTCGGTAGATTCAATCTACCCAACAAACAACCGAATGCCTGGACCACCTGTATTGGGAGTGTGTCGGCAAATTACCTCCCAGAAGCTGCGGTTAACCGCAGCTTAATTGACGAATGCTGGGTGGCCTTTGTTCGTTTGCCGAACACGTGGCAGCAGCCATTTTAAAGTCCCGAACGGCCAGCGGTGTTCGACGAAAAACCCATGGAACTGAAAACGGACACTATTTGGCACAAACACAGCTGAAGCCGCCGACCTCCCTTCTCATTCGGTAGGTAGCTCACGAACGTCCCTGTATTCGGTACTTTTGACATGAAAAGCCATACCCCAGATAGCCATTGGACTGTGTGCATAGGATCTGAGCGCTATTCGGTACTTTTGTGCGCTCAGATCCCAGCTATCTGGGGACACGTTGAATGCCTGTTTTATATCATAGTATTGCAAAGTTATATGTTTTTATGCATTTTTCCAATTGTCACCTAAGATGGCGTTTAGGCTCTGTCCAAGGAGATAATTGAATTACTTCCCAATTATCTCCTGGGCAGAGCAAAGGGTCCAATGTAATTAAAGGGGAATGGCTATGTGTGTAACTCTGTGATTGGCTATTGTATTGTCCTTGTCACAGTCTCCCATTTGGTCCCCTAGGGGAGTGTCCACCAGATGGGAGACCTGCATAAATACTGGGCAGGTAGCCCACATTAAACCAGATCACCTACTGACCTTCAACACAGAGCATTGTCTCGTCTTTGGGGGAATTAATTCGTATGGTTTGACTACTTGCTGGTTCGGGAGTGTAAACCTATTCGTATGGTTTTTCCCGTTCGTATGTATGGAGTGTTCGTATGTTTGAGAGGCTTCATATGGTTCCGGTTCGGGAGTTTGGAGAATTCATGTGTTTCTCAGTTCGGGAGATTGGTGTTCTACAGTAGCTGCCTGTGTCTCTGGAAGGGAAGATCTCCTAAACAGTGGTTTAACCCTTTTATGCTTGGGGGTGCCGTTACAGACTCTATTAACAACCAATTCTCTACTTCAAGTGTTAATGGCTACCTTTGACTTGATTATGCATTCATCCCAATATGGCACACCAAACCCCCACTCTCATGCATACATCCCAACTACACACACACACACGGCTAAAATGAGCTCTGTGTATGCACACACACTCACAGGTACAATGTGATATGGGGGAGAAGGCAGATGGCTCTAGCACAGCATGCATTGCCATGTCTGCTAACGGAAGACAACCTACCCAGCTGTTAGTTTCTGCGGTGATTTATAAAAGTGCTGATTTCAAATAGTAATCCACACTTTTATAAACTGCAAAAAAATAAGAGATCAAGAGTGTTGCTTTACATATTATGTCATTATTTTATATTTGTAACATCATATGCTTCACATTTTTCTTCTTCTAATTCTGCATCTATTCTCGTTTTTGCAAATTAAAAACCAAATTGCAAAAAAATAAATAAAGTTGTGACTACAGCTTAGTTTAAGCATTTTTTCAAATGTGCCATGTTTGCCTACATTTTGCAGTTCAGTTTTCAAATTGGTAGGCTCAGTTTATGTTAGTTATGATTTTCTTTATTATTGTTCTCATTAAATATAAAACCCCTGAACTCACTGTCCTAGATATGCTTTACATGGCCCACCACGACTAGATTGTATATGTTTTTTTTTTTCTCATCTTCGTGTGTGATATCTGTACTATGTGTCAAGAATAAAGAAAGATTGGAAAAAAAAAAAAGAGGACATGAGGTGTTATTTTAATGGGGTAGGTGTGGGCAGTTGTAGAATCTCTTCGTGCACACTTTGAATATAATGCTGTATGCTCTAGGAAGCCAATGTCGGGACTGACAGAGTGGATTATCATAAGATTATGTAAAGCAGGAAGCAAGATCTTGATTTCCTCATAAAGGTCTGAGTATATTCTAAATAAAGCAGCATGCATAAACTATATAAAGTTCAACTGTCTCATAAATGCAATACCACAAACATCTGACAAGATGTGACCCACAGTTCTTATATAATGGACCAGACTATGTCACTGTACAGTGTGCCATTGAAGGTTGAGTCAAGGTAAATCTTCTGCAGCATCCTAATCTAATTTGTTCTTCTAATCATTATTGACTATTTGTTTATATAGTGAGTCTACTTGTCCTTTTGAATCTATTGAGTGGGATATTCTTATATAAATCAAAAAGAAAACTTGTTTTTAGTTGCACTACTTAATATTTGGTGACAAGAATTAGGAAATGGCAATTTCCACAGAGAATAAATCCATCTGACAAAGTGCATCATTATATATGTCTTCCAGTAAATTACTGTGCATTTTTTCCAGAAGGAGCAATACCATTAAAGAATATTCAAAAGTAGAAAGAATTAAAATAATGACAATCTTGATTTTTTTAAATCTCTGCATAGAGTCTCCAAGTTCATTGAGGTAATTATCTGGATAGAATTTTACATCTAATAAATTGTGATATGTTCACTATTGGGCTGCTCAAACACTTATCATTTATAAATGCCAGTTTTATTTCTAGATGAATAAAAAAAGTAATACTGATTAATATATTTTGTTTTAATTTAAATCTAAAGGATTTGTCACAATGTCTTCCCAGACAACTCTTTATACCCCTTGGACCTTCCAAACCTCCATCAGACATCCAGCTCCTATTGCACTATTCTCAAGCATTTTTAAATATGCTGTCCAAAGACAATTACCATACCACATTGGGCAAACTTTCTAGTTACAGAATTGGTTGCCAAGGCTTTTTATATCTAGATCTCAAAAGGATCTAGATATATTAGATATCTAGATCATTTTAAGTTGATCTCCTGTAAAGCACCTTATGTAAAGTATTATCACTGTTTATCCAGGTTTGAGTATATCGGTGATATTTCTATTCTATATCAAACTCCCCCATTGCATAGCAAAATATTGACTCCCACTGACTCCCAATGGTTAAAGAGAGAGAAGAGAGGGAGAGAAATAGAGCGTTCTCCTATAATCCAGAGTATTTTTATGCAGTGAGCTAGTTATGGACTCGTTTTTCAATGGTAGAAATGGATTGCCATTTACTAGGCTCCTTTCAAGTTGCTAATTCTCAGACATGACTAAGAATGTTCTCAACAGAGTCAAAAACTTAATCTAGAGATACAATGAGAACTGCGTGTCCATCATAATGTCAGAATACATCCAATCAAGGCATTAATAGTGAGAGTATAACTCATCAAATAATAAACCGACTAAACCATAGCTGCTTTGTGAATTGCACATGCAAAGACAACTGACATCATTAAGGTGTCTGAGGACATAGTCTTTGGTACCAGAGAACCCAAAAAATAAATCACATTCTGACTGAGGCTAATTTAGAGAGTTGTTAGAGGGTTGTAAGGTTGACATAGTTTAACTGGAAGGTGGCAGGTGACAAATGGGATGGTCAGGTTGAACTACCCAACCTGAATTAGATTGGTCAATGGGTAGGATTTCCCACTCAAGAGCACTTATTATCCAGCCACCACCCACTCAAAGAACCACCACCCAATCTGTATAAGGCACATAGGGGTGGCCTCATCTCTATAATGGGTTTATCCCTGCAGCTGACCATGTCTGTTATAAACTAGGATTCAAAATGGAATAAAGATAGGTAAAAATGATACAAAATGTAGAATGTGAACAGGGAATGAAATGCAGTAAAGATTAAAGAACCACTATATGCACCCAGACCACTTTATCTCAATGAAGAAGTGGCCTGGGTGCAGTGGCCCTCTAGGTTTAGCCCTACACTGTAAAACATTGCCATTTAGTAGATTTGGAAATGTTTTAATTGCAGGGCTAAACACGCCTCTAGTGGCTGTCTTCCGGAGGGTTGCAGGGAGCATGCCATTATTTAGAGGGGTGGACAATAGCATGTCCATCCACTCCTTATTTAATTAATCAGAGCCCTCACTTGCCGCACATTATTGAGGATAGGAGGGGACACAAGGTCCTCCCCCTGAATATTAAAATTAGGATGCCACCTACTGCCAAAGTGTGGGGGCTGGCAGGAGAACCTAATATTACTATTACTAGGGTCCCCAAACACCGTCCATAGTTGGACGCTGGGGGGAAAATAGGTCCTCTCCCCTGAATTTTATAATAGCCCCCACTCACTGATCACAGGTGGGAACTGAAATCTGTCCATCCCCCCATTTCTTATTTAAACCTCATGGGACAGGCTAGTCTATGACTCCCTCTATTATTTCACAGGGGTCTTTTCTAGCAATTGGTCATCAATGGCTGCCCAGTCATTATTTTTAACAGTTTAGTATACATGCCTCACCTGTCGCATGGACATAGGGAGGTTTAAAAACTCACTTACAGTAATATGGAGGTTTTATTGATCCCACATAGGCCTTTTTTATTTATATATATATTTTTTTACTTTTTCTAATGCGGTGGCTGGCAATGCAATCGCTGGCCAGCCACTACATTATAACCCTTGTCTGGCTGAGTTTCTTTTTTTTTTTTTTTTTACTATTTGCCTGCTGGCTGCTAGTATATTGCCCCTCATTTCTTTACAAACTTGATCAGATTTATATGGATAACACAGTGGAGTGGCACCCCAAATCTCCTTACTGTAGTTATGGTACCTAAGGTGCCCCTACAATCACTTCTGTGACATGTCAAGAAAATCACAATAACTTAGGATGTGTCTGCCTTGGTCAGTATGGGCGTAACGTAAATGTCAATAAGATGATGCGGCAGAAAAATGTCAAGGATAATGAGCATTTAAGAAGAGCTTAAAGTCTAGAGGGTGTGGTGTGTCTGGTAATTCAAAAGTTCAATTACACCCAACTACTAGTGGCTTGCCGTGTATTTCTAGAGACCTGTGCAGTTTTCAAGGGAAAACCAAAACACAGATATGTAGACCAAAATGTTTGTTACACAGTTATGCTTTCTTTGCACTACCTATTCTTTTTTACTTGAGAGTGCTTAAAAACGAAAGACATCCCGTGCTTAAGGGAACACGTAAACAAATCTGCTCCTCAAATAGAAAAGACCACAGAGAAGCAGTAACCTTTCCACTGTTATTGTTACCCTTTAAAAATGTTATGAAAATTTCAAAAAGAAAACATTTGAATAGACACAAAAAAACGAAAACACTTACACGCAAGAATACAAAGATATTGCTCTCTATTACATAGAGGCTTGATGGGTATGTCAAATAACACATCTACATACATACACAGGGCTGTTTTAGACAGGAGATGATATAATGATCTTTAAAAAAAATTGTATAGATTTGATTAGCTGCAGTGTGTATATAATAATATATATATATATATATATATATATATATACTACTACTACTACGGCTAATCCAGTCTACACTTTATATATATATATATATATATATATATATAAAACCAGCACTAATTACGAGGAATTGTTTGAAAAGGGTGGAAAATGAGCACCAATGGAGGACTATCAGGGTTACTAGTGACAATGTGGTGAAGTCAAAGCAAATTTAAAATGTAAGGTCAAAATAGCCAATTTGGAAAAATTCTTCAACTCACATACAACCACAGCAAAATGTTGGTTTTCATTAAACTTTATAATTCACTTAAAGGTTTAAATAGCTTGAGTTTCTAATAATTTCCATTAAATTTACATTGATTTTAAAGGTTATGGTTTCACTATGCTATGTTCCTCGTCACTGCTGTAATGTATTAACTGAAAAATTTAAACTTGATAAAGTTCAACTGTGAGTAAAGTGCTAATAATAAAGTGCTACTAAGTAGACTGAATTGCCTCCTTCAATTCAAAGTGTCAAACATATATCAAATAAAGTGTCTCTGGCGCAAATAAAAATGTTATGTGCAAATATATAACCAGTGTTATGGTTGTGAAATCGAATAAACTGTCGAATGGAGGACCACACAAGGGAGTCGTATGTCTCCAATTAACAACCGGCAACATAGTGAAAACCGCAAAACCCTAATGGTTTAGTGAGTGGTCGCCGTTCATATGAACAAACACGTGGCGGCGGCCATCTTTGCACACGAACATCCAGGGGTGTTTGGTCGTCGAGTGCATGGAACTAAAATCGGCTACTCGACCTCGCGAACACCGCTGGATTTCCATGCCGTTCATGCAAATAGACCCGTCCGTCTAAATGGAACAGAGTTCGGTTAAATGAAACCA
>OW240914.1:161221108-161233077 GCA_933207985.1 Pelobates cultripes | reverse complement strand
GCATTTTACCCAATAACAGCGACGTTACCTCCCACACATCTCCTCCCCTTAGATTAGCCTTTAATCCACTTATATACAACACATTTTTCCCCACTTTTCAAATGTAACCCGAAAAGATGGAAAATGTCTTTAAATATGGTACCCCCCTGGTAGCCCTGATCTGGGTGAGAAACATTTTCAAAAATCACCCAGATCAGACCAGGGGTTCGGGAGGTATGGGAAGGTAAAGTTTTGACTGACCGCCTGGGCAAAGTAACCGAAAATAGTTCCATGAAATCTGGCCCTGCGTTCGGTCTCCATTCGTGTCCCAAAAGTCCTGAATTGCTATGGCATCCATAATGCATTCGGTAACCGGATGAATCCCCTAGTTCGTGGGATTCATCCTACCGAATGCCGGGCCGTTCGTGGGTTTCCATCCGTGCCTTCTGAAGCCCTGGAGGTCTTAGCGGTGTTCGGCTAGTCGAGTGTCCGTTTTCAGTTCCAGACACTCGACGGCCAAATACCGCTGTTCGCGGATTTAAGATGGCGGCCGCCACATGTTCGGCTGCTGAAATGGCGGCGGGTTCATGCGTACAAGGGAATGAAATGCAAGCAGGGAGGTAAATAGATTCATTATACACATCAGGGTGGTCCAGTTCATTCTGTACTTTGTTCGTATGGGGAATTTTGGTGGTTTACATGTCAGCTGTTATTCCCATACCGAACAAAGTATGTCCATAACTAGTCACTTGGAGTTTTGGGTACTTTAGACACATGAAAATCTCTGCAGGGCCAACAATTAATAAAAGGAATAGGACAGCCAAAAATGGGGTTCCGCTACTACTGCTGAGTCCATACACACACACACACACACAGACTGCTGAGTCCCTACACACAAAAAGACTGCTGAGTCCATACACACACACTGCTGAGTCCATACACACATACAGACTGCTGAGTCCATACACACACACTGCTGAGTCCATACACACACAGACTGCTGAATCCATACACACACACACACAAACACACAGACTGCTGAGTCCATACACACATAAATACTGCTGAGTCCATACACACATACAGACTGCTGAGTCCATACACACACACTGCTGAGTCCATACACACACAATGCTGAGTCCATACAAACACACACAATGCTGAGTCCATACACACATACAGACTGCTGACTCCATACACACACAGACAGACTGCTGAGTCCATGCATACAGACTGCTGAGTCCATACACACACAGACTGCTGAGTCCATACACACACACAGACTGCTGAGTCCATACACACACTGCTGAGTCCATACACACAGACTGCTGAGTCCATACACACATACAGACTGCTGAGTCCATACACACATACAGACTGCTGAGTCCATGCACACAGACTGCTGAGTCCATACACACACAGACTGCTGAGTCCATTCACACACACAGACTGCTGAGTCCATACACACACACAGACTGCTGAGTCCATACACACACACTGCTGAGTCCATACACACAGACTGCTGAGTCCGTACACACATACAGACTGCTGAGTCCACACACACACACACACACACACACACACAGAATGCTGAGTCCATGCACACATACATACTGCTGAGTCCATACACACATACATACTGCTGAGTCCATACACACATACAGACTGCTGAGTCCATACACACACAGACAGACTGCTGAGTCCACACACACACACACACACACAGACTGCTGAGTCCATACACACACTGCTGAGTCCATACAAACACACAGACTACTGAGTCCATACACACATACAGACAGCTGAGTCCATACACACATACAGACTGCTGAGTCTATACACACAGACTGCTGAGTCCATACACACACAGACTGCTGAGTCCATACACATACACAGACTGCTGAGTCCATACACACACACAGACTGCTGAATCCATATACACACACTGCTGAGTCCATACACACACAGACACACAGACTGCTGAGTCCACATACACACACAAGCTTCCTCACTAGCAGACAGACAGACACAGACACACACACCTGAGGATATCAAGCCTACCTGTCACTGGAGTCTGTTGGGGGTCAGACAGCCATCTTCCATCCTTTCCAGCAGCAGCAAGGTCTGCTACTTGACGGCGGGGGCCGGGCTTGTGTGGGGAGGCGTGGCTTCATTTGGGGGCGGAGCCTGTGCTGGGGAAGCTGGTGAAAACACCCAGCACCTTCCAGCTCCTCTCTCCTGCATTCCCTTGGGCTGTTACAGACTCACACACTGTTACAGTCCGAGGGAATATAATTTAAGCACATGGTCAGCAAGTTGCCGGCATTTGGGGGGGCACAGCGTGATGTAGGGGGGGCCATGGCACATGTTCGGCTGCTGAAATGGCGGCGGGTTCATGCTTACAAGGGAATGAAATGCAAGCAGGGAGGTAAATAGATTCATTATACACATCAGGGTGGCCATGGCCCCCCCTAGCTTCGCCACTGCACATACTGACACGCACACACACACTGACACAGATACACACACATACTGACACACAGACATACATACTGACACACACATGCAGGTCCTTATTTTAGCCACCCTCTTGTTTCTTACCTTTTGAGTGCAGGAGGGTGGCTGGGGCTGTTGGGGAGTCAGTCTAGAAGCTGGCTCTGCCCTACTCAATGCCTTTCCTCTGTCTCCTCCCTCCCTTGCTAAGTAAGCTGGGAGAAAGGGACTTCCTCCCAGCACTGGCTGTGGCTGCCATTTTAAAAGGGGCCCGGTCGCACTATTCAAAGCATAGGCCATGCGATAGGCCCCATCAGTGTGCTGTTCCACCACTACAGATCGGGAATGTGGGGTCCCTCCTAGGACCACTGGGCCCATCACACCCTAATAGCGGCCCTGTGGATGATATGTCACACTCTTTGTTTGGTGGTGTATGTGTGGGGCTGCTTGTGGTATTCCATATGAGAGGCTGCTTGTGGGGGTTGTGTGCTTAAATGTGGACTGTCAGTGGTGTTGTGCTCTTCTGCAGTTCTTTATATATCTAGCAGTGTGGGTGGCTTCCCTAGGTTACAGTGGAGACAAGGCTGGCCAGGTACAAGTCAAGGGCAGGAGCTGAGATAGCTGCGGCAGGCTGCTCTATTCCAGTGCGAAATTCCTGCTCACAGGTGCTGGGAGGGAGTTTCCTGAGATCACTTTTTCTAAGTGCTGCAATGCTTAAATTGAGGATTGTCCCTCACCAATTGCAATCAACACTCGGTTTGCACAAGCAGATATCTGAAGTCTCACTCGGACTCCTAATAGGCTATAGCCTGTTTGGCCCTGGCAGCACTGAGTACCATTCAATGGCATCTCTAGTGCCATGCATGGCACACCTGCAATAGGTTGTTGACCTATGGTCTAATATGCAATGTAAATAATAAATATTTTAAACAAAACAAGGGACTCACAAGCAAACTGCACAAAATCAGGTATGCTAAGATCGCTTTGCCCAATAAGGGACACTTTCTCCAGGATATTCCCCCTCTTAAGAGGCCTGAAGATCTCCAGTTCTATATATGCGCGATACCACTCTGGCAATCCAGATCAAATCCAACCAAGAGTTCTTCTTAACTGGAATAACAAATGCAACCTGTATGCTTGTAGAATGCACTCAACACAATTTGTCTCTATTTGCAGACTTTTTGAAGAGCTGTGATCTACCCTCTCTCCTCTTCTTTATACCGTCTTTAATTAGAGATAATTGGCCCCTCCTATTCCCCGAAGGTTGCTATCACATCTTCGTCTGGCATGGTCGGGCTTGACTCTGTTGCTTCAACGGATAACGTTTCTGCGCTTGATGTTATATATATTTATATATTTAAATTGTGGTCATATGAATTATAAGGTAAAAATACTCCATTTGAATTAAAGGGATCCTATAGTGCAGTCGTTTTCCTGGCACTATAGGGTTAATAGGTCCCCCCTCCCTTGTGCCCCCCCTCCCGTGGGGCTGAAGGTGTTAAAACCCCTTCAGCCACTTACCTGAATCTGGCGCTGGGTCAGGCACCGCCCACACTTCTGACATCGGCGGGGGAGACCTAATGCGCATGTGCGGCAATGACCGCGCGCGCATTAGACCTCCCCATAGGAAAGTGTAGCGGAGTAGAGGTATAATCCACGATATCTTCGCTGGTAGTCATAGTCAGCATTCAAATCCAAAGTAGCGTAATAATCCCAATCCCATTTCCCGACGACACACATTTTTGGAGTCAACTGAGCTTTTATTGAACCACAGACGGTTTTATACAAATCCCCATGCAAGGGGTTTCCTTAGTGACATTCCAGGGGTTTTCCCCTGGTAGACTGTGTGGAAAACTTTGTGTACAAAAACATTTCCCATCATCCTTTTCTGTATTGGAGAGATAATTGCATAAGAGTACATCTTTAATTACATTATCTCTCTGTACAGAAAATCACACAATATTGTTTAAAAATACTTAATTCGTAAAATATCTGTCTGAACTCCACAAAATTCACTGAATAGCTGGGATCTGAGCGCACAATCTGTTGAATTAACGCTCAGATCTGTTTGTTAGAGTAGAAAAGCCGTTCGTATGAAGTTCTGGACCGGTCTGCCACGAGGCGCGAGTCCCAAAATAGTTCCAGGCAATTGCAGGCTTTGACCGGTCTTCTTTCGGGAGTTCATACGAATTAGCAAATGAAAATACACATTAATATACTGCATAGTTGTGTGTAGGAAGGTCGTTGGTTTCATTTAACCGAACGCTGTTCCATTTAGACGGACGGGTCTATTTGCATGAACGGCATGGAAATCCAGCGGTGTTCGCGAGGTCGAGTAGCCGATTTTAGTTCCATGCACTCGACGACCAAACACCCCTGGACGTTCGTGTGCAAAGATGGCCGCCGCCACGTGTTTGTTCATATGAACGGCGACCACTCACTAAACCATTAGGGTTTTGCGGTTTTCACTATGTTGCCGGTTGTTAATTGGAGACATACGACTCCCTTGTGTGGTCCTCCATTCGACAGTTTATTCGATTTCACAACCATAACACTGGTTATATATTTGCACATAACATTTTTATTTGCGCCAGAGACACTTTATTTGATATATGTTTGACACTTTGAATTGAAGGAGGCAATTCAGTCTACTTAGTAGCACTTTATTATTAGCACTTTACTCACAGTTGCACTTTATCAAGTTTAAATTTTTCAGTTAATACATTACAGCAGTGACGAGGAACATAGCATAGTGAAACCATAACCTTTAAAATCAATGTAAATTTAATGGAAATTATTAGAAACTCAAGCTATTTAAACCTTTAAGTGAATTATAAAGTTTAATGAAAACCAACATTTTGCTGTGGTTGTATGTGAGTTGAAGAATTTTTCCAAATTGGCTATTTTGACCTTACATTTTAAATTTGCTTTGACTTCACCACATTGTCACTAGTAACCCTGATAGTCCTCCATTGGTGCTCATTTTCCACCCTTTTCAAACAATTCCTCGTAATTAGTGCTGGTTTTATATATATATATATATATATATATATATAAAGTGTAGACTGGATTAGCCGTAGTAGTAGTAGTATATATATATATATATATATATATATATATTATTATATACACACTGCAGCTAATCAAATCTATACAATTTTTTTTAAAGATCATTATATCATCTCCTGTCTAAAACAGCCCTGTGTATGTATGTAGATGTGTTATTTGACATACCCATCAAGCCTCTATGTAATAGAGAGCAATATCTTTGTATTCTTGCGTGTGTTTTCGTTTTTTTGTGTCTATTCAAATGTTTTCTTTTTGAAATTTTCATAACATTTTTAAAGGGTAACAATAACAGTGGAAAGGTTACTGCTTCTCTGTGGTCTTTTCTATTTGAGGAGCAGATTTGTTTACGTGTTCCCTTAAGCACGGGATGTCTTTCGTTTTTAAGCACTCTCAAGTAAAAAAGAATAGGTAGTGCAAAGAAAGCATAACTGTGTAACAAACATTTTGGTCTACATATCTGTGTTTTGGTTTTCCCTTGAAAACTGCACAGGTCTCTAGAAATACACGGCAAGCCACTAGTAGTTGGGTGTAATTGAACTTTTGAATTACCAGACACACCACACCCTCTAGACTTTAAGCTCTTCTTAAATGCTCATTATCCTTGACATTTTTCTGCCGCATCATCTTATTGACATTTACGTTACGCCCATACTGACCAAGGCAGACACATCCTAAGTTATTGTGATTTTCTTGACATGTCACAGAAGTGATTGTAGGGGCACCTTAGGTACCATAACTACAGTAAGGAGATTTGGGGTGCCACTCCACTGTGTTATCCATATAAATCTGATCAAGTTTGTAAAGAAATGAGGGGCAATATACTAGCAGCCAGCAGGCAAATAGTAAAAAAAAAAAAAAAAAGAAACTCAGCCAGACAAGGGTTATAATGTAGTGGCTGGCCAGCGATTGCATTGCCAGCCACCGCATTAGAAAAAGTAAAAAAATATATATATAAATAAAAAAGGCCTATGTGGGATCAATAAAACCTCCATATTACTGTAAGTGAGTTTTTAAACCTCCCTATGTCCATGCGACAGGTGAGGCATGTATACTAAACTGTTAAAAATAATGACTGGGCAGCCATTGATGACCAATTGCTAGAAAAGACCCCTGTGAAATAATAGAGGGAGTCATAGACTAGCCTGTCCCATGAGGTTTAAATAAGAAATGGGGGGATGGACAGATTTCAGTTCCCACCTGTGATCAGTGAGTGGGGGCTATTATAAAATTCAGGGGAGAGGACCTATTTTCCCCCCAGCGTCCAACTATGGACGGTGTTTGGGGACCCTAGTAATAGTAATATTAGGTTCTCCTGCCAGCCCCCACACTTTGGCAGTAGGTGGCATCCTAATTTTAATATTCAGGGGGAGGACCTTGTGTCCCCTCCTATCCTCAATAATGTGCGGCAAGTGAGGGCTCTGATTAATTAAATAAGGAGTGGATGGACATGCTATTGTCCACCCCTCTAAATAATGGCATGCTCCCTGCATCCCTCCGGAAGACAGCCACTAGAGGCGTGTTTAGCCCTGCAATTAAAACATTTCCAAATCTACTAAATGGCAATGTTTTATAGTGTAGGGCTAAACCTAGAGGGCCACTGCACCCAGGCCACTTCTTCATTGAGATAAAGTGGTCTGGGTGCATATAGTGGGTTCTTTAATCTTTACTGCATTTCATTCCCTGTTCACATTCTACATTTTGTATCATTTTTACCTATCTTTATTCCATTTTGAATCCTAGTTTATAACAGACATGGTCAGCTGCAGGGATAAACCCATTATAGAGATGAGGCCACCCCTATGTGCCTTATACAGATTGGGTGGTGGTTCTTTGAGTGGGTGGTGGCTGGATAATAAGTGCTCTTGAGTGGGAAATCCTACCCATTGACCAATCTAATTCAGGTTGGGTAGTTCAACCTGACCATCCCATTTGTCACCTGCCACCTTCCAGTTAAACTATGTCAACCTTACAACCCTCTAACAACTCTCTAAATTAGCCTCAGTCAGAATGTGATTTATTTTTTGGGTTCTCTGGTACCAAAGACTCTGTCCTCAGACACCTTAATGATGTCAGTTGTCTTTGCATGTGCAATTCACAAAGCACATATGGTTTTAGATGTAAAATTCTATCCAGATAATTACCTCAATGAACTTGGAGACTCTATGCAGAGATTTAAAAAAAATCAAGATTGTCACTATTTTAATTCTTTATACTTTTGAATATTCTTTAATGGTATTGCTCCTTCTGGAAAAAATGCACAGTAATTTACTGGAAGACATATATAATGATGCACTTTGTCAGATGGATTTATTCTCTGTGGAAATTGCCATTTCCTAATTCTTGTCACCAAATATTAAGTAGTGCAACTAAAAACAAGTTTTCTTTTTGATTTATATAAGAATATCCCACTCAATAGATTCAAAAGGACAAGTAGACTCACTATATAAACAAATAGTCAATAATGATTAGAAGAACAAATTAGATTAGGATGCTGCAGAAGATTTACCTTGACTCAACCTTCAATGGCACACTGTACAGTGACATAGTCTGGTCCATTATATAAGAACTGTGGGTCACATCTTGTCAAATGTTTGTGGTATTGCATTTATGAGACAGTTGAACTTTATATAGTTTATGCATGCTGCTATATTTAGAATATACTCAGACCTTTATGAGGAAATCAAGATCTTGCTTCCTGCTTTACATAATCTTATGATAATCCACTCTGTCAGTCCCGACATTGGCTTCCTAGAGCATACAGCATTATATTCAAAGTGTGCACGAAGAGATTCTACAACTGCCCACACCTACCCCATTAAAATAACACCTCATGTCCTCTTTTTTTTTTTCCAATCTTTCTTTATTCTTGACACATAGTACAGATATCACACACGAAGATGAGAAAAAAAACAACATATACAATCTAGTCGTGGTGGGCCATGTAAAGCATATCTAGGACAGTGAGTTCAGGGGTTTTATATTTAATGAGAACAATAATAAAGAAAATCATAACTAACATAAACTGAGCCTACCAGTTTGAAAACTGAACTGCAAAATGTAGGCAAACATGGCACATTTGAAAAAATGCTTAAACTAAGCTTTAGTCACAACTTTATTTATTTTTTTGCAATTTGGTTTTTAATTTGCAAAAACGAGAATAGATGCAGAATTAGAAGAAGAAAAATGTGAAGCATATGATGTTACAAATATAAAATAATGACATAATATGTAAAGCAACACTCTTGATCTCTTATTTTTTTGCAGTTTATAAAAGTGTGGATTTCTATTTGAAATCAGCACTTTTATAAATCACTGCAGAAACTAACAGCTGGGTAGGTTGTCTTCCGTTAGCAGACATGGCAATGCATGCTGTGCTAGAGCCATCTGCCTTCTCCCCCATATCACATTGTACCTGTGAGTGTGTGTGCATACACAGAGCTCATTTTAGCCGTGTGTGTGTGTGTAGTTGGGATGTATGCATGAGAGTGGGGGTTTGGTGTGCCATATTGGGATGAATGCATAATCAAGTCAAAGGTAGCCATTAACACTTGAAGTAGAGAATTGGTTGTTAATAGAGTCTGTAACGGCACCCCCAAGCATAAAAGGGTTAAACCACTGTTTAGGAGATCTTCCCTTCCAGAGACACAGGCAGCTACTGTAGAACACCAATCTCCCGAACTGAGAAACACATGAATTCTCCAAACTCCCGAACCGGAACCATATGAAGCCTCTCAAACATACGAACACTCCATACATACGAACGGGAAAAACCATACGAATAGGTTTACACTCCCGAACCAGCAAGTAGTCAAACCATACGAATTAATTCCCCCAAAGACGAGACAATGCTCTGTGTTGAAGGTCAGTAGGTGATCTGGTTTAATGTGGGCTACCTGCCCAGTATTTATGCAGGTCTCCCATCTGGTGGACACTCCCCTAGGGGACCAAATGGGAGACTGTGACAAGGACAATACAATAGCCAATCACAGAGTTACACACATAGCCATTCCCCTTTAATTACATTGGACCCTTTGCTCTGCCCAGGAGATAATTGGGAAGTAATTCAATTATCTCCTTGGACAGAGCCTAAACGCCATCTTAGGTGACAATTGGAAAAATGCATAAAAACATATAACTTTGCAATACTATGATATAAAACAGGCATTCAACGTGTCCCCAGATAGCTGGGATCTGAGCGCACAAAAGTACCGAATAGCGCTCAGATCCTATGCACACAGTCCAATGGCTATCTGGGGTATGGCTTTTCATGTCAAAAGTACCGAATACAGGGACGTTCGTGAGCTACCTACCGAATGAGAAGGGAGGTCGGCGGCTTCAGCAGTGTTTGTGCCAAATAGTGTCCGTTTTCAGTTCCATGGGTTTTTCGTCGAACACCGCTGGCCGTTCGGGACTTTAAAATGGCTGCTGCCACTTGTTCGGCAAACGAACAAAGGCCACCCAGCATTCGTCAATTAAGCTGCGGTTAACCGCAGCTTCTGGGAGGTAATTTGCCGACACACTCCCAATACAGGTGGTCCAGGCATTCGGTTGTTTGTTGGGTAGATTGAATCTACCGAACACTGGGCAGAAAGGCACGAACCAGCCTTTTCTGCAGGGGGCCATAGTCCAAAGGCAACAGGTGAGCAACCAGGCTTCTCCAGTGCTTCGTGGCAAGGTTGATTTTGCCACAGAGTCGCATTCGTGTCCAGAGATTGGTAAACTGTCATTGTCACATTGTTATTTTTAGCAGCAAAGGAAGTAATGTGAGCAGATAAGCCATAACCATTAACTGTTGCAACACAGGCTTCCAGATTGCCTTGGCATCCTGTAATGCCGCAATGTCATGCTGTGGGTAGAGTCAGGTTATCCAAGGTGGTGTCAAAGGTTTTTGGGTGTCGTCATGGAGTAATTTCACAAACCATTTTAGAATGATTTGACATCTGACCAGGGTCCTACTAGGTGCTTACAGCCACAGCCCTGCTTCTGGATTCTCCTTGCTGAGCTAAGCAAGGCCATGTAGGGCTGTGTTTTTTGGTTGAGTGTCAGCAACCAAATATGAGCTGGTTTAGGGAAACCAGAATTCAGGAAGCAAAGCTTGCTGAGACAAAACTGAAAATCACAAGGCACCTAGCGTTCTGAAACCACAAAAGGACACTGGTCCTAAGCCTAGAGTGGTTTAAACAGAACCTTTGGTCACTTTTGCGTCAAGGATGCACAGGTGCAGTGTGTCGAATGAGATGCACACTAATGTAGATAATAGGCTAGAAGGTCATGGCTTGTGTTAATTTAGATTGATCCTTCCTCCTGCACGTCTCTCTGATAGCTGGGGGTAGTGACCGGAGCAGTCACTTCCTACCAGCTCTGTCTGATGTCATCACAGGGGCCCAGCGCTGACCGGGGCCCCCCCAGAAAATCCATATACATCATAACAGTATGGGCCACCAGATGGACCCCTTCATGTGCGGCCCCAGTGGTTTGCCGTGCAGGCCAGAGCCGCAAAACATGCCGGCGGGTACCGGGTCGCAGGGGTCCGCAGGGTGACCGGGCCCATCACTCTAGGGTCGACACCTGCGACCGTGGTATGTACGCCAGTAACACCCTCTTTGAATTCAATGGTTTTGTATATCAGGACATAAGAACAATCATTTGTTCCTTAGCAGGTCTTAAAATTATGTAAATATAACTTCAGATGAACTACAACACATTACATATGTGACACCATGTAATGATTTATTTAACAAAAATAAAGCCAAAATGGAGAAGCCATGTGTAGAAAACACCTTATGATTTAATAGCTTGTAAAACCACCTTTATCAGCAATAACGTGAAGTCATCTTTTTCTGTATTGCTTTATCAGTCTCTCACATTTTTGTGCAGGATTTTTGGCCCACTCTTCTTTACAACATTGCTTCAATTCATTGAAATTTGTTGGCATTTGTTTATGCACATTTCTCTTAAGGTCCTGCCACAGCATTTAAATCAGATTGAGGTTTGTACTTTGACTGGTCGATTGCAACCAGGGCTGCCATCAGAAATTTTGGGGCCCCTGACAGAGCTCAAGGTCTGGGCCCACCGGTGCCTGCACCCGAGTCAGTCCGTCCGCCCCCCCCTCTCCCTCCTGAGTCCGCCCACAGGGATGCAGTGTCTGCAGGGCCGGTGCAAGGATTTTTGCCGCCCTAGGCAAAAGTAAAGTTTGCCGCCCCCCATGTAACATCACAATGACCCACCCATATGATCTGCCATGTTAACTAACACAGTGCTGCCGTGTTTACAATAAAAGGCCTGCAGGGACAGGCTATAGACACCAGAACCACTACATTAAGCTGCAGTGGATCTGGGGACTATAGTGTCCCTTTAATGTGAGGTAAATTAGAGATTAGTGCCACGAATAATATACTAGATTGCCTACTTACAACCAGATGAGGATG
>OW240914.1:161077934-161221008 GCA_933207985.1 Pelobates cultripes | reverse complement strand
TATGTACACTCAATTTGTTCCTCTCTATTTATTAACAACAAGGACATTGCATGGAAAATTGCTTGCTTTTCTCCTTACTGGTAATTCAGTTTCTAAAATTAATGAATTGAGACCTAATTTAATTTTATAGTCAGGTTAGTCCTACATCCAATTTAATCACATGCTAATAGCCATTTAAAATTGTATGTCAGTAGGCATGTTTCCCTAATAAGATAAAATGCAAACATCCCATCTACATAAATATAGAGGGCTATATTCAATATAAGCTTTCAGTGGATATTCCTTTCCAAAAAGAACCACTGTGCTGTTCTATGTAATCATTCAACATATACAAGTCAATACTGACTCATGAAAATGAGTTAGTGCAGGAAATGTACAAGTTAGTTATACTATTCAATCTATTGTACACCAACAGCTTAATTTGCTCAAAAAAAACCTGATTAGTATGCATTATACAGCTCAAAGAATGTTCAAAGAGAAATACAGTTTTCACATTCTGCATGATAGGCCTAGTTGGAAAGCAATTTCTTTCTGAACTTTAAGTAATATGTAGAGACAGACAGAGAGAAAGACACACAGAGACAGTGGCAGACATAAAGAAAGTATATATAAAACACTTTTTTGATTGCAATGCTTAATTTATGTATACAACAGAAAGACAGACAGAGACACAAACACATAGAATCTATTTCTACTTTCTATTTCTACTTTATGGGTGCAGGATGGGAACCCCTGCCAAGAAGAAATTAGATAAAGCTTTGGGTCTGATTATAGTCCCTCCATCAAACTGCTCATAGTTAGGGAATGAAACTACACTTAATGCTTCAACTGGGAGGACATGCTGGGTAGGAGAATCCGTGATGGGACAGCGTGAGTCCTACAAAGAAACGGCATTGTAGGGAGCTGTGTTGGTTCACAGACAAGTGGCAAGATTAATTCCGCAGCTGAAACCAAAGGGGGCCTGCAAGGAAAAGCACTATAAATGCTTAAATGTCAGAGCCTGTGAAAGGAGACACTTTCTGGGGAGAAAAATGACACTCAAGTCTAGGAGGAAAGTAAGGCTCTAACTTTGACACTGGTTGATGGGGTGAGATAAAAACATTAGACATGCTTTATTGAAAATATGTCCTTTAAGTCACAATTTTGTTGAGAATGCATCTGTCCCAGGGGGGAAACTTTATATACAACTAGCTGTGCTTTAACTCTGTTTATGTTAATTGATGCTAGTAGTAAAGTGGAGACATGCCATTGAATAATAGAGAATAAAGTGTTTTAAGTGTCTTACCCCACGGTTCACCACAACATTTACATAACAGAGCATAACAGGATTATTAACAGCTAATGATAAAATGGCATATTGGAATACTACGTGATAGTCCCATAGTGTGGACTGGGTTGGTGCCACTTGGAGAGATTCACTCAGCCTATGCTGGCTGTTGGCTAGGAGACATAGGTGCTAGGAGAGTCCCAGGATTCTGCAGAGGGAAAGCGCTGGGGGACAGATCTCCCGCCCCAGGCCGGTATGCAGGCCAGCATCACTGTATCACGGACTTGGGGGCTCAAAGAGTCCAAGTCCTGCTCCATGTTGGACAGACAAAAGGCCCTGGTGTTGTGTCTCCGCTGGGTCTTGCCCTTAGTAGCCTTCAGCCCAGGCTGACTTGAAACAGGGGTTGTGCTTGGGACAGTAGAGTGTTGTGGATCCAAATAATGATCTTTGTTTTATTTAGAGGAAGTCCAAATTGTTATTACAAGTGCACTTGGAGAAGCGAGAATTAGACACCAGACTGTTGGTCAGTGGCGTACTAAGGGGGGGGCGGAGGGGGCGGTCCGCCCCGGGTGCCACCAGGATGGGGGGTGCCATGACCAGCCCCGCCGCCCCCCCATGCTGCAGCCGCCCGAGTGCTCTGTAGAGAGCCTCAGGCGACTGCAGCTTTGCCCGGGCGGTGCGTCCATGAGGGCGGACCGCACCGCCCGGGCGCAGCCTGAGGAGAGGTTGACAGGAGGAGCCTCCTGTCAGCTTCCTTTGTTGTAGCGTGGCCGAGCCCTGCAGCATTGATAGTCCGACGGGTACAGGGAGCATCTGTCTCCTGTACCCGGCCGGACTAACAGGAAGTGCACACAGTGGGGGGTGGATTAATTATGGGGGGGTGGATTAATTATGGGGGGTGGATTAATTAAGGGGAATTAATTATGGGTAGTGGATTAATTAAGGGGGGGTATGACCATGGGGAATTAATTATGGGTAGTGACACTTAAGGGGGGTGGATTAATTATGGGGTGTGTTAAGTGGGTGTATTAAATTAAGGGGGATGGATTAATATGGGGGTGGATTAATTAGTGTGGATTAATTATGGGGAGAATTATGGGGTGGATTAATTAAAGCGGAGTGGATTTAATTATGAGGGTGTATTAATTAAGGGGGGGTGGATTAATTATGGGGGGTGTATTAATTATGGGGGGTGGATTAATTAAGGGGGGAATTAATTATGGGTAGTGGGTTAATTAAGGGGGTAGGATTAATTAAGGGGAGAATTAATTATGGGTAGTGGATTAATTAAGGGGGGTGGATTAATTATGGGGGTGTATTAAGTGGGGTGTATTAATTAAGGGGGATGGATTAATTATGGGGGGTGGATTAATTAGTGTGGATTAATTATGGGGGAGTGGATTAATTAAGGGGGTGGATTAATTAGTGTGGATTAATTAAGGGTGTGTGTATCAATTAAGGGGGGTGGATGAATTAGTGTGGATTAATTAAGGGGTATGGATTAATTAAGGGGTATGGTTTAATTAAGGAGTGTGGATTAATTAAAGAAAACCTTTAACATTTTTTACAAGTTGTTTTTTTTGGGTGGGGGGGGGGGTGCCAAGCACAGGATCCGCCCCGGGTGCCAAATGCTCTAGGTACGCCCCTGCTGTTGGTATTCAAAATAAGCCTCTGCTGTTTTATTCATCAGCTGGGTTTTATACATTAAAAAGTAAGTGCTTACGTGCAAATACTCATAGAACAGTAATAGGAAGGGAGTACAGATAAGACATAGGGATAAACGTCATGTACACGTAACAAATAAGTTCCAAGGTAAGAAAGAACAAAAAGATTAGAGAAGAGACATCTTAGGTGGGGGCTCTCTGCTCCCAGAACTAGACATATATGGTCTTAAGTGTCGTGTTAAGCATCAAGCATTTCCTGAGTCCAAGTTAGCCAATTTTAATATAGGATATCATTATATGACACCTATAAGCTTGAGCCTTGGAATCAAGATAAATTCTATCACAAGAGCGCCCGGAGGTGTCCCACCACCCCCACTCCTCACTCCGCTCCCGGTCTCCTGTGCAGGCTGATGTGGTACAAGAGTAATCTGTCTTGCCTCCAGGGTGGCCCAAAAGTGGTCAAAGATTGCGTCTAGTTGCTGTAGGGACTTGTCTACGAACTCGAGTTGCGGCTTCCCTTGCTGCGTCTGTAGTGCACTGCTGGCTCCTGAGTCCACTGCCATCTTGAGTAGGTGAGTCGTGGAGTGTGCAGATTCAGTGTCAGTGACACAGGGTCTTGCTTGTGTAGCATTCCAGCCAGTGTGGACCGGAATATCCCCCGCTAGTGCAAAGGGGGGGGGGAGCTGTCTCTTGTCCGGAGAATGCTCAGTGCCGCACGATACAGGCAAGCGGCCATCTCGCCTGTCTGACGGGCTCACTAGGCCGCACTCGCACCACCGGGGATTGCAGAGGGAGCAACTTGTATAAATGCTCTGACGTGCTCCGGTAGGCTACAGACACAGGTAAGTCCCAATGTAAGGGCTGCAGGGCATGCTGGAAGTTCATTTGTGGGCTCATTATAAGGCTTGAAGCTGGAGCTCAAAAGAAATGCTTCCAGTCGCCATGCTGCTTAGGACCGCCCCCTCTTTTGGAAATCTTTTCGATAAAATAGAGAGCATTCACGAGGGAGAGTTTATTGTCGCAGGAGATTTTTATAGAAATTTGGAGCCACACATAGACAGGAACACCTTGCAGAGTGCGTCGCATAGTGGCAACATTCCCTTTCTCTGGAATTCCTCTTTCTCTGCAATTCCAACACTTACATGGTAGATATCATTTCTATGACGCTTGGTGTATTTTCCATCATTCAGAAAGGGAATTCAAAAGTGTCTCTAAAACATTTCTGACATACTCAAGGACAGACCTCTTTTTGGTTAATGCCAACCTATTAAATAGAGTTAAAAAATGTTTTATAAGAGAAACCTCGTCTGATCATAATGCCGTAACTTTGGAACTCATAAAAAATAGAGACACCACCAAAATAAATTACTGGAGACATAACGATACAATCTATAATAATCGAAATAGAGAACAAATTTCTGCAAACATAGATGATGTTTTCCTGGTTTGTTGTGCCATAAAATGTGTCATCCAAGATCACCTTTTAAAAACGGGGGTTCATTAGCAAATAAAAAAGAGGACTACCTTTCTCAGAATTATACATTTATTTGTATAAACTGACAGATGAAAACAATTCATCTCCTAAATAAGAACTGCCAAAATAACCAATATCAAAAATAGAATCAATTATATTTTATTAGAACAGACAGCTAAAAATAGTCGCCAGAACAGCTACAGCTTAATGTATTTGTTCTGGTGAGTATAATCATTTCCCTTAGTGTTTACATTACAGCCAAGGGATACCTCCACTGGCTACTCCTCATATGGTTGCTTGAGGTGCTTCCTGAACTGAACTTTCCTCATAGAGATGCATTGATTTAATTCACACAGCTTTATTGAAGACATCATACATATAATAATAACCTTTATAAAATATCAACTGAACATGTAAAGTTATTGCCCCGCCACCCATATATAACATACATACCAGTCTGTCATAAATAAAGGCATATAGTAAACAATTCCATAACAGTGTAACGATACATAAATAAATACATAAATAAGGTGCAACATAATGCTTAAGCACCTCCTGGTAGGGGTATACCCAGATAACCCTACACCTCCAAGGTTCTAAGCCACCAAGCCACCAAGGTTCTGGCTCGAAACCCACCAACATTATACTCACATTGTAACCAACCAATTTGTAACCAATCAACCAACTTTCTTAACTCTTCTTAATTTGCCCATATACCATATTTTCCCCTTTCCTTACCTTCACCAACCCTGCCATAAGCTCAGAACTTGACCCCCTTAAGCAGTCTGAGCTCCACCACCCTGAAGAAACAGGGCCCACACTAACCCCTCCTGTAACCCCAGGTTGAAAATATCCCACCCCACATCCGAGAGGTGGACCCCGTCCTGCTGGTAATACCCCAGCATCATAGCTTCAAGGTCCCCATGCCGGATTACCATGCCCCCCCAACTTCCTCAAAAAATAGTCCATTAACCTTACCCCTGGAGCGTGCTATCGCAGATGGGTCATGCGCGTGCCTCCACCGGAGTCGGGGAACCATCTCTGACCAAACCACCATAAGCCCCGGCACCAATACCCTGAACCTGTTGATGTCTTGCTTCATCCATTTAACTAATTTCCTCTGGGGGACCAAACCTAGATCATTGCCCCCTGCATGCCCTCCAGGAGACCTATGACCGTCTGGCACCCCGCTTGCCACCTGTAACCCTGATAGCCAAACCATTTCACCACAATCTGGCCCTCCAGAAAGCCCAGCTGTTGACCCTTGAACCGAGCTGCAGCCCTCCTCTTGACCCAGAAGACGTAGGAATGACCCACGATCCAGACGACACGACCTATGGAAAACAAGAGCAACAATTAGCTGCGGGCCACATTACGGCTAAGACCCCACCCATAGGAATGACCCGACAAGCAAAGTTAAGCTTCACGATCAATGACTGAAACTGTTTCAAAGTAACCTTGTGAGACTGGCACACCTCCCCCCACTGCCACACGCAGCCCCAGCAGCTTGTCCCCCGGGAGCCGACACTTGCCCTTTACCGAGTCAATCTCCAAACCCAAGAAACTCAAACAATCCGTTGTCATCTTGCCCTCCACCAAAGGCACTCCAAACACCCAGCTACCCATTCCAGCGTCCAAAGCAAATAGAGGCACCTCGGCGAGTCCGCTGGACCCACACACAAGAAATCGTCCAGGTAGTGCACCACCGAACGACTCCCCGTCTCCTTGCGCACCAACCATTCTGGGAAGGTGCTAAACTTCTCGAAATAGGAGCAAGAAATGGAGCAGCCCATCGGGAGGCAAAGATCCATGAAGTACTTTCCCTCAAAGAAACAGCCCAGCAAATGGTGGGTGAACCAGCAGTAGCCGGAACGCCGCCTCAATATCCACCTTCACCATCAACACGGCCGACCCAGCCTTCTTAACCAGCTTGACCGCCTGGTCGAATGATGCATAAGAGACTGAGCACAGGTCCTTGTCAATGTCGTCATTCACCGAACTCCCCTTGAATAGGAGAGATGGTGAATGAGTCAAAATTTGCCCGCCTCTTTTTTGGGGACAACTCCCAACAAGGACAAACACAAATTAGCCAGCAGGGCAAAGGCAAACAGCCCTGCTATTGACCCAGTTGATCCTCCTTAAGTAGCTTGTTCCGCATCACCTGAGGAAAGTCCCCCACCGAACGCAAATTACGAAAACTCAAAGGAAACTCCTGCTCCCAAAATGGTATGATAACACCCTCAGAAAACCCAGCCCTCAACAAGTCTGCATCAGCCATGTTACCGTGGCGGTTTACCCACAGCAGCATCGCGTCTGACTTCACCACAGTTATGCCCCGGGGCCCTCCCTTCCCTTTCTTAAAGCACTGGTGGAGGGCATGAGTTCCTCCACACCCCGGGCACTCAAGCTTCAACCTGCACTTCGAGCCCCACTTACACTGGCCCTCATTAAAGAGCCAGCAAATCCCTTTCTTGAACGCGGCCGACCAGGCGAACAGGCCGGCCCGGACTTAAAGGGGGGGATTTTATTAATTTGAGGGAAGTGGCAGCGTATTAAATTGGGGGAGGGAGTGGGTAGTGTATTAATTTTAGGGAGGGGGCACTGTATTAAGTTGGGGGAGGGAGGGGGCCAGTGTATTCAATTCGGGAGGGGCAGTGTATTCATTTGGGGGAGGGGCAGTGTATTAAATTGAAGTAGGAAGTGGGGCAATGTATTAGAGTGGTAGGGGGCAGTGTATTAGAGTGGTGGGAGGGGGCGGCAGTGTGTTAAATTGGGGGAGGGCAGTGTATGAAATTGGGGGAGGGACGGGGGCAGTGTATTAAAATGGGGAGGGAGGGCAGTGTTTTAAGTTAGAGTGCTGGGAGGAGGGGCAGTATATTCAATTAGAGTGGAGGGAGGAGGGGCAGTGTATTAAATTAAGGGACAGTGTATTAGAGTGGAGGAAGGGGTGGCAGTGTATTAGATTTTTTGTGGGAAGTGTATTAAGATGGTGGGAGGGGGCAGTGTATTAGATTGGGTCTGCATGGAGGCGCTAAACGCTCCCTAAGGAGATGCTGATTGGCCGCACAGCTTTTTGCCACACATGCACAATAGCCACCTAATGATTTCCTATGGGAAAGCATTGGATTGACTGAGATCATCAAATTTGATGATCTCAGCTAAAGTGAAGAACACACTCATAGGACTTCAAAATCAACAAGATAACGTAATTTGTTATAGTCACCAATTCAGTCCCATTACCAAACTTTTCTTAATATGTCAAGGTAGTTGGCCTAAAACATTGGTTATATGCAAATACATATCTCCTTAAAATAAATGTGATTTTTTTTTTTTACTTTGAAGCCCTGCGAGCGTAAGGTTGTCCAGTGTCAGGCAACTTTTTTTATACTGTACTTTTCAAAGTAAATCTACGTTTCTATGAAAACTGAAGTTTTTGTTTTTTTGCGGCCCACATAAACTTAAAACCTCTTTTATTTGGTCCATGTTGTCCTTTGAGTTTGACATTCTTGCTTTACAGGAAGTGTTTAAGAAGGCTTTGTAAGTCACATACATGGAGGTGCAACTATGGGGAGCACAAACAAAGTGATTTAACTCCTAAATGGCAGAGAATGGAGCAGTAAGACTGTAGGGGTATGATCTATGCACCAAAACTGTTTAATTAAGCTAAAGATGTTTTTGTGACTATAGTGTCCATTTAATACAATTTGTCAGTTATGTTTTTTATAGTTATGATTTTAATTGAAGTAAGAAAGATATTCTAAGAAGTTGTCAAGTTATTTTATGTATTCTTATAGCGCATGGAAATACATTACCTTTGAATATTCTTAAATGTATGGTTGAGATAGTCCTGGATTCAGATGCAATAGATGTTACACGTTTTTTAAACTATCCCTGCAATTTCTCCATTTTATGGGATTATTATATGACTGATTATAATTAAGTGGCTTTTAATTTTTTCCCTTTGTTTTCAGTTATCATGGAGTCTTTCACCTTATTGAAATTTGCATTGAATTTATAGAAACCATATTCAAGAACCTCTGTAGTGTTTTCCATCTTTTTAATTATTTATTTTCTTTATATTGTTCCATTGCTGATTAGGTTAATGTAATACATGTGAAAAACTAAAAAAAAACTGTACATATTTTTAAACATATGCTGGGAATATTTTGAGTTAAAATGGACACTGTAGGCACCCAGGCCACTTCAGCTAATTGAAGTGGTCTGGGTGCAGTGCCCCTTTTGCATTAGTGCTGCAATGTTAAACATTGTAGTTGCAGAGAAACTGCTAACATTGCAGCTCTAAGTCTGCCCACAGTCATTGTCTACCAGACAGACACTAGAGAGTTTCTTGAATCGAAAGGGACCTTTGGTCCGGTATCTGACGCTGGATGTCCTCACACTCTGCATGAGGACATCCAACGTCAGATTTTTCTCCATAGAAAAGCATTGATTCAATGATTTCCTATTGGGACGTCTAATGCATGCACATTAAATCCTGCTCATTGTGTCACATCAGAGGGGCATAGCGTTGACGCAAGGGCGGGGGAGGCAGAGGGAGCTGTAGTGCCAGAAAGAAAAAGTATCCCTTTAAAGATATTTTAAAAATGTCCAATTAACTATATTTATCAATGGCCTTTACCGGTGCACCATTATACTTACTGCCACACAGTTATCACGAACCTCACTGTTTGTCCATACATTCTATCAAAGGGAAATAAATGAAAATGCATAGATTAGGAAAGGGGTATAAAATAATAGCCAACACTCTGGGTATCCCTATTAGCATAGTTGGATCAGTAATCAGGGTACTGCATCAAGCCATCTGCCAAAACACAATTTTCATACAAGAAAAAGGCTGATTAGAGAGGCCAACAAACACTTGTAGGAGCTGCAGAGCTCAGTGGCTGGGATTAGAATAACATATATGCATAGCATAACACCAACCTATATAGTAGGGCAATTGAAAATATTTATTTGCACAAAAACTACCATCTGAAAGGACATCTACCAAAAAAACATCAATCATAGTTATAATGTAGGGAAAAGTATTTTTGTAATATGAGACCAAGTTTGTGTATTTAGGCCAAACGCTAAGCACCCATTTAAGAAGACACCACCGTGCCAGCTAAATTGCAGAGCAAAGGAAAGTGCAGTGTAAAATGTTTCAACCTTCAACCAGTTGCCCCTCAGGTATAGAACTTACATTTAAACAGGTATTTTCACAATAAACTGCTGCCGACACAGGATATAGTAAAGACAGACCAGAAGAGGAGAAGTTATGATGTCAGGTAAACAAGTTAATTAGTACACATAAATCTATGTAAGGGGAATTTAACAAGGTCAGCAATGGAAAAGGCAGGAATGTTATGTAGCATGGCAAACCAATGTATAGAATTAAAAACAGATACAATGCTACTGGCACACTACAAGCGGCACTACTGAAGGATATTTAGGTTCAGGGCTGGATTAACATAGGGGCTGATGGAGCTGCAGCTCCAGGCCCAGGCCCAGGCCCATGGAATAGGTCCATTTAAAAAAAAAAAATATATATATATATATATTTTATTTTATTTTTTACATTTTTTTTTTCACACACTACTCTTAGGTTTGCCACCTGACTGGTATTTTACTGGCACAGCTGGTATTTGAGGCTGCCTGTCCAGTGCCACTATTGCAGTAATACCGGCAATACAAATGCAGGTATTTTTCTCAGGATAAACGGAAGTTACTCTGCAATACCAGCACTCTCCACTGTGTGTGGAGAGAGGCAGGGATAGGCAGTAGCAGCATATCCCTCCCTGCCTTTCTCTACTACTCACTGATCCGTGGGGGAGCAGCTACACAGCACAGAGAGTCCAGACAGCAGCTCTACAGCTCAAGTAAGTGAGGGATGGGGGGAAAGGCAGCATGGAGACATGGGGACACTGAGACACTAAGGGACATTAAGAAACTAGGGGACACATGGGGACACAGACACTAGGGGATACTGGGAGACCTGGGGACACTGAGACACTTGGGGACACTGGAAAACACGGGTACACAGACACTAGGTGACACTGGGAGAAATGGGGACACTGAGACACATGGGGACACTGAGACATAGGGACATTGGGAGACACTAAGATATTGGGACACAGAGACACTAGGGACACAGTGTCCCCTAGTCTCTCAGTATCCCCTAGTCTCTCAGTGTCCCCTAGTCTCCCAGTGTCTGTGTCCCCATGTCTCAGTGTCCCCATGGCTCCCAGTTTCCCCGTGTCTCCCAGTTTCCCCAAGTGTCTCAGTGCCCCATGTCTCCCAGTGTCCCCAAGTGTCTCAGTGTCCCCGGGTCTCTCAGTGACAAACTGTGAGTAGTTTGTTTGTGATTTTACAGAATTTTCTCTTATGTCACTCCTTGTGATTTACATCATGTGATGTCACGCATAACTAATTATACATATGTATAAGGCTGGTATTTTTTACAAGAAAGGTGACAACCCTAACTACTCTTCACATACTCTTGCTTAAAGGAATACTATAGGATCAGGAACACAATCATGTATTTCAAACCTTATTATGTTAAAACCACCATTTAGCCCCCCTTACTCCCTCTTGCCTCCCTAAATATAGTAAACTCTTACTTGTATTCAAGTCTGCAGCTGCTGTCTCTGTCCCTGTCTGCCTCTGAACTGACTCTGTCTGCTGACATCATCAAAAGTGGTGGTCTGAGCAAATTACAATGCTTCCCCATAGGATTGGCTGAGACTGTCAACTATGCAGATCAGGGGCAGAGCCAGCACAAGTCAAACATAGCCCTGGCCTATCAGCATCTCCTCATGAAGATAAATTGATTCAATGCATCTCTATGAGGAAAGTTCTGCATGCAGAGGGTGGAGACACTGAATGGCAGTGCTGCACACTAGGCAGTACTGCCCCAGGAGTCACCTCTAGCAGCCATCTAAGGAGTGGATATCAGAGTTATTTTCTCTGAAAAGACAGTGTTTACTGCAAAAAACCTGGAGGGAATGATTCTACTTACCAGAACAAATACAATAAGCTGTAGTTGTTCTGGTGACTATAGCTTAAGAGGGATGCATGGGAATAAAACCTGTGTGGACTGGCTAACAATAAAATTAGTTTAGGTAAATGCAGACTTTGGTCTCTCTAACACTGTGGCATGTCCCCTTTCTTCTACACTCACTACATACACATTTTCTCTGTCCCAGACTATATACCAGGAACTTCTGCCTGCTAGTAAGATGATAAGGATAAAAGTGGACATGTGAGTGCTGGGGGACAGTCCTTAGAAAGAGTGGAGTAGACACATCATTTGATGTATTTATGTCAAGTTCAGGGTGCTGCCTGCATAGTATGCCCTTAGTTGGACAGCCTGCATGATTGGCAGGCAGCCTGACATGCATTCATGCCAGGCTGGCCTTCCAATTCTTTGGACAAACATGCCCCCTTTTTGGGCATGTTCAACCCTTTTGGCAGGTCGTGTCACGTGATTCGCGCCAGTGGCACACTCTTTTACCCTGCACATTGACTTCCTGCTTCACTGGACACTGCTGTTAGGGGATATGGATTTACTTGAAAGATGAAAACATAAATTAGAGAGAGATTAGCATAGAGTATGTGTTTTCGTATAGCTGCATCCTTTGAGTTTCCCTCCAACTCCATCACCATCAGATACATGATGCTTGGGAGGTATGATTGTTTGTGTTTTTGGTCGATAAGATTCTGTAAATAGACCCATCATAATTGTCAGCACCAGGGCCAGATTAAGAGCCCAGTGGGCCTGGTGCTGACAATTATGACGGGCCTAATTACAGAATCATATCGACCAAAAACAGTAAAACACTCCCAAGCATCATGTATCTGATGGATATGGTGCTGGAGAGAAAGAAAACAGCAGCTATAAGAAAACACATACCCTAGGCTAATCTCTCTCTAATTTATGTTTTTATCTTTCAAGTAAATCCATAGCCCGTAACAGCAGTGTCCAGTCAAGCAGGAAGTCAATGGGCATGGTAAAAGGGTGTGCCCCTGACACAAATCACGTAACCTGCCAAAAGGGGCGAACATTCCCAAAAAGAGGACATGTCTGCTCAAAGAATTAGAAGGCCAGCCTGGCATGAATGCATGTCAGGCTGCCTGCCAATCATGCAGCTGGCCAACTAAGGGCATACTATGCAGACAGCACCCTGAGACTGGCATAAATGCATCTAATGATGCGCTCACTCAACGCTTACTAAGGACTGTCCCCTAGCACTCGCTGGCCACTTGTCTCCTTACCTTCTTACGAGTAGGCAGAAGCTCCTGGTATATAGTCTGGGACAGAGAAAAGCTGTATGTAGTGAGTGTAGAAGAAAAGGGAACATGCCACAGTGTTAGAGAGACCAAAGTCAGCATTACCTTAAAGGATCACTATAGGGTCAGGAACACAAACATGAATTCATGACCCTATAGTGTTAACACCACCATCTAGCCCCCCTGGGCCCCTCATGCCTCCATAAATATAGCAAAATCTTACTATATTCAAGCCTGAAGCTGTTAGACTCATAAAAACAAGCAGTCTGCTGACATCATTAGAAGTGGTGGCCTGATCCAATCACAGTGCTTCCCCATAGGATTGGCTGAGACTGACAAAGAGGCAGATCAGGGTCAGAGCCAGCATGATTCAAACACAGCCCTGGCCAATCAGCATCTCCTTGTATAGATGAATTTAATTAATGAATCTCTATGAGGAAAGTTCAGTGTCTGCATGCAGAGGGAGGAGACACTGAATGTTTGGATGCATTTTAGGCAGCCGTGACCCAGGAAGGATCTCTAACAGTCATCTAAGGAGTGGCCAGTGAAGTTATCACTAGGATGTAATGTAAACACAGCATTTTCTCTGAAAAGACCGTGCTTACAGCAAAAAGCCTGATGGTAATGATTCTACTCACCAGAACAAATTCAATAAGCTGTAGTTGTTCTGGTGACTATAGTGTCCCTTTAACTATATTCATTGTCAGCCAGTCCACACACGTTTTGTTCCTATACATCCCTCTTAAGTTTCCATAGTTAAGTAAGAGTATGTGAAAAGTAGTTAGGGTTGCCACCTTTCTTGGAAAAACATACCGGCCTTACTAATTTGCATAATTACATATGTGTGGGTGACATCACATGATGTAAATCACAAGGAGTGACATAAGAGAAAATGCTGTAAAATCACCAAAAAACTACTTAGTTTAAATCTGCTGTATAGATGGATTCCTCCCAGTGCCCTCATGACTCAGTGCCCCATGTGTCGATTACTCCAGGTCTCAGTGTTCCTATGTATCAGTGTCTCAGTGCCCAATGTCTCCCAGTGTCCCCTAGTGTTGTGTCCCCAGGTCTCCCAGTGATCCTATGGATCAGTGTCTCAATGCCCCATATCTCCCTGTGTCCCCATGTATCCCAGGGTCCCCATGTCACTAGGACACTAGGAAGACGGGGAGACCTGGGGACACGGGGAGACCTAGGGACACGGAGACACCAGTGACACTGGGAGACTAGGGGACTATGGCTGGGGCACATGGGGACAATGGGAAAATAGGGGACACTTGAAGACATGGGGACACAGACACCAGGGACAAAGATACTAGAGAAACTGGCTGGGGGATATGGGGACATTGAGACATGGGGGCACTGGGAGTCATGGGGACACTGAGACACCAGGGCCACAGACACTAGGGACACTAGCTTGGGGACATTGTGACACTTGAGGCACTGAGAGACATGGAGGCACTAGGAGACATGGGGGCAGTGAGACACTGGGAGACTAGGGGGCACTGAGACAGCAGGGGCACTGGCTGGGAGACATGGGGACACTGTGTCCCCATGTGTCTGTGCCATAATGTCTCCCAATGTCCCTTAGTGTCTCAGTGTATGTCTCCTTGCAGCCTTTCCCCCCCATCCCTTACTTCCCTGAGCTGTAGGCTGTCTCTGCAGGGTGGGAGTTGCTGTCTGGACTCTCTGTAGCTGCACCCCTGCAGATCAGTGAGTATAGATAGGTAGGGAGGGATATGCTGCAACTTCTTATGCCTGCCTGTCTCCACATACAGCGCCCCCTACTGGCCAGTGCTGGTATTGCATAGTAATCTCCATTCATACTGAGAAAAATACCAACATTTATATTGCCAGTATCACTGCAATATTGGCACCAACCCGGCAGCCTCAAATACTGGCTGTGCCAATAAAATAAAAGGCAGGTGGAATCCCTAAGAGTAGTGTGTAAAAAAAAAAATTTTTTTTTTTTTTTAAATCAATGGGCCTATTCCATGGGCCTGGGCCTGGAGCTGCAGCTCCATCAGCCCCTATGTTAATCCGGCCCTGGTCAGCACCAGGTCCACTGGGCTCTTAATCTGGCCCTGTTTAGGTTAAGAAAGAGTGGTTGTGACACATCTGGTGGCTAATATAGTGCAGGAGTCTTGCTTCAATATATGGTGCAGGACACCTTCTGGATGTTTCATAACCCCATTCCTGGAGTGCATGGTGAAATGGATGGTGTGCAATACAGATACAGAAAAATTATGCAAAATAACTTTCCCCAAGGTACTATGAACCCATAGAAACTTCAGCTCTCAGCAGAACAATGTTCATAAGCACATGGCCAAAGTAACATTATCGTGACTCATGAACATATTTAATTCCACTGGTAATCCTTGGTGTGAAAGACCAAAATAGGTGTTAACACTTACTAAAGCGAGAGTTAATCCCTATATAAAATAAATGTCACCATAGGCTGGTTTGATTTTGAAAGTGTTAAAATATCAGAGAAATGGAAAATTTGTGACATGACATGTTCAGGGATCTGATACAAATGCGGATGCCAAACTAGACAAGAAATGTAAATTAAAGAGAATCTGTGATTACCAAACTAAGTTCATATTAGGGTAAGAGTAGATATGATCTTCAATCTACACCAGGGGTGCCCAAAAGGTAGGTCACCAGATGTCATTGAACTACAACTCCCATGATGCTTTGCATGCTTTGAAAATTACAAATCATCATGGAAGTTGCAGTTCTACAACATCTGGGATCTACCTGTTGAGCACCCCTGCTCTACACATGGTCCTAATTAAAACACCACAAACCATATAGATTACTCACCAACAATTGTATAGATTCAAATATATACTTTTCTTAAAGAGAGACTCCAGGCTACACTACTCTTTTTTTTTTTTAAAGCATTTGGTGTATTACCATAATAAATCAATTGTGCATTAACAAAATGGTCCATAAAGATTCTTATAATTTTTTTTTTTTTAATTTAAAGCAGCAGTTCTGTAGACAACCCAGAGACTTCCAGAGTTTGTGTGCTTAGAAATCTCCCGCAGTGAGCAGGACAATGAGAAGTTACCCTATTAATTCCTCTCATTCTGTGCTTCATACCTTTCCCCATTTTGGTGAGGTCACCTATCCAGTGTCTCAGTGGTGTATATATGTAAGGTGCAGAATGCTGCAAAACATTTATTTTTTTGCAAAAGCTCTTGAGAATTGAGCATACAAAAATATAGCTCGTTACTGAGGCCAAAAGACGTGTTGATGATTGTATGCTAAGATGATTTTACAGTACAATCTTCTGTTTGTGATCCCTAATGGTTATTGTGGTTGCATAACGATAATGTTTTTAAGTGAGTTCAAATGTTTTTCCATATATTCTTGTAAGCAAGGTTCACTTGTTTTAAAAATCTGAGAGTGAGAGTGATTGTCTGCCATTTGTCAATTTTGTTGATACGATTAAAGATGCATCTGGCCTTAATACCTGTGAGAATTCAGAACATCACACGTTATTCAGGATATCTGCATGCCTAAAACTGTGATTTTAATAGACACCAGATTATCAGGAGCCATTAATCACTCTATTACTAAATTACTTTTATCCTAATCTACTTTATCAGGACTCATTAAATAGAAAGCGCCTCTCTCAAGCTAAATGCTTAAGAGTCATCTTCAATTATTTCCAAGCAGGGTCTTAATCTGAAGAGCCCTCAGACACTCTGAACTGATTTAAATAAGATGGACACTGCAGATAGGAAGCATCAACAATAAGGGCAAAACATACTCCTCAGTGGCAATGTATTTAGAATAAATTCATCATTTAGAGTTTCATTTGCCTTAAAGTAATCTAGAGTTTTCTGAAAACATTCACTGTTGTAAATAATTGCAAACAAAGTATTTTAGTGACTTACAATTAACCAGAACTAGGTAGTTCTAAGGTAATAGCAAAAAGATATATCACAATATTGTATAAAATGCAACTTTATTAAGGGTATTATAGAACTAGAAAAGCTAAATATTTAAAATATAGAAAGAACAAAAGTGTATTGTGAAACATAGACTAATTAGACAGATCCTTAGATCCATAAGTAGGAAAAATGTGGTAGAACGAACGGAAAAGGATTATCATACGATGAATAAGATATTTGTATAGGCAGCATTAGGTGCCTAAAAGAGACTCTTAGAACACTACCTATCCTTATAATGTGACACGGTCTCATTAAGAGTGTATATGGGCTAGATAAGAAAAACTAGATCGAAGAATGCTCAGGGGTATAGCCAAGGTGGGTGTCAGGAGCTCATATTCAGCACATCTGAAAAAAAGTATCAAAGCCGTCAAAAATGGAAACAATGCCAAGTGAAAGGATGTAGTTATAGGGTCTAGTTCAATAGGTGTAGCTCTGGGAGTACAATTTAACCCCTACCTCTTCTAGTAATCAGTAATCCTCCCGAACTGCTGCTTTGAGGCAGCTCCCTTAATATACCGGCAACTATTGTCCACACAAACAGTATAGACAAGGGTAGAAGTAGAAGAGAAACAGCTTTTATGATAATCAATATAGAGATTAAGACTCTCCCTATCTCCTCTTCCAAGCTATCCTCCCAAACTTCGAGGCAGCCCCCTACTACAGATCACTGTTTAGCACTTCTATAAACAAAAAAGGCTAGTGTATAGAAATGCCTGCTTGACCCCCCTCCCTCCCCCACCCCATTGGCACAAACGGCTCAACGTGTGTTTCGGCGTTAAAGCACACCCTTTATCTCCTGCTAAAATTGACATACAGAAGGCTCCTGTGAGGTCTAGTAAGCTATTAGCAGTGCAGGAGATAAGAAATTCTAAATTAAACAGAATTTGCAATAAAGGAAGTATAAACATTAGATGTCCATTTACAGTAAGTGTTTAGGAAGGCTGTGTAAGTCACATGCAGGGAGGTGTGACAAGTGTTGTATTAACAAAGTGATTTTTTTTTTTTTTTTTAATTCTTTATTTGTAGGGTTTTCTCCTTGAAGTTAGGAGGGAGGGGAGTGGGGTACAGAAAATAAAAGGAGGGGTGGGTGGGGGTTGTTCAAGACTTAATAGTACTTGCACATTGAATGTCAGTACCAACGCAGGGTACTATTGCATTTTGAAAATAGCTTACATTCGTATCAACATGGTATTGACATTATATCTTCCTTGAACGCTTATTTAAGTTCCCTGTCGTTTCTGCGTTTTTAAGGGATGGGTTTAGTCACTCGTCGACTCTTTGTGAGTCTTGTCTCGTTATGTGCGGGTGCAGTCTTGTCCAAGTCGAGGAGTGGTTTAGGGTAAGGGTTGTGGAATGGGGCGGGGTGGACATGGGGGGGGGAGGGTTCACGGTCCGCAGGCCACCCAGCACGCGGGTCCCTCTCGGGGGTCCCAGATTGGTGTTTGGGGCTCTGTGGTTAGGTGAGGGTCGTTCTTATCGGATGGTGTATGATATCCTCAATTGGGGGATCCCTATGCTAGGGAGGGGCAGTTAACACCCCACTTTGTTACCACGGAATGGTCGTGTCCCCTTCCAGCCATGGGTCCCATATTTTGTGGAATTTTTTGGGCGAGTCGTGAATTTGTGCTGTGAGCCTATCCATCTGCATGCCATCTATTATCTTCTTGGTAATTGTTTCTTGTGTCGGTATGCGGTTTGTTGACCATACTTCTGCTATGGCTCTACGTGTTGCTAGGGCTATGCGAGCGGCTAGCTTATTTTCAGCTCTAGTGTATTGGTCTATTGGCTTGGAGAGTAGGAGCATCCAAGGGTCTACGGGACAAGGTTTGTCTATTAGTTTGGAGATTAGGCGTGTGGTGTCTTGCCAAAGTGGTTGGAGTTTCGGGCACGTCCACCAACAGTGGAGGAACGTTCCCGTCTCTCCGCATTGTTTCCAGCAGGTGTTGGTTGGTATTTGGTGCATGATGGCCAGGCGTTGGGGGGTGAGGTACCAGCGGAATAGCATTTTGTAAGCTTGCTCCGTGTGTGTGACACATATGGAGATAGAGGCTGTTGCCTCCCAAATGTCTGACCAGTCTGTTGTTTCGTCTGGGGGCCCGAGGTCTGCCTCCCACGCCGCTATGTATGGGAGAGACAGTTGCGTGTGGTGGGTCGCCAAGGTTACATATATGTCGGAAATTTGTCCTTGTCTGTTGGGGTGCGCAATGCAGTCTCTTTCAAAGCGATTGAGTTGAGCCGTGCCGGCTTGTTTTATGATTGGAGTCTCTGCAAAGCTGCGCAATTGTATGAATCTAAAGTGATCGAATGAAGTGAGTGAGGATGAGTCTTTTATATCTGAGAATTTTATAATGTCGTTGTCTTGGTACAAATGCCCTAGACGGGAGATGTCCCTGTGTTCAAAATGGGCGAAGTGCTTGGGGGTAAGTCCCGGTGGGAATAGCTTGTTCCTCCATATGGGGGTCATAGGAGATAGGAACGATGACAGTTCAAATTTGTCCCTCATTTTGTCCCATGTATCAAGCGCATGGGTGATTGAGGGTGCGGTGGGAGGGGGTAGGGGTCTATGTGGTTTGGGTACCCACATGTACAGGGACGGGTGGTCCCTACCGAAGATGTTGTGTTCCAAGTCCACCCATCTTTTTTCCCCTGGTGGGACGTGCCAGTGTTGTATCTGCGTTAGGTGTGCTGCCGTGTGGTAATGTGTGAAGTGTGGTAGTCCTAGTCCACCTTGTTTCTTGGGTACGTATAGTGTGTTTCGGCGTATTCTGGGTTTGTGTCCATTCCAGATGAATGTGTCAATGGCTGTTTGTAGTGCCTTAAAGTCTTGTTTATGGATCGGTATGGGGAGGGTTTGATATAGATATAAGAATCTGGGTAGGAGATTCATTTTGATTGTAGCGATGCGCCCCAGCCATGAGACCCCTAGTGATTTCCATTTAGTGAGGTCAGAGTGGGCTTTTTGTAATAAGGGGGTGTAGTTTGTTTTATAAAGAGTGGTAATGTTTGTTGGGAGTTGGATCCCTAGGTATGTCATCATCGTGTGGCAGATCCTCATCGGGCATATTTGTTTGAGTGTAGCTATGTTTGGAGTATCTATTTGTATTGGGAGGAGCTCTGATTTATTCAGGTTGATCTTGTATCCTGACAAGTCTGAGTATTCTTGTATGAGAGTTAGGAGCGAGTTTATGGATTTTTCCGGGTTTGTCAGTGTTAGCATGATGTCATCCGCGTAGGCTGAGATTTTAAAGGTTTCTCCCCTGATCGTTAGCCCCTCTATGTCATGGCTGGCACGCACCGCTTGCAGCAAAGGCTCCAGTGATATGGCGAATAATAGAGGGGATAAAGGGCACCCCTGTCTCGTGCCGTTTGAGATGGGGAATCGTGGTGGGGGGATGTTAGGTAGAAGAAGTGCCCCTTGGGGAGAGTGATAGATGGCCTGCACAAATGAAGTAAACTCGGGTGGTATCCCTATGTATTTTAGTGTGTGGTAGAGGAACGGCCAGAGCAAGCGATCAAACGCTTTTTCCGCGTCCAGTGAGATGATCGCTGTGGGGATTCGTCTGTGGTTAGCCAGCCATATGAGGTCAATGGCTCTCCGGGTGTTGTCCGCAGCGTGCCTGTGTGGGATGAATCCTACTTGATCTGGGTGTATGAGGGATCTTAGGTATGGGTTTAGGCGGTTAGCCATAATTTTGGTCATGATTTTAAGGTCCACGTTGAGTAAGGAGATTGGTCTGTAGTGTGCGGGTTCAGAGTGGTCTTTGCCGGGTTTTGGGAGGAGGCAGATGTCTGCCCCGGTCATTTCTGGTGGGAGGTTCTCTCCCTTGAGTGCTGCGTTAAAGACCGCGCATAGATGTGTGAGGAGTAATGGGCCAAATTCCTTGTAATATAGGGCTGTGTAGCCGTCTGGTCCTGGACTTTTATTTGGTTTGAGGGATCCCACTGCAATGGCCATTTCTTCTGTCGTGGCGTCTTGGCTCAGGGCTGCTTGGGCCTCTTGCGTTAGGGTGGGTAGCGTCGTGCTTTGTAGGAATGTGTCTATGCGTGTGGACAGCGATGGGTTGGTGTCATGGGGTCGGTGGTCGTGGTTGTAGAGGTCTGTGTAATAGTCCTGGAAGACTTTTCCTATGCTAGTTGGGCAGTCTGTGAGGGTACCATCGTTCATTCGTATCTGTGTAATGCGTTTAGCTTCAGTTCGCTTTTTAAGTCTGCGGGCAAGCATAGTGTCCGCCTTGTTGCCCTTTTCATAATATTTTTGTTTGAGCCACATCAGAGCTTTGGCTGTATCTGTTTGTGTGAGAGTATTAAGGAGGCTTCTGGTCCCCGTAAGTTTGGACAGGGTGGTCGGGTTAGGGTTCTTTTTGTGTTCCGTTTCTAGGCGGCGGAGTTCTGTCATTGTTTCTAGTATTTGTCGTTGTGTTTGTCTTTTTTTATGGGTGGCTAGGCTGATGAGTGTGCCTCTGATGACTGCTTTATGTGCTGTCCAGAGGGTCATAGGTGAGGTCGTTGTGGGTGAGTTTAAGTCGAAATAATCTTTGATTGCTATAGTTATTTTGTCTCTGATCAGTTGATCGTGGAGGAGTAGTGGGTTAAGTCGCCATGACCAGTGTGTGTGTATGGTCGGTAGGTTTAGAGTGATTGCTATCTCGGCATGGTCGGACCAGGAGATAGGTCCAATCTCCGATTTGGTGATTTGAGATAGTAAGTTTGGTGAAATGAGAAAGTGGTCAATGCGTGAATAGGATCCGTGTGGGTGGGAGTAGAAAGTGTAGTCTTTGGTGGTCGGGTGTTGTGCCCTCCATATGTCAATCAGTTTGTGGGAAGCCAGGAATTGGGCGAAGAGGACGTCATTTTGGTTTGGGCGAGTTCGCGTTTTGGCGCTTGAGGTCCGATCTACGGCAGGTATGTGTGCTGCATTGCAGTCCCCGCCCACTATAAGTCGTGTGGCTGAGTACGTGCTGAGGTGGGTCGCTAATTGTTGCCAGAAGGGTGGGTCTGGTGTTGTGGGTGCGTAGAGCGATGAGAAGGCGTATTGTGATGTGCCTATTTTTCCCCGTATTGTGATATATCTACCCTGTGGGTCTTTAGAGCAGGTGATATCTGTGAGGGGGCTGTTTGCTCTCAATAGGATCGCTACACCTTTGGTCTTGGTATCTGGGGAGGGAGCATGGAAGCTCTGTGTGTAGTATCTGTTAGTGAGGGGGAATATGCGGTTGATTGTGAAGTGGGTTTCCTGTATGAGGACTATGTCAGCGTGTTGTTTATGTGCCCAGCGTAATATGCCATGCCTCTTGTTGGGGGAGTTCAATCCTTTGGCATTAATGGAGATGCATCTTATTTGTGTAGGCATGGTGTCTGTGGGAGTGTGGCGGTCTCTGCGGGTTTGCAGTGATGGGTTGTCTTGAGTTGCGCGTCCGGGTGGCCGCGGGCCGCGAAGGGTGGGGGGGGGGAGGGCGGGAGGGCTTAGGGTGTCAGCCTGGGTGAAGGTAGTGGGTGGGGGATATGGGTAGAGTGTGCTACTGGGCTTATCCGAAGGCCAGTAGGTAGTGGGGCGAAGCGTCCGACCGCTCCGTGAGTTTCCCCGTGAGTTCGGGTAGGTGTGTGTGTGTCGGGGGTTGGCGACCGTCCGGTCAAGGCCGTCCAGAGGCAGTTTTCAGTAGTCATCCGCTTAACTGTGTGTGCTGTGGTCGGTCATCGTTGTGGGGGCGTTGCGTCCGTGGAGTGAGCTCTCTGCGTATCGTGTCTTGTGTGTGCAGGGTCGTACCTTGTGAGCCCGTGGGGCGTTGGTCTGGTCAGTAGTGGATCTAGTATTGGTGCGGTGGTGAGGGTGTGCTGTCACCGTCTAGTCGTAAGATGTCGGCATGGTGCCGTCTGCTGTGAGTGGCGTCCGTCAGCACGTGAGGAGGGGTGGGGTGTGTCGGTTAGCTGAAAAATATTGAGTAACAGTTTTACATTGTAACACAACAGTTTAACATCAACTTCAATTTAGTTATATACATTTCCTCTACTGTAGTGTCTAGAGGTTCCCGTGGTGCGTGTCTTCCCCTATGGTGTCTCTCTGTGGGGGTCCTAGGGGGTGCCCGGGTTGGGGGGCGAAAGGAATGGGGGGTTGGGTTGTAGCTATACTTTCCTGGTCCCTTGGTGCCTGGTGCCTTGCCTTTGCAAGTCTTGTGGGTTAGTGTGAGACCCTCCCTGTGTTGGTCCGATCTTATCCTTGGTGGTGCCCCGGTTTGCAATGGGTCCTAGGGGTTGTATGCGTTCAGGGTGTGCCTGTCTAAGTCCCTCTTTTCCCAGGGCTTGCCGTTTGCGCTTAGTCTTTCTGGTGCTTTTGGTGTCGTCACCAGTTTTCTATGTGGAGGGTGTGCCCGCCTCTCCTGGGTCCCAGTGTGTCTAGTGCGGGAGCAGAGTACTGTCCAGGATACTGCTTTATTGAGTCTCCTGGGGAAGTGTTTACGCTCAAGGGAGCTAGCGGTGTTTTGAGGTGTGTACCTAAGAGGTGTCTATCATTAGGCGCATGCTATGTCCCTTGTTGGGGGGTGCCCCAGCCATCCCACCCCGCTCAAGGTGTACCTCCCTGTGGGTATCTGCTCTGTTTTGGTGCTAGGTCGTGGTGTTGTGTGCTGTGGCATCCAGGATACCTGTGTGGTGGGTGAATGTGAGCAGCTGTTCCGCTTTGCACCCTGGGTGGCAGTGGTCTGTGACTACATCGGCTGGTGCCGTGAAGGGTACTAGTGCGTGCCGGCTATATTCCTGCATCTATGATTTCTATCTATTGAAGGATACCCCGTAACTAAGTAGTGAGCTAGAGACATATAATTGCTGTCTATCGAATGAGTCCTAGTAACCAAACAGAGAGCAGGTAACAGGATATAAAGCAAGGAGAGAGTTTGTGAATTATATCTTATCTGGAGCTTGGAGTTGTCAGCGGTGTAGGCTGTTTCCAGTCCATTATTGGGGTGTGGGGTTGCCAGTGTTCTTTAGTGCCAAAGTCAGTCCAGGTTCCGTGTTCAGGTGTGTTTTCTGCTATGGTGACCATGACCCTCTTGAGAATAGTCCGTGTCGGTACGTATTTCTTATTTCGTATGTTGGTCTTCTGTTGATGCGTCGAGTAGTGGGTGGATGCCGGTCCGTTTAGTTGTCGGCCCTGATGCGTGGGCTATTCGGTATCTGGCGTGTCGGGGCTAGCGGTGGTGCGTTTCTGGGCGGAGGGCCCCTGTCGTGTCTTCTGGGATTCGGATCCGTGGTGAGGGTTGTGGGGTCTAGGCCGAGGCTCTAACAAAGTGATTTAACTCCTAAATAGCAGAGAATTGTGCTGTGAGACTGCAGGGACATGATCTGTACACCAAAACTGCTTAGCTAGCTAAAGTTCTTTTGGTACCTATAGTGTCCTTTTAAAGGTTTACTCCAATCACAATGACTACTTCTGCTATTAGAAGTGGTCATCCCAGTGCACAAATACAGGTTAATGGAGCCTTCTCCCAACCGTTCACAATCCATAACGGAACATGCCAGGGGTGTCCCCTGTTCCCCCTCCTGTTTCACCTCTCTCTGGAACCCTTTCTTGAGGTGGTCAGACAGAACGTGGGTATACTGAGGATCACATACAAAGGTGCAGATGACCTCCTCTTTTTCCTAGAGGAACCCATAGTCTCCCTACCAAATCTACTGAAGGTCGTATGGCAAGCTAACAAACCTGAATTTGGAGAAATCCGAAGCACTACCACTTACGATACCACTGAAGGAGGTCGCAACCCTTGACTCACAATTCCAGTTTAAATGGTGCACACAACAGACAAAATATTTGGGCATATGGCTGACCAAGGATCTTAACCAGCTCTATACCTAAAACTTGACGCCCATATTGCAGACGCTACATGCAGACCTGAAGAGATGGAAAGGTCTGTACATCTCCTGGTTTGGTCGGATCAACGCCATAAAAATGAACCTGTTAACCAGATTACTCTATTTTATTTATTTCAAACAATACTGATAGCACTCCCGAGAGCCTTTTTCCAGTCCATCGGTTCTGCCCTGACGCGATTCGTATGGAAAGCAAGATCACGTAGGATAAAACTATCACCCCTGACCATGCCGAGACACCTGGGTGGAGTGGGTCTCCTATCCATCCAAATGTATTACCGGGTAACACACCTCTTACGACTCACAGACTGGCATGCGATGGACACTCAGAAACTATGGATATCATTGGAAATGGCGCAGATGAATGGCGCCATCCCCGCCTACCATGGTTAAACGAAACGCTGAAAAACATGGCTGCCTGTGCACACCCTTTCATTAGCGCAACCCTAAACGTCTAGTGTTCAGTTAGACAAACGCTACAATTATCATCAACCCCATCACCTATGACCTCAATCACACACAACCCAGAGGGGGACTGACACAATTGGACCTGAAAGGATTTACAGATTTCGAGTGGATATATTTCCATCAATGAAGCGTCGGTCCCACCCTCAAAACCCTTACCGCGCTACTTGGAGAAGGACTCCAGAAATATTGCTGCCACCAAGTAGTGCAACATTTCAGCTCCATACCAGCTACATACCTCCTAAACAAAGACCTCACCACATTCAAGAGCTTCGGCACCACTAGGACACACTTAAGTCATGGTATAACAATCATATACTCCTAACGGCTTCCAAACCGGGACCAATGGCCTATATGTCGGCATGGGAAAAGGGCACAGGGGTCACATTAATTGATAACCAGTGTGAGAAAATACATGAACTGGCCCATCAAGGAACGGTTGACACTAAAATACAAGAGCTCAACTATAAAATAATCACTTGCTGGTACAGAACCCCAGCTCGACTGCATAGAATGTTCGCTGACCACTCGAAGATGCAGATGTGCACCCGGGACACCCTACTTATCTGGTGGACCTGCCTGGAGATAGCCCCATACTGGCAGAGGATACATAACTTGATCAAGCAAATAGCTGACTCGGACATAGAGCTGCAACCGCTATTGATGCTACTCCACCACACAAAGCTCCCTATCTCCATTTACAAAAAGACACCTCTTAAACACTGCTAAAGCACTCATACCCACGAAATGGGGTGAACCAGACGTATCAAGGAATGGAAGGAATGTGTGGAGATGATTTACAGCATGGAAAGCCTCACAGCTGACGTACAGGAAAACCCTGGACTATGCGCTCTGGACTCCCTGGCTTACTTATTTCTCCCAAAGAGAGGGAGACTCTCAGCCGCCTACATACCAAGACTCAGCATCTTATCCACTAACATTGGACGCCCACACCACCAACAACAGTAGACCTGCCTAAGATAATAATGCATTTGGACGGATTCACCCATTCGGGTGAATTATTGCCACAGGCCCAAGACCGGTGAATAGCTTCACTAGATTGTTATGAGAACGTAGCTAGCTTTAGATAAGAGATATTAACCGCACAGATCTGGCATGGCATTGTTGTGAGACAGGAAAGCCTGGCCAGCTGCAGGTCCAATCCAACGTTTTTGCAAGGTCTTTGCTGGGCTCAGGGCTGGCCTTAGGGGTGTGCGAGCTGTGCGCCCGCACAGGGCACAATGGAGAAGGGGGCGCCATGTGGCCGACACAACTCGCAAATGGCCGGTGTCAGGGGAGCTAAAACAGCTACCCGGGTGGAGGATTAATTATTCTCCACCCAGGTCTATAAAAAAAAACCAAAAAAACGAGGTGGTGAAGCCACAGGAAGAGAGAAGAAGGAAGGAGTCCCTGCTTCCCCAAGAACCAATTGCCTGCCTGTGTGTGTGTGACTGCCTGCCTGTGTGTGTGTGTGTGTGACTGTCTGTCTGTGTGACTGCCTGCCTGTGTTTGCATGCCTGTCTGTGTGTGTGTGACTGCCTGCCTGTATGTGTGTGAGAGACTGTCTGCCTGCCTGTGTGTGTGACTGTCTGCCTGTATGTGTGTGTGTGTGTGTGGCTGTCTGTCTGTGTGACTGCCTCCCTCCTGTGTGTGTGTGTGTTACTGCCTGACTGTGTGTGACTGTCTGACTGTGTGTGATGCTGTAGCTGTGCCTGTATGTGTGACTACCTGCCTTTAACTGAGTGTGTGTGTGCCTATCAGCGTGCGTAAGTGTCTGCATGCCTGTAACAGAGTGTGTATGACTGTCTACCTATGACTGTGTGTGCGTGTGACTGTCTGGCTGTAACTGTGTGTGTGACTGTGTGCCTGTAACTGTTTGTGATTGTGTGCCTTTAACTGTGTGTTTGGCTCTGTGATTGTCTACTTGTAACTGAGCATGTGTGACTGTCTGCCTGTAACTGTGTGTGTGTGTGTGATTGTCTGCCTGTAATTGAGCGTGTCTGTCCGTCTGCCTGTAACTGTTTGTGTGACTGTATCCAGGCAACTTGGTAGGGGGGTGCCGTGAAGACATTTCGCACAGGGCGCCTAATGGCCTAAGGCCGGCCCTGGCTGGGCTGCACTGATAAGATGATTTGGTGGAAAAGTACAGACTATTCACCCCTTTGATTATTAATAACTTATAAAAAGTCGAAAAAACTTGGCACTCATTGGAGTACTACCCACCTGTAATACGGACGCGTATTGCTGGTTCTGCTGATTTCCCAGTAAGAGAGGGTCCCCTTCAAGCCTGACTGCCAGAAAAACATCGCCCTGAGGTCCTCCATACGTTGGAATCATAGAGTTAGGGGGGGTGCAGTCTGTTTTTTCCAGTATAGGGGGATTAGGCTTTTGGCTACATTGAGTATCCTGATTGTCAATGATTTTTTGTACTCTGAACTGCGGGTTGTGGTGTGGTGCAGAAGGAAAACTGCCGGGTTCAGGTGCGGCAGGGCGTCTGAGAACCATGCGATGATTGTGTGTATTGTCTCCCAGTATGGTCTAATCTGGGGGCAATCCCACCATAATTAAATAAAGGAGCCCTGTTCTCTGCCACATCTCCAGCAAGTATCGTCTGTGGTGGGGTCATAGATGTGGGTGAGGTGTGGGGTGCGGTACCAATGCGCCAGTACTTTGTATGCCATTTCCTGCATCCCGCTCGACGTTGCACAGTGGAGTGAGAGGGTGCATATTTTATCCCATTGTGCCGGTGTGAATGTGGTACCCAAGTTTGCTTCCCATTTCCCCATAAAGCTCGATTGCAGGAGCCTCCTCATCCTCATTAGTAGTCCGTATAGTGTGGATAGGCCCCTTACCATTGGGTCTGGGTCTTGGCAGAGTGCCTTGAATTCCGTTAAAGATCTGGAGGTGCAATTACCCTTGGTTACAGAGAGCGCAAATTCGGTTAGTTGCTTGTACCTGAAGCGCCTCATGAATGATTGTCGTTCAGTCGGCACCATGGACTCCAGGGGTCGCATTTTGACATTTTCCATAGCGTGGCAGATCCTGGGTGTTTCCTGTCCTATGAGGCGTTTGAGCGGACCCGCTTCCAGCCCCGATGGGAAGGCATTATTGTGGGTCAAAGGGAGCAGTGGGGATGGTGAGGTGGTGAGCGATGAAGGTGTGCCAGATCTGCAGGGTCTCTCTAATGAGTGGGTGTGGGTGGCCAGGTGTCTGCCTTGTTAGTAGTCTAGCCACGGGAGGACCGAAATCGGTCTGCCGATGTGTGTGGACTCAATGTCTTTCCACAGTTTGGTTACTCCCGTTTTGGTCCACTCTACTATTCTCTGAATGTGGTACACCTGAAAATCTTGTAGGGCAAGGCCCCCCTTCATTTTGTGAGGATATGGTGTTTGATCTGTGCTTGAAGTTTTTGCCATGTGAACTTAAGGGCCATGGAGCGCAGAGAGGTGAAGAAGGCCGGAAGAGTGATGGAGAGGGTCTGGAATAAATAAAGCAGGGTTGTCCCAAGGTGGGACTGAGACATTAAGGATCGTCAACTTCGTGAAATTGATTTTAAAATTGGACAGCGCTCCGTATGTAGTGAACTCTTCCATGATAGCAGGTATGGACGTTTCGGGTTTAGTGACAAAGAACAGAAAGTCATCTGAGTACGCGGCCACGGCATGTTTCTTCCCCCCACCTGTAGTGATGTCGGGGTTGTTTCGTATTAAGTTTAGGAAGTGATCGAGGGCCAATATGAACAGCAGGGGTAAGAGGGGGCACATCTGTCTGGTTCTGTTCCTTATCGGGAAAGGGTTGGTGAAAGACCCATTAATGCAGATGCGTGCCGTAGGCATTGAGTACAGGGCCGCAATCCAGCAGTTCATGTACCGGCCCACGCCCAGTGTCTCAAGGATCATTAGCATGAAGCCCCAGTCAATTCGGTCGAAGGCCTTCTCTGCATCCGTGGAGAGCAGGAGAAGGCCCTCCGACCTGTTGGTTGCCATATGGATCAGGTCGAGTGCCCAGATTGTATTGTCCCAGGCCTCTTGTTGTGGGGTGAATCCCACCTGGTCTCTATGGACCAGCTCTGGGAGGAAGCCTTGTAGCCTGTGTGAGAGGATTTTAGTGAAGAGTTTAAGATCGCAATTTAATAGCGAGATCGGCCTATAGTTCACACAGTGTTCCGCATCTTTGCCTTCTTTGGGTATAAGGGAAATGTTCGCTGCTAGAGCCTGTGTGGGGAACTGTGCTCCCTCACGGAGCGCGTTGAGTGCGGTTAGCAGGTGTGGGGAGAGAGGTTTTCTGCATACTGTTTATAATACTTGGTCGGCAGGCCGTCCGGCCCTGGGCATTTACCCAGCTTCGCTGTTTTGAGGGCCCAAGCCAGTTCTTGTGCTGTGATCGGTTCGTCTAGGTCGTTTCTCGCTTCCTGTGATAGGCGTTTGCTTATGCCTGATTCCAGGTATTGTCTAATACCCGTTGTTCTATCTTCTGCCATTGCTGCTCCCCTTTCTGGATATAGTGAGTAGAGGTCTGCATAGTATTCCCTGATAACGGTTGCCATTTCGTTTGGCAAATATTGCAGTTGCCCGTCCCTGTTCCTAATCTTAGGTATGTATGTCTCCGCCCTTTTTTGGCTATCATACGGGCCAGCAAGGCACCACATTTATTCGTGTTTGGGTAGAAGAAGGATTTAGAGTGTAGGTACGCTCTCTGGTAGTTAGTATTCAGGATAGAGGATAGTTCCCTACGTAGGACCGTCAGCTGAGCCCAGTCAACAGGAAGTTGAGTCTGTTTGTGTCTGATGTCAGTCAAGTAATAGTGTTGGATGAAGAAATAGTCTAGTCTAGAGTACGTCTTGTTTGGGCTGGAGTAGAAGGTGAAGCCTCTGTCCTCTGGGTGCATAGGACCGGGTGCTGGTCAGTGAGGGTGTTCGTTATAGTGGTCAGAACATGTCGTGGTATTGTCGAGGATCTAGCGGATGTGTCCAGTGTCGGCCACGTTCAGGCCGCCCCTCCACCCCCTAGGATCAGGCTCCCCTCTGCGAACCTCTCTATCGCCTTTACCGCCTTTCTTATGAAGTGGTGTTGGCGGTTGTAATTTGCAATCGCTCCCTTAACACAGACATATCGGCCGTGGTCGTCCCTCAAAACTGCCGTGGGTGCAAAGTGTAGAGATTTTTGTATCAGAATGGCTGTGCCTTTGGATTTCCCTTCTGGATTATTGCTGAGGAAACATTGTGCGTAATGTCTGTCTGTCAGCCTAGGAGTCTGACCTTCCTTAATGTGTGAGTGATGTATACTTAAGCTGATATCTAGATATTTGAGCTGTTTATTATTATTTTTTTTTTTATTAAGCTGAATATTAAGCTGTTCCCTTAAGATTAATTAAGTCTTTGTTAGTCAATAAAGTTTGTATTGATTATTTACAAGTACTTGATGTCAGTGTCTTTCCCATTCTCAAGTACTCAATTCACTCATCCCGAATAGGGTTTTGGTGCCCACCAATATCTTTAAAAACCTTAGGGTAATTGATTATTGCTTTTTTGATATTGGTGCTTCATGAATTTAATGAATAGGCACAACACCAACCCATTCAGGCCCTGACATACAGCCTTAACTCAAATAATACACTTGACTGCAAGTTACGGGTCATCTCCCCACCCCAGGAAGCTCCATCAGATGGAGACACTGATTTGAAACGTAGCAAGTAGAACTTCTTAATGACCTGGGTTGGGTAACTCGGAACATGATCCCCCTGTTGAAGCAACTCACATGATCCTTATCTGGTTGTAAGTAGGCAATCTAGTATATTATTCGTGGCACTAATCTCTAATTTACCTCTCATTAAAGAAACACTATAGTCCCCAGAACCACTGCAGCTTAATGTAGCAGAGATGTGTCTCTGGTACTCAATTTATAATTGTTAGTTTTCCTTTGTAACACGTGGATGCTGTTTCCTTGTGATCTCCACAAACTCTACAAAAAATATTATATTTTTTCTTTAACACAACAAAATATCTGTTTTTGAAAGCTCTAGACAAAATACACCAGAGAGTTAGGAGAAATGAACTATTTGGGGAAAATAATATAAATATCGATCAGTCTTTTTCCGCTACAACAGAACAAACCCTCTTTTGTTTTTTAACTTATAAAATTCCATCTTAGATATAAATCAAAAGAAATATCATTTTGACCATGAACATAAAATTCCTGTATTCCAAAATCATGAAATATTTTTCAAGGATTTTCTTTGCAGTTGTAAGATTAGTCTATATACCTTGGAAGAACAAGCACAGTCTCTTTCTTGACTGAAAAAGGATTTGTAAAAATCAAGAAAAAATATTCATTTTGAAATCATGACAGGCAAGAAGGTTATCAATCCTTTTATGCTGATTATTTTAAAAAGTTGATATCTGTGAAAACAAAATAAATCTGTAGTTTTACTTTTTTTCCTAAAATTTTATTTCTATTTGCCATACACCGGCTTTAACCATTGATATTCTGGAACTTGTTACACCTGTAAATAAAATAAATCTTGGCTCTTTCTCTTTGTAATTATTCCCTATCAAGGCAACTATTTATGGCAGCCAGTCAATGGGATGCCAGGCCTGAATTCACCATGCTTTCTAACAGATCTTATCTTTACCAGTTTTCTATTGGATTAGTGAAGAAAATGAATATAAGTATTAACTTGGTATTCTTATATTATATGCTTAAAAGGACACTCCGGTGCCCAAATTCAAAATTAATAAAACTCACTCTTTAACAAATATACCCCAAACGAGAACTTGTATTTAATTATGCATGTTTACATTGGGTGCCTATATAAAAACAACTTGCACAACCTGCAGATCTTTTGTCTGCAGCCTTTGCAAGCCCTCCCCTTCTAACCCCACCCAGACATTCTATGGCTGTCCAATCACAGACTTCCCAATGCAGCTCAATAACAAGTCTTTGCAAGGCAGGTGCTCTGAGCAATTGCAGCCTCCTGAGTTTAGCTCCACTTAGTTAACCAAACCAGGCAGTCACAAGACTTGTAGTCTGCTTGACAACCAGGGGGTGTAACCAGGTGAACTTATAAAAGTGTAAATTTATGTCAAAATCTGCATTGTTGGTAAAATTTAAAAAAAAGGACACTCATTAGATCGAAGATATTAGACTTAACTAGCTTACTCTTACTCATAAAATGTACACTGTAATCACAAGAATGCCCACATAAATGTCATACCAGGCTTGATACCTAGTTTGCACCAGCTGTTGGGGCAGTGCAAGCCCACTTGTTTATTGAATGCACAAATAAAATAAAGAATATACATTTTTTGTAAAAATTTTTTAAAGACACTCTTCACACTTAAAGCTTTTCAGCAAGCTCTAGGGGTCTTGAGTGTCCTTGTAATAAAACAAAAAGGTGCCCATGTGCAAACTAGCCAATGAACTCATTGACGAATCAAGTCTGGAATTTTGGATAAGCTCATGAATTGATAGTTGATATTTTTCTTTACATTTCCCTTTGATGTAAAGACTATACCTTGGGATATTTAACATAGCTAGAAGTGAATACAAAGGTTCACTGGATGATTGCAGCATAAAACATTTCTTAGATGTATATTGGGCATCAAGCCCAGAACAATTTTTCATTGTAAGCAAGCTCACAATACTCTTTATATAAGCCCCTCAGCCTTTTTTTATTCTTGGGATTTTTTTAGGCAAAAGCAATTCAGCAGAAGGTCAGATAAAGGGCAGAGCATATTTAGCGGAATATTACAGTCAATGTACTTTAGCTCGGGGACGACATGCAGAGTGAAACATCATAACGCTTAACAGTAATGGAAAAAACAACACATTTGCCAAAACAATAAGTACTTGCTACAAAACAAATGCATACTATAATGATATACAATCTTTTCAATAACTGTTTGAAGCAATTTACACAGTGTCATCAAAGTTTATTAGGCAGATTTATGTGATATATTTGCACTCATAACAGGATGTCACTGTAAGCACCATCCCTACTTTGCATAATTGTAAAAGCAAAATTCACAACATTGGGAAGTATGGATGAACAGGAGACACCCATAATTGGAAAGTGTCTGGTTTTGCCCACTGAAGGGATGTGTCAACCATAATTGGAAAGTGGGTTGGTTTACCAACTAAAGGGGTGTGTCAGAGAACTCATCAAGTGCACCAAGCTAAATCTCTGCACCAACAGAGACAGCCTCACAGAGAGTGCTGCTGAAGTGCTTTCTGCATGGTCCCAGTGCTGTCAGCACAGTAAAAGCCCATCTAATGATGCCACCCAGTGTGGGACACCTTGGAAGAAAATCAGGATAGTGGGAATGGACCTTAAAGAGACAGTCCAGGCACCAAAACAAGTTCATCTGTATTAAGTTGTTATGGAGCCAGGAAGTGCCTGGAGGCAGTCTTACCTCAAACGGTTAAACTGTTCTCAAATAGGTTGACCCCAAAGTTGCCTCCAAATGTGCCCCCATGCGTCAGATTCAGGTAGTAGGGAGTGCAGAGTGCTGCTGGGCAGGGACACCGCTGATTGACTTACAGCGGTCAGCTGACCGCTGTTCCAGCGCTCATAACATTTAGATTTCTGTGACAAACAAAATAAAATTCAAATAACCAAGACATGTTACAAAATATACAGGAAATGATAATAGCATTATAACATATTTATAAAGGGTTGGGAAAGAGAACAACCAGCACAAAATATCTCTCCTGCTTTCAGAATTTGCAATATACAGATCTACCTGAATATGCAAATTAACCAGCCTTGCTATTCAGGTAGTGCATATTGCTGTTGCTACAAACAGAGGGTGCTACACAGGCTCCTTATCCACCTAGTTGGTAGCAATCCTCAGCAGCACAGGAGAGCAGACAAAAAATTTAACACTAAACACTAAATATTTTACACACACCGTGCACCAGGAGCAGACTGGGACGGGGACAAGGAGGCGATTGCCTCCCAGGCCGCCCTAAATCATACTGAAAACGGCCATTGTCCGTTGGGGAACTGTGAGCTGTGCCGGCCGCTCAGTGCACTGAGTGCACCGAGCGTCCGACACAGCTCACAGATCTCCAGTGCCAAAGGGAGCCTTGGCTGTAATAAAGCCGACAGAGGCACTATGAGCAGAGCCTCTGTCGGGGGAGAGTACACAGCCGCACAGACTTCCATGCATGCTGCCTGATATACTGATCAGAGCAGCTCTGTGCGGCTCGTTCTGGGGAAGTGACATCATGAGTCAAAGGGCAGCACGAGCCGCGGGGAGCTGCCAAGATGAGCAGTACAGGCAGCACACTGATTTCATGAGGCTCTACATCAGGTAGGGGAGGTTCTCATTAACAATGGATAGGGCTGGAGTGGGGGAAATTAGGAGAATACCTCTCCAAAGAGGGGATTAGAGGGGATTAGTTCACTATCTAAGGAGGAGGGATTGGGGCACTAAATATGGGGGAGGGATTGGGGCACTATATATGAGAAGGGGGATTGGGGCATGTAGCGGAGTAGTAGTGTAATCCACGATATCTCCGCTGGTAGTCAGGATTCAGCATACAAAATACAGGTAGCGTAAATACAATCCCTTTATCCCATGAACTAGATGACACATAGTCTGGGAGTCAACTGAGCTTTTATTCCAATGTCACCGATTATATACAAGTCCTCATGCAAGGGGTTTCCATACTGGCATTGCAGGGGTTTTCTCCTGGTGGTCTCTGTGAAAAACTTAACCTGCAATTTCCCATCATACACTGCTGTACTGGAGAGATAATTGTGCAAGAATATACTGTTAATTACATTATCTCTCCGTACATCAAAATATAACATTTAACACCAAAATCTATAACATACAATTTTAAACTGAATTGTTCGAATGACCCTTCATTGAATGGCTGGGATCTGAACGCACCTTCTGGCGAAATACCACTCAGATCCATTCATTAGAATGTGAAAGCCATTTGAATGAAGAGTTTCATACAAACGCACATGGACAATGTACCATACATGCTGGCCGTTGAAATCGGTGGTTCGTGCAGTTTACTTTGTCGAATGCCGCTAGGAAATGGGGTAATCATACAAACGGTTATGGAAGTCGTGAGATCGAGTGACCGATTTTAGTTACAGGCACTCGACGACCAAACACCGCTGGGCGTTTGTAAGCAAAGATGGCTGCCACCACGTGTTTGGTTATACGAACGGCGGCCACCCATAAAACCATTAATGTTCTGCGGTTAGAGATGTTACCAGTTCGTTAATAGGAGACACATGACTCCCTTGTGCGGTCTCCCGCTTCACGAACAGAATAATCCAATATTGTTTGTGAAACTAGTGTATGAATGCCACAGTCTTTGGAATATAAAAATAACATACGAACACAGTCTTGGACACGCTGAAGTGGCTAGGTTTGCCACAGGGCACTATATATGAGAAAGGGGATTGGGGCACTATATATGAGGAGGAGATTGGGGCACTATATATGGGGGAGGGATTGGGGCAATATATATGAGGAGAGGAATTGGGGCACTATATATGAGGAGGGGGATTGGGACACTATATATGGGGGAGGGATTGGGGCTGCATATATGAGGAGGGTTATTGTGGCACTATATATGAGGAGGGGGATTGGGGCACTATCTATGAAGAGGGGGATTGGGGCACTATATATGAGGAGGGGGATTGGGGCACTATCTATCGGGGAAGGATTGGGGCACTATATATGAGGAGGGGGATTGGGGTACTCTCTATGAGGAGGGGGATTGGGGCACTCTCTGTGATGAGGGGGATTGGGGCACACTCTATGAGGAGGGGAATTGGGGCACTCTCTATGAGGAGCGGAATTGGGGCTTGGGTACTATTTATGGGGAGTTGGACTGAGGTGGTGGAATGTATACTGGGGAGGAGAATGGGGTAAGGAGGAAAATTGAGTACTAGGAGGAGAAAGTAGTACTAACTATGGGGGAGAGGAGGTGAGTAGGTTACTTCTATGGGGGGCATTGGGTACTATCTATTGGGAAAGAGGAGGAACATAGGCTATTGACTATAGGGGGAAGGGAATGGGCTACTAACTACAGAGGGCAGAGACTAGGCTTCTACCTATGGGGGGGGGACAGACTACAAACTATGGGGCAGTAATGGACCACTAGCTATTGGAGATGGGAATGGGCTACAGACAATGAGGGATACAAATTCACTACTTCATTCATGCAGACAGTGCCCACCATACACAAAAAACACCTTGACCCACTACACACTTATGCACCTTTACGCTCATCAAACTTCCAGACACGTCCCTGCATTCACACACAGACTCTCCACACACGTACCTACATTCAAACACATTGACCTGCTCTATATACATATGCATCTGTATCCACACAAACTACATACAAATATGGCCCTACATTTACATACACACGTAAAACTATCAATACAAATATACCCCTGCATACACACAAATTGAAGTTGTGTACATACCTGAAAAAATAAAATAAAAAAAATACTGTGCACAAGCATTTGAGATGACTCAAAGCGGTTCACACCTGGCTGGCATCTCAACCCCTTCTAATCTGCATTCACACACCAACATTCCCCTGCACTCCACTATCCTGCTCCAGTTACTATGGGGCAGGCACAATGACTGGCATAGATTTTTTTTCCAGGGCTGCTGTGTATCCCCAGTCCAGCCCTGGCTGTCTCTGCCTGCTTGCCTACCACGGAGGCAGAGACAGAATCTCTTGGCTGTCGCTTGGCTGTGGAGTCAGAGGGAGGGAGAATGGAATGGCCGCTTACTGGCTGACAGGGAGTGAGAGCTGATGCATTCCGGGAGTTGAAGTCCCTGCTAGGGGCTCACTCACGCTCCCGGGGGGGCAGGGAGAATCTATCTTTAGCTCATAGGAAACTACAACTCCCAGTCTCCCAGTCCTCGCACAGACAATCTTCTTGGAGGTTGGAGGCAGAGGTTAGGCACTAGGCAGCACCAGCGAAGCGAGGGAGAGACTTGGTGTGACTGGCTGCATTATAAAACCAGGAAAAGGTGGGCTAGGATGGTGAGCTGATTCGGTAGTGCAATGGGCAACTTGACTGGATTTTCCCCCCAGGCCTAGGGCTGCCGGCCCTCCCCTTGTTGTCATGGTAGTCACACAGTACAATGACTTCTCTTAGAGACATCTGTATTGTAGTGTACTGCTTTGCTGGTCCAGTGAGCATACGCACGCTTTGGGCCGGTAAGGGAGAGAGTGGAGGGGTGGACAGGGGAGAGAATTTATTTTTTTTAAAGTTGCAAAGGAAACTCAATGAGGTACGGAAGTGGGTAGGGCTTAATAAATGAAGGGTGTGTGGATAATGAGCTTACCTTTGCAGGTTCTGCCTGCAAGGAAGAAGCTATGCACATCTGTCACCAGCGCACTGCTTATAGACATGAAAGATGCACAGAATTGACAACTAGCCCCCGTCACACAAGTATCAATATCTGATTATGTGCAGTATTTCATGTTACATGATGTCAGACAGTAGAGGGAGGTCAGGCTTAGGAGCTTTGCCCAGAGCTGGGCTGCTGGTAAGTTTTAAAACTTTTTTACAGGATTTTAGCAGGGGGACCTAATAATAATGGCCAATAGGACGTTATAATATCAGAAAACTAATTGCATGCAAGTGTGAAACAATTGAACTTTTTGTTTTGCTATTTTTAAGTCCATAATATACCAGCTATTGCTATTTACACTCTCCTTTTCTCTCATCATTATCTAGGGTGGGCCCTCTTTATTACAGGCCTACTGCATAGTCGGTTCCGGCACACAACAAACGACTTTTTCATATTACAGTATTTAACATATTGAGTCCTGGTATCCAGGGCCGGACTGGCCCACCGGATACTAGGAAATTTCCCGGTGGGCCGCAGTATCTGGGGGCTGCGCTGCGCATATAGGTACCACCGGGTGGCCGGTCCAGTGGCACACTCAGAGGGGGCCGGCCGCATTCCAGACTGGAGCCGCCGGTCCGGGTGGCAGCGTCGCCGGTCCGGCGGCACTCCTGTCACTGATATTGGGGGCTGAAGGAGGAGAGAGGGAGGGAGGAGCATGTCTATCTACAATACTCCCTCGCGGTTCCCACAATCTCCAGCACAGTACTGCAAGGGGAGGGGGGAAAATAAAACAGAGAGGGGGAATAGACACAGGGGAAGGAGGGAGAAAGAGACAGAGGGGGAAGAGTGAGACACAGGGGGAGAAAGAGGGGGAATAGAGAGATGGTGGAGGGAAGAGAAAGAATTATGTCTATTATATTTACATATATATTAATGTACATTTATATATGCATAATACACAGAGAAATGTCATTAATATGTACCATATGTTGGCCCAGTCTTGTTGCTAGATGCATACTCCATCACAATAACATATTTAAAGTGAAGAGCGCACGCACAGGACTTCAAAATAAACAAGATAACGTAATTTTTTACAGTTGTGCCCTACATACATTCACCATTTCAGTCCCATTACCAAGCTTTCCTTAATATGTTAAGGTAGTTGTACTGAAACATTGATTACATGCGTCTGCTTAAAATAAATCTGCACTTTTGTTTATTTTGAAGCCTATGAGTGCACTTTTTACGTTGGAGTAATCATTTTTATTTTTAAGTTATCTGTTCTAACTCTGTATCAGCACACTATGCTGGCGCGACACATTATGGGGCTGGTAAATATTTATTTTCCAGGGCTGCTTTCAATTCCCAGTACGGCCCTGCTGATACCTACTTTTAATCTGCTCTCATTATGGCTTTTATGCCCCGAACACACACACATATATATATTAAAATTCTGAAAAATCTAAAAATGTAATTACTCTCAGTCAATACTATTTTCATTGATTTTGGGGAAGGCAGTGCCACTGCACCTGAAAAACATGATGCACCTGTGAGAGCCTGCTAAAATAACTGGTCCATGGCTTAAAATACAGTGATTTAGACTCTATGTATATACATTTACAAAAACAAACAAAGTAGGCATCATTCCAGTTTAACTTGTTTTCTCATTTCTTTTTTTTTTTAAACATTTAATTACAACTTCCTGGCTAAAGCAGAGTTTTTGTTTTGTTCTTAGACGTACTGGGAAGGGCTCTCTAAAAGTTGACAATAAAACTCTTTATTGTGTAATAAGCATATCATTTTATTAGAGTTGCTTACTTCTGGATACTGGCCTTGACATAGCATGACCCAATTTTGATCATCAGTCAATTCCATTGTATCAGCATGAGAATATGTATGTGGGAGTACCGAAAGAAAATATCACAGATTAATTAATCTAATGAGATGCACTCTGCTAGGCTGGATCTTGAATTCTCACACCATAATTATATAGATGGAACAGATCATAAAAATATCTTTAAAAGTCATCATGTCTTGTCATCCTGATCTTGTTAAAGTATTTTTTCTGTCTTAACGAATCATTTCAAAAACAAGTCAGCTCATGCTCATTTGTGAGATGTTTTTTTAAATCATACTCTTAAAAATGGTTTCATGTAAAGTGAGAAAAGGAAAACAAGAATTCTTTAAGTGATTACATGAAACACTGTTTGTCTAATTGACATTCAGTGACAAGCTAATTATTTTAAGTCTAATTACTGTTCACTTCACCTCAGAGGAATTCATTTGCAAACAGATATATAAGGGTTTAAACAGTAAGAACTGGGAATTTGACAGATGGATTGCAAAAACAAAACTAATGAGTTGAAAACAGAAGTTGTGACTGGACCCACTGAGTGATAGATGCCTATTGGAATCAGCGCTTGCAGAGCAAGATTAAAGGACCACTATAGTGCCAGGAAAACATACTCGTTTTCCTGGCTCTATGGGGTCCTTTGGTCCCCCTCACCCTCAGGGACCCCCTCCCGCCGGGCTCTAGGGTGAGGAAGGGGTTAATCACTTACTCCAGCACCGATCTCCCTCGGCGCCGGGGACTCTCCTCCTCCTTTCCCGTCATCAGCTGAATGCGCATGTGCGGCACGAGCCGCGGGCGCATTCAGCCAGTCCATAGGAAAGTATTCTCAATGCTTTCCTATGGACGCTGGCTTCTTCTCACTGTGAAAATCACAGTGAGAAGCGCGGAAGCACCTCTAGTGGCTGTCTATGAGACAGCCACTAGAGGCTGGATTAAGCCATAGGTAAACATAGCAGTTTCTTTAAAACTGCTATGTTTACAACAGAAAGGGTTAATCCTAGATGGACCTGGCACCCAGACCACTTCATTGAGCTGAAGTGGTCTGGGTGCCTATAGTGGTCCTTTAAAGGAAACTAAAGTTCCCTCCTCACTCACACCTCCCCTCATAGCACTGAAAAACCCTTTTGTCACTTACCTGATTTCTGCAGTCCCTCGGCACTGGATCAGGCTCCACCTCCGTTCATCCGGCAGGGGGATCAAATCATGGCAAGTACCAAAATTGCATAAGGACTTTCCCATAGGAAAGCATTGAATTAATGCTTTCCTATGGGGTTTTAGCTGAGTCTGGATGCCCTCATGGAAAGCATGAGGATGTCCAGTGTCAGTTAGGCGACCAACAAAAGTTGGTTAAGGACCCAACAGCGCCTCTAGTGGCTGTCTGGAAGATAGCTCCTAGAGGTGGAGTTAACCCTGCAATGTAATCATTGCAGTTTCTGAAAAACGGCAATAATACAATTGCAGGGTTAAATGAACAGGGGCAATGCACCACTTTAATGAGATGAAGTGATTTTGGTGCCTATAGTGTCCCTCTAACCATAAGACAACCCTAGGACACTGTCTAGGCCCAGGCGTTAGTCAGGGAGCACCAAAATTAGCTTGGCTCGATTCACCATCCCTATGTGAAGATTAAAGTGGATCTCAATCTTTATCATAGCTGCAAGAATATTTTTTGGAGGTGAACATCGCCAGCCTCTCCTCAGCATGGATAGTTCAAGAGTAGAGCTCTTACCCCCAAGCTTCCTACCTATGCATATAAATTGCAAAATGTCAGCTTGAAGGTCATAAATATCCAGGGCATGGCTACTGAAAGTACTCAGAAAGTACTGGAGACTGCATTCTTAAGTTTCTTACAGAGTTCCTTTTTAGCTAAATCGGGGCCAAGATTGCCTTCAAAATGTCTAATGGAGGATGATCTCCAGTGGAAAGTATAGGTTTATTCCTTTATAGTTTTATTCTCTTATATTTGTAATGTTTAAGTCTATATCCAGAGAGCTCTAACAAGAGGGCAATGAGTTTGAATAAATGGGGTATGGCAATGTGAGGGGTGACATCATTAAAAGTATGTTCATTTAAAGTTTCCAGTCAGTGTGCATATCACTATTATGGTGGGATCTTGTTTGACAGCCAAGCCGATCTGTGCCGTTTACGATGTACTGTAATGTTTCAAGATTTTATTTTAGTGCCATGCTATGTCTGTCTGAGGATCATGTTACAATTCGCAGGATCTTGAAAGCAGGCAGACTTTCTCTATTCTTGTCTAATGCTAATTCCTCACTATTCCCGCTCAATCTTCAGCCATTCCTAACACTGAGTCAGCTAACTATGGGGGACACGGTGTTTCATTATCAATGACGGGCAAGAAGCAATATTTAAATTTACATTTAACATGCAAGTTAAAGTAGCAGTTTACACACAATAACCACTGCAGCTATTGTAGAAGTCATGTTGCTTTGACAAAAACTAGGATTTCCAAGGAATCCACAGTTTGGCTCATCACATGTTGTATTGTTAATGCACTTATTATTGTGTATTAGAAATAGCAATTTCATCCATAGTTGATTGACAGCAATATGCTGTCTAAGTCTATCACTGCTATCCAAATATGGCCAAAATGTATATTGGCAATGATAATCGCAGCTTACTGGCACCATACCCACTACAATAGGCTATAGTTGTGTCAGGATTTGTTAGGGGTTCCAACACACAAATCTAGTACAGCAAGGAAAATTTACATATTATCGACCTTTAGAGGTGGCTAGACCTAAAGTGGCACTCCGGTTTGCTGAAGTGCTTTATGTGTAAAGACTGTATATTCTGTACAGCAGTTTGCATTTATAGATCATGCAGTCTTTAGAAGTTTTTATCTGCTTTGTAAATTTAACTTTATTAACACACGGGGTCTAGAAGCCTATTAACAGTTAGTTGGTTTGCTGCCTATAGTCAGGACCTCAATTATGGGGGGTGTAGGCAGTACATTAAGGGGACCAGACCAGCTCAGAGGTCCACATAGGGCCCTATAACAAATAGTGGTCTGGTTGGGCAGATAAAAATATCTCCCCTGACTAGACCTCATTGACCATCAGCATCAGAGGGGGGCCTCTTATTAGATAAAAGCCTGCAGAGCTTCCTCTCAGGTGCCAATGCTGGACGATTTGACATCATTGATATTACTTTCTCCCAGCATTACGATGGAGCTGCTCTAACAAACAAGGGGCCCCAAGATTTCAAGCACACAACTGGTCCTTTTACTTCCTGGATGTTTAGCTCAGTGGAACTTAATTGTCAGTCAATTGCTCAGAGTAACGGCCAGAGCACAGACTTCTCATTGAGCTGGATTGAAAAGTCTGTAATTGGGCAGTCATAGAAACAAGCAAACAAGCCATGGTAATATTTCTAAATAGGCTAAAACAGTATAAAAGCACTCTTGGGCTACAAGAGACCATAAAAAAGGCATGGAGTTTAAATAGCCCTAGCATCTGATATAATAAGGGAGATGCCAGAGGGGAGCTATAAAGCAGGTAAGGACATAGCAATTGGCGTAATTTATTACCTTAGATTGACACAGTGACAAGTGAAGTATTACAGTCAAAGATCAAAGTGAAGTATTACAGTCAGGGTGTCTCAAATCAAAATTGATGCAGGAAGGACACAAGGTATTTAAATTGGGTTGCCAGTCACCATTACTGACATAAGCAAAGTGTCACAATGAGTGCCAGAATAACTAGGCAACTTGATAAGTGGTTATGGTGCTTAGACTGCCCCTTTAAAGGCTTACTTCTGCCAAGTAATTTGCATGTGCAGTCTTTCAGCTTGAAACACTGCTTGTGATGAGAAATTTCAACTTTTTTGCCAGTGTCTAGTTGCATGAATTTGGCAGTCTGGAACCCCATCCCATCTGGGTTAATCTCATTAGAGAAGGCCATAGGTTGCTAGGATGGAATCTCATCTTTCTAGCCTTGTGTTTAAGAGCTTTTTCTGGGAAACTCCCACCCTACCTAAACACAATGCTTTCCTCAGCTGTTCCCACTTCCTATAACCTCCGATCCAGTACCAACACTTTACTTAGTCTACCTCAATACAAAAAGAAAGCAGCCCGATCCTCCTTCTCCTACAGAGCGCCGCAATTGTGGAACGACCTCCCGCACAATTTAAAATCTTCCCTAAGCCTAAAGTCCTTTAAGAGATCCCTCTCTACATATCTCAAAACAGAATGCATGTGTCATGGGTGATTATATATTTCCTGCCTGTTCTATGTTAAATTTTGTATTTATTGTGTATTAATATTGTTTTTGTATTTTATTGTACCCTAATTGTAACAATGCAATGATTTGTGGACCCAGGACATACTTGAAAATGAGAGAAATCTCAATGTATCTTTCCTGGTAAAATATTTTATAAATAAATAAATAAGACCTGCCAAGAATGGGGTACATTGACTATCAGAAGAAAAATAAAGGGAATTACTAAGCTAGCTGCAGTAACCCTTTAACACTTTACATATGGTGCATGTCCCCATACAATCAGTGCTGCATTCTGGAATATTCTATAGTAAATATAAATAGCAATTTCTATCAGTTGGAGAAATAACAAAAGGGAAAAAAAGAGAGTGAAAAAAAATCTTAGATTTGAAAACAACATCAAGATGTTTTATTTCCTAAATTAACTGTATTCTTCTAATCAGTTTGTTTGCTGCATCATCCTAGCTGTACTGATGATTTAATTGTTCAATTAAATGCTCGTTTCTTCTATTTACATCATTCTGTCACAGTCAAATTATTCTTTATTTATTGTCGTACTTGGAACTTGCAGGAAATGAATGTTAGTTTTGATAAAGATGTGATTTCACTATATTGCTGTGATAATTATTCTTATCTGCCTGTGCCTTTACGGCAGAAGAGTTTTAGCAAAGTCTTATCCTTGGGGTTTTTATCTAAGTGCCCAATATCCCACAGCAGCCCCAGCTAGCCTTAGGCCCAGTCCTATCCTGACCCCAGTCAACACTTCCACCCTCCAGCAGCCCTGCTGCTTGCCAGAAACAGGTCTAAAAAGTTAGATAAGCTGTTGACCTGGGTGTTGCAGGCGTCGGACAATAAAAATCCAAAATCCTTGAACAATAATTGCCAGCTAGATGTAGGTGACCATTTGCAGAATAAAAAGGGGTTGATTTCTACATTTAATTTTCTTTTTCAAACCTCGTAAACCCATATTTTCAAATCTAGAAGGTTTAAAGCAAGGTTTTAAAGTAAAATGCTTGTGACAGTTCATCTTTAACACAAACATTTATGTAAAGACAATCTCATACACCTAGTTTCTCACATACACTTTGTGGTTTAGAAAAAAAGAGCTTGTTAAATGTGGAGACATGTATTTAATATTTGTGGCTGGCTTCACAATTATTTAGAACATAGATCTGCCAGTGAGATTATTCTTCCTGTGCCTGCTCAGTTGCATAAAATGAAGAGCATTTGAGCTTGTCTAAGAATCAAAATAGTTTAGAATTGTTTAGGTTAGTACTCTTTCACTCTATACCCATACCTCCCAACACTTCAAATGATCAAAAGAGACAATTTAGGTTTAAGGGTGTGGCGGTAGGTCTGGCCAGAGACCTTTTCAGTGATTTCATGAACTACTACCTTAAACTATAGAAAGTACAAGAGCAAAGTATAATATCTATGCAGATAAATGTACTTTCTTCTTTGTACAATTACAGATTACTAAATTTGCATAAAACAATAACAGGAAACACAGATATAAAACCGTACAGATAATGCAAAAAAAAATAAATAAAATAGAAATGGTTGTTAGAGTCCATGGTACAGCATCATCAAAATAGGCACATGCTTTAAAACCAGGGCCATCATATTTCCCTCTGGGGATGGAGGAAGCTACAATTCTAATGACAACGCCAAAACAGTGGGTTGGTATAAAGGAGCCAGAAGAGATGAAGAAGAAGGGCATGGAAAGCTGGGAATAAAGGGGTAAGTAGAGGAGATAAACAGCAAATACCATCTACAGGGAGGAAGGATATTATGGTCACATTAGCAAAGCTCCAGATGTCTTCAATGGGAGGAAGTGCTTCCATCCATGAAGATACAATTTTCAAAAGTCAGTTGTGGGTAGAAGCAGTATATATAATAATTTGTAAATACAAGCTACTGTGAGTGTTATGCTGTAAAGCTCTGTCATAACAGACATACATAGAACCAATTTGGAGCTACTAGTTAAGAGGAAGGATTTGGCCCAAAATACTGATTGCTCTCTCTATGGGACACTTGGTAAGTCATTTTATTATTTAATAAAATCAAAGAAAAGAGTTACTTGCACACTATCCCAAATCCCTATGCAGGTTTAAATAAGTGGAGTTTTTTTTAATATCACTCCAATGGCTGTTTAAAGGACCACTATAGGCACCCAGGCCACTTCAGCTTAATGAAGTGGTCTGGGTGCCAGGTCCATCTAGGGTTAACCCTGCCTGCTGTAAACATAGAAGTTTCAGAGAAACTGCAATGTTTACCTATGGGTTAATCCAGCCTCTAGTGGCTGTCTCATTGACTGCTGCTAGAGGCGCTTCCGCGCTTCTCCCTGTGATTTTCACAGTGAGAAGAGGCCAGCGTCCATAGGAAAGCATTGAGAATGCTTTCCTATGGACTGGCTGAATGCCCGTGTGGCTCTTGCCGCATATGCGCATTCAGCCGATGACGTCCAAAGGAGGAGGAGAGTCCCCAGCGCCGAGGGAGCCCGACGCTGGAGAAAGGTAAGTGATTTGACCCCTTCCTCCCCCTTTAGCCCACGGGAGGGGGGCCATGAGAGTGGGGGCACCCTCAGGGCATTATTGTGCCAGGAAAACGAGTTTGTTTTCCTGGCACTATAGTGGTACTTTAAGCACAAGCTCACCTGCCACGTCAAGGCAAATCTCTTAGGTGAGTTCTACACTAACAATTCACTTTGCTTCCTTCAGCGTCAGGTAAAGAAAACCCTCTAATGAGACATAGAGAGGTTTTTAATATCACTCCAATGAAGATAAAGACAGCAAGGTGGATTGTTAGTGTAGGACTCACCTAAGAGGATTGCCCTGGCGTAGCATGTGAGCTTGTGCTTAAACGGCCATTGGAGCAATATTAAAAAACCTCCAGTTACATAAATATGCATAGGGATTTGGGATAGTGCACAAATAACTATTTTCTTTGGTTTGTATTGTATGTATTGTGGCTGATGTGTTCTGTAGTCATTGCTGCCGCTCAGGAGTAGTGGGAGTCTAAACACAGGACTTATTTTTGTGTATTTTCATTTTATTATTTACCATATTGTTCCATTGCTGAACTGATGTCAGGCACTATATTAAACTATTAAACCAAAAAATGTTTTTCTTTTAGTTAGAAAATACTTGCATGACTCACAATACTTTTTTCACCTTCAGTGATCCTTATAGGTCTTATTTCCAGCATAGTTTGAAGTCAAATATTTTAATCAGACAAGATTATTTTGGAATGCAGAGTAGAACGTTCTTCTTAAATCTACATCAAATGTAGCAAAAGAACTTCAGTCGTATGTTGACGTCAGTGGAAAAATTGTTTATAGTGAGTAGTCACACAGAGAGGAATTCAGATTTAAAACAACTTTTATTGATAAAGATATTAAAATATGTAATAGGCCGCCAAAGTTGTCTACTAAAATATGTCCATTGTCCACTATTATTTACATACATCACACAGCTCAAGGATAATTGCTAGCAGCTTCTAAAAATAAATATTACCTATAACTAAGTATCAAGTTTGAATTAGAATGTTGCAACTATCTCAAATATAGTTGCCATTGGCGTGTGATACTTAGAGATAATTTCATCTGCTCACCATATAGGAACTTTTTTTCAAATTATATATAAAAGGAATTGAACAGCTAAATATAAACGAATAGAACTCAAGGATGCCCAAAACGATTTAAGCATGGAATTACTTGCTTTTTGTCCGCTGCCTGCCCTTGCAGGTACTGATGAGGTCAAGATGCCGAGTGTCTGAATCCGGCAGCCGGAAGGTATGCAAGACACCGGCAAAAGGCGCCAACTTTAATTTCCTTGCTGCATGGTATATTAGGAGAACTGCAGAAGGCGAAACTATGATGAAGACTTGTGGGTCGAAACGCATCATGCTATTGGTATTTTTGACTTTCTGCTATTGATTGTGTGCTGAAACCTGTTGCAATAGTTGCACTATTTTATTTTGTTGCTGCAATAAATTTGTTAACATTTTCTTTTAATCCTGGGTCCTGATTCCTGGAGGAGTAAACAAGGAGTATGGTAGCAGAAGTGAAGCAGTGAAGCACTTACATCTACATGCCTGCATAGCCAGAGCCTACTATAAGTGGCTCTGGAAAGTGTGAGTTCTTAATTGTCACTTATGGTTCTTTATATCTGTTTTTGCAGTATTATACTATGGGTTTTTTACTATTATTATTTACTATTATACTAAGTGTTTTTTCTCTATACTTCCAGATACACTATGCAATTCACTCAAATAATGGATAAAAGTAAATATTGAGCAGTGAACAAGTCTTATACTCACATTTTATATGTGGTTTCTAATTGCGCCCCCTATCTTGATTAGAAAAGCCCTGGCATGAATCTGTTAGAAAAACTATGGAACCGATTAAAGAAACTTCAACTAAGGAACAAAAACACCAGTGATAGAAGCAACTATATAATCTTGGTTAATCTAATTTTGACAACTCAGGCTTGGCATTGCAAAAATAACTGATGTGGCAAATGCCAAGGCTAGGCAATATTGGTGCTGTTTTTGCATTGCTGTCCACTTTTTTTTCCAGCATTTATGGCATGTCCAAATGTTTATTTTTTTTATCATGGACGATGTTCAGCAAAACCTGAAAATTGACACAGACGAGCATCGTACATCATGAACAAAATTTCAATTTCAGGAACAAATTTCGGCCGTACCGAAATATTGAGCAGTGAACAAGTCTAACAATTTGAGACTGGACAGGATAGATTTGCCCACCTAGAACTTAGAAGACTACTTACCCATCTGCGTGGTGCACATATACACATGTGTTTATTTATGCACCGAGTTAATGGATGAGGGCCCAAAAAGATGCCACTCACACTGTGACACACACATACATTTATTTATTTATAAAAATATTTTACCAGGAAGGATACATTGAGATTTCTTGAATTAGGGAATGTGGTGAGGGGGCCACTTGCATGTAATTTGCCTAGTGATGTCCTAGCTAAAAAGGAGATGTGTCAGCCTGGATTTATATCCATGCTAGGCTGACCATCCATCATTCTTGCCTGCCCTATTAAGGGCTTTTGATGCATTCTTAAATGGGCTCAATGTCCTAAAGGCAATTTGCACTAATTAATATCCTCAATGTGCCCTTTCTGTGCACCTTGTGTCTGGCATTCCCAAATGTAGGACATCTGGGAAAAAACTCTGGACGGCTGGAAATGACCTAGAATTCAGGAATGTTCTGCCAATCATGGGAAGGTTGGAAGGTAAGTCCATCTTACAGTTAGCCGTCTCTGTGTCATGAGTTCATATTTTGACTATTCTGACTCTGTATCCCTTTGACCTTGGCTTGTTTTCTTATTCTTGTGTACCTCTGTATTCCTTGACCTAGGCATCCTTTATTACTACGATTTCTTGCCTTTTTAGGCATATGTTAAGTCCGGCCACTCTAAGGTCCGGTATACGTATCCTGTTCTTCCTTCTATTTAGACTAACATCCTTCTCCCTGTGTGTAGGGGTTGCCCCAATTCTGACAAATAGAACTAAGATCATTCAACAAATACATTTTAGGAAGTCTTCCAGTCAGGATAAGCAAACTAAAGTATAAAGTCTTTCTTGTTTTTTGCTCTGCAAGTAACACCAAGCCTCAGTAGCAAGCCAGTAACCAACCTCAGGCTGATGATTTGCATTAAAGGAACACTATAGTCACCTAAATTACTTTAGATAAATAAAGTTTTAGTGTATAGATCATTCCCCTGCAATTTCACTGCTCAATTCACTGTCATTTAGGAGTTAAATCACTTTGTTTCTGTTTATGCAGCCCTAGCCACGCCTCCCCTGGCTATGATTGACAGAGCCTGCATGAAAAAAAAAACTGGTTTCACTTTCAAACAGATGTAATTTACCTTAAATACTTGTATCTCAATCTCTAAATTGAACTTTAATCACATACAGGAGGCTCTAGTAGGGTCTAGCAAGCTATTAACATAGCAGGGGATAAGAAAATCTTAATTAAACAGAACTTGCAATAAAGAAAGCCTAAACAGGGCTCTCTTTACAGGAAGTGTTTATGGAAGGCTGTGCAAGTCACATGCAGGGAGGTGTGACTAGGGTTCATAAAAAAAAAGGGATTTAACTCCTAAATGGCAGAGGATTGAGCAGTGAGGCTGCAGGGGCATGTATCTATACACCAAAACTGCTTCATTAAGCTAAAGTTGTTCAGGTGACTATAGTGTCCCTTTAACAATGAAACAGCTGTCCATGAGTGGTTCACTGGCTTTGCATCTTTTCCTGAGTTGTGTTTCAAAGCTGTTGTATATAGCAGACATATATTCCAAGGAATCCATGTATAAAGTGGAAAGAATTAGGCAAAATGCGATTCTTTGTTGAACTAATTTGTATATGCCCACCCAGAATTCCTTGTAGTAGTAACAAGTCTTATGGTTTGACTGGTGTGCAGATCTGTGTTTAACAATGTATTGATTGATTGAAGGGGTTTTAAATCACTTTTTTCCCCACCATAACTTTCTTGGTATATATATATATATATATATAATATGTTATTTGATATTTCTTTTAAAACTGCTTAAAGGTTAATCCAAATTATTAAATAATTTGAAAAGCAGTCAGTTAATTAATAATCAGTGATTTAAACAGTATATAGTAATTACTATTTTTCGTGTTGTCGTACCATGTTTGGCCTCTCTGTTTATGGCAGGACTAACAAAATGTGTCACAAACTGCCAGACCATATCTCCCACATATATGTGGTACCCCGGTGGATAGAAGCTCTGAAACAAGGGAGTTCTGTAAAAATACAATTTAACAAATTGTCTATAATTAGAATTGTTTAATCCTGTTAGGGACTTGCAGTGACAGTAGCTTTTCTAAGGTGCTGTGCGTTCGTGACTGAGGCTGTGTTGGCACCTTTACTATTTGTTTGTTACTGTTTTCAGAAACGTTTAACAGATTTATTTGTAATATAATAAAATTTTGGTGAATTTCACAGGCCTAAAATGCTCTACTGTCATAAATCATAAATTCCTGAAGTATACCAAATGGGCTAATCTTTTGAGCCTTTTCATGTGGCCATTTCATCATGGGTTGTTTTGTTTTTTTGCTGAAGTTAACAATAATACTTTTTTCCCACACATTTTGTGGCGGTTTTAACACATCCCATCTAAAGACCCCAGATTTGTATTTTGCTACTCCCTCCAGTAATATCAGTGCCCCTATTTATACAGGAATACAACTGCTGGAAGACCAACATAGCTTTCAGGAGAAGCAGGCAGACTCCTTGCTTTTTGATTTTAAATATATATGTATATTGAATAGCGGCTGCTGCCCATTCATATTGCAGTCAGACCAAGGAGGGTGGGTGGCTATAGTGGGAAGCAGTTTCTATAGGTGTACTCCTTTTCAATCATGTATTCCCAACAACTGTTTGCTTATCCATGGTATTTCCTTAGTGATTGGTCTCCAGGCATAGAGCAACTTCTCTGTCCTGTCCTGGAAAGTTAATACCTGAGAGTGAAGTTAAAGCGGGACAGTTTATTTATTTTTTTTATTTTTTTTTCGAAGTCTTTTTTCCCCTTCTTTTAAATAAATAATAGAAAGAAGCGGGCACTTTATCTTAAAGGGAATTTGATCTGTGACAAATTCCAGGCAAGGGACAAGGGGGGAGTATTAAGATACAAATGGTATAAGGAAAAGAAAAACTAGGGTTGCTTTATTCTTCACCCCTATTACCAATCCTCTAAGTGAACCCAAATGGACCATCTCAACTGATGAGCAGTAGCTCCAACAAAGAGAGTGTCCCAGTGTGACTGTGTGTAACACTCACATATACTTAAGCAAGGAGATATTCTAAGAGTAAGGTGGGATTTTGCAAAGTGTGATAGTAGATTGGGGGGCACATAAAGCTCAACAGGAAGTGATCTTCCTTTCATCTGCCACTCACACAGGAAATACCTTGCATGAGGATTAGCACCGAGTACATACTGTATAACAGCTACTGCAGCTCTAATATCAATCATAGGAGACAGACTAAATAACGCTTTATTTTCACATACACTAAACACCCCTTTCTTCTTATCCTAAATGTAACCCCTCCCAAAACCTAAACAACCCCCCCCCTCCCCCCCAAAAAAATGTATACAAAATAAATATATATATAAACACATCGGCACATTTATTATATGACAGGATACTTTACCCATATATATATGCACCTTAGGCCTGACAGTGTTTGCTGTTTGAAAACAGATGCATTTTCCTTGTTTCTGAGCATGGAGTGAAGATCATGAAGACCATAAAGACTATCTATTTTCAAACACTGTCTGACCCAAGGTGTTTGTATATGGTTGAAGGATCCCGGCTGTCACATACTAAAGACAGGGATGAGTTTCTCAAAAAATTTTTATATATGTCTTTTCAAAACATGATGACAGGATTATTATATAAAAGAATATTTTTGAGGTGACTGTTGTCCTATTGTTTTTTAATGTAAAAGATTGGGACCACTGTACATATATTTTGCTTATTGATGCAACATTACAGAGATTACGATAGGATATAGTTATTTATAAAATTCAGATCTTGCAAAATTTAAAAACAGTTAATTTTTGTTGCAGTTGTTTGCTGTTCCTTACTATGTGAATTCATAACAATACGACGCAATATATTATTATTATTATTATTATTATTATTATTACTATTATTATGTTATTTATATAGCGCCGTCAAATTCCGCAGTGCTTTACAATGGGTGGACGAACAGACATGTAGTTGTAACCAGACAAGTTGGACACACAGGAACAGAGGGGTTGAGGGTCCTGCTCAATGAGCTTACATGCTAGAGGGAGTGGGGTAAAATGACACAAACGGTAAGGATAGTATTAGGCTAATGACAGTTGCAGAAGAGGAATCAGTCAGGAGCTATTAACAGTTTAATTGATACGCTTTTATGAAGAAGTGGGTTTTTAATGATTTTTTGAAGGAGTGGAGACTGGGTGAGCATCTAACGGAGGAGGGAAGCGAGTTCCACAGGAACGGTGCAGCCCTCGAGAAGTCTTGAAGGTGTGCATCAGAGGTGGGAGTACGGACAGAAGATAGACGTAAGTCATCAGCAGATCGTAAGGGCCTAGACGGGACATACTTGTGTATTAGAGAGGATAGATAGGTGGGAGCAGCATTATGTAGAGATTTGAAAGCAAGAACCAGAATTTTAAATTGAGCTCTATATCTTATCCAATGTAGGGACTGACAGAAGGGTGAGGCGTGGGAGGTGCGGACGGACAGGAAGATGAGCCTCGCTGCCGCATTCATTATGGACTGTAATGGCACAAGTTGGGAGCACGTAAGACCACTGAGAAGCGGATTGCAGTAGTCAAGGTGGGAAAGGACAGTGGAATGGACCAACACCTTAGTCGCATCTGACATTAAGTAGGGGCGGATGCGCTCAATGTTTTTGAGATGGAAATGACAGGATTTGGCGATAGATTGAGCATGAGTCTTGAAGTAGAGGTCGGAGTCAAAGAGAACACCTAGACAGCGAGCCTGCGTGGTGGAGCTGATGGTAGCACCGTTGACTTGGAGGGGTAGCAACACTTGATAACATGACTGTACAATTTACAAAGGTACTACACTACTATTCACTTACTGTGTTCTTGTTTTGCCTCTTGGTAGCTAGGTATTATCCATTGGAATCATAGCAAATTCAATATACCCACAAATGACAGCCATACCCCTTCTGCAATAAGAATTGTCAATATGTGTTATATCTTGCTGGAAATAACTGCACTATTCTTTGTTCCTACATTAGTGTGTATATATTCCAAATGACGTAAAATATATTATCATTATGGGCATTTTATATAGCTCCAACATATTCCTTAGGGCTTTACAATATTATTATGGGGACTTTAGCAATAAAGGAGACAAACTATTACACATTTTGAAAGGAACAATAGGTTCATAGAAACATAGAAACATAGAATGTGACAGCAGATAAGAACCATTCGGCCCATCTAGTTTGTCCAATTTTCTAAATACTTTCATTAGTCCCTAGCCTTATCTTATAGTTAGGATAGCCTTATGCCTATCCCATGCATGCTTAAACTCCTTTACTGTGTTAATCTCTACCACTTCAGCTGGAAGGCTATTCCATATATCCACTACCCTCTCAGTAAAGTAATACTTCCTGATATTATTTTTAAACCTTTGTCCCTCTAATTTAAGACTATGTCCTCTTGTTGTGGTGTCATGAGGACCTTGCTCAAGTGAGCGATAAATCTTATTTGTTTGATTGCCCAGTGTGAGTTAAGTAAGACTAATGGGATATTGTGTAGTAGCTTTATTAAAGTAAATTACAAACTACCAAGTATTAATTTTGTAAGAATGGGATTAGGCTAGGAAAGAGTTATTTTCTGTCTGCTGATTATATGTATGAAGTACCAGCACAGCAGAGAAGTGTCAGCGAGCTTTATTTAGTCATGAGTAACTCTCATGAGTCACTGTCTATTCACAGGTTCTCCTAACGTGTTTCCATCTATAGCATCCATTCTTCAACAATAATGAATTTGCTATCACTATCACTTTCATTGCATTTTTTATTTGAAAACAAGATGAGAACTATTTATGCCCACATAACCAATTTTAAAGAAAGATACCTTTTATTCAGTTGCTTCAATACGTGCATGGAAACATCGAGTCATAAATAAGACTTGGATTCTACATCTTATGACTCATTTTCTATTTTACATTTCCTGAGCTAAGATTTAAACTTTTAACTATGTTATACTAGGATCAAATATTCTACCTACTTTGAGGCACAAAAACTTGGAAGAGAGATAGGATGCACAGGAGACAAATATAGGGAAAGGAGAAAGACTGAGGTGTTATCTAATAACAGTTTCAGTGTTGTTACACGTACGTATCATTTCTAGACGTGCACCGCAAAAAATAAATAAAAAAATTGTGTTTGAACCACTTTGTCTGAAAAAAACAAAATACAATTATTGGGGATCTGTGAGCTGTGTCAGACTCTAGGTGCACTCAGTGCACTGAGCGGCCGGCACAGCTCACAGTTTCCCAACGGACAGCGGCCATTTTCAGCATGATTTAGGGCGGCCTGGGAGGCAATTGCCGTCCCAGCCTGCCCGTGATGACAACACATGTGTAGAGGTGGAACTGCCCTGATGGCGGCCCTGGCCATGGCCCTCATGCAGTACAATGACTTCTCATACAGACATCTGTAAGTGCACCGCTTTGCACTTAGGGCCACCCGGTCAGTGCTGCGGCCGTTTAATAAGACTATGACGCACCGTATCCACGTTACACACACTGCAGCCAATACACAAAACACACACCCTGTATCCACTCTACAAACATTGCTTCCTTCTGGGCGGATTTGGAGGTGGGTCCTGTGGGCGGGATTTGGAGGCGAACCCTGAGAGCGGGCTTGGAAGCAGGCCCTTGGGGGCCCAGACCTTGAGCTGTGTTAGGGGCCCCAAAGTTTCTGATGGTGGCCCTGCACCTGGCTGACGTCAGACAGAGGAGGGAGATTAGCCCAGGAGATGTGCCCGGAGCTGGATTGCTGGTAATTTTGAAAACTTTTTTTACAGAATTTCAACAGGGGATTTAATAGCAATTACCAATAGGGCATTTTAACATCAGAAAATTAATTGTTGAAGAAGGTTTACATTAATTCTTTGCTAGGAATGAATAAAGAAAAATAAAAGTGTGCCAATTTACATAATTTTAACTTCCAAATTTGTCTAAAAAGCAATCTAAACAAATCAAAATTGCTGTTTTGTCACACATTTTTTTTTTTTTTTGTTTATTTATATTTTTATTTTTCAATATACATAATTGAGTAACAAACATTTCTCTTATTTTGGTATGTAAAGATGGGTAACAATCGTTTCTCATACTTCAGTTTGTGTAGATGAACAACAATCCTTTCTCGGATTGCTAAACCCGTCAGGGTGATTATATAACAATTCGTCATTTTGAGAACGGATTAACAGTAACATTGGTTTCGTAAAACGTAACAATGCGTAAATAATATACCAGCTGTGTAGATGATGTGGCTTCATGTCAGTTTACAATGGCACAATCAAATAACTATATGTGTCGGAGATATTACGAATATGTAGTCTATGTTGTCTGCGTCAGTCCTCGTGTGTGGTAGCCGTGACTGGAGAGATCGTTAGGTTCGTCCTTGTGGTAAGGTTTTGGTTATAGTCTACAGCTAGTGTGTATAGTGTCAATTTTCGGTCTTACCGTGTGGTGCTCTCGATTGTGTCCCTTTCCCTACTCCTGATTGCCTCTGTCTAGAAATTGGGTCCAAGGTTCCCAGGTTTGTTTGTAGTGTGCGTATCTATGGGTGAGTGAGAAGGTAAGTTCTTCCATGACCCTAGTGTCTTCCACTTTTTGTATCCATTCCCTAACTGAGGGTGCTAGGGTCTGTTTCCATTTTATAGGTATTAGTAGGTTTGCTGCCGTCAGTAGATGGTTGATGAGGTGGAGTCGTGTCTTAGGGATGTCGGTTGGGGGTAGCAAGAATAGGTAAGATTCTGGGAGGAAGGGTAGAGAGATGTCTGTGATGTGTTTAATCAGGTCTGAGATTTTTTTCCAGAAAGCATTTATTATAGGGCAAGACCACCATATGTGTGCGGATGTAGCTGGGGTTTGGTTACATCTCCAGCAAAGGTTCCGGGTGTTTGAGTATATTCTACTCAATTTGTCTGGTGTATAATGCCATCTGGTAATTTTTTTGTAGTTACTTTCTTGTATGGTGCTATTCGTTGTAGTAGAGTGAGCCTTGGTTAGAATTTTCGTCCAGTCGGTGTCGGGGATTGATGTGTTCAGATCGGACACCCATGTTTGTGTAAATGGTGGGAAACTAGTATTGTTGTCTTTTTGGAGGAGTTTGTACATAGTTGAGAGGTGTTTGCTTTTGATCCCCTGCGTTTGGCATAGATTTTCGAATTCTGTCTGTGGCTGGAGTTTCGTTAGAAGGGTATTGTCGGCCTTAAGAAAGTGTGTCAATTGTGCGTGTTGGAAAGTGTGCATCGTTGTTATCCGGGAGTCAACTATGAGATCTGTCAGTGGTTTAATGTTTCCCCCTTGTATCACATCTTGTAGTGTGAGTTGTTGTGATTGTGTGTTGTGTTGTAGGAATTGGGTTTGACAGCCCGTTGGAAAAAGAGGGTTGTTTGTTATCGGGTAGTGTGGAGATGGGTGTGGGGATAGTACTTGGGAATCCCTGATTTGGTTCCAAACCTTCAGTGCGGGGGTGATGGTCGGGTGTTGTGAGAAGGGTGGCTTTTGTAGCATTCGCCCTTTGGGGTGCCAGACTACATTGTGTGCGTGTGTGGAGAGGAACGTCTCTTCTATAGTTCTCCATTGTCTGTGCGGGTGCGGTGCTGTCCATTCGTATATGCGATGTAGTATGACTGCCTTATAGTAGGTTTCAATATCAGGTAAACCCAAGCCCCCTCTATTTTTCCTTTTAGTCAGAGTTGTGTAGCTGAGTCGAGGGTGTTTGTGCGCCCAAATGAATTCCGAGAAGAGCCGTCTCATCGTAGAGAAGAAGGCTTTTGGGAGTGCGATTGGTAAAACTTGTAAGAGGTAAAGTATTTTGGGTAGAGTGGTCATCTTTATGATGTTCACCCTACAGAGCCATCCAAAGTGGGGTTTCGACCATTGTGCTAGATCTTGGGAGATTGTTTCTAAGAGGGGTTTATAGTTAAGAGAGTATAGTGAGGAGAGGTTTTTCGGGAGTTGTACTCCTAAGTATTTTATCGCTTTGTTTGTCCACTTGAAAGGGAATCGAGCTTTAAGAGAGTTTGCGTTGTGGGGGTCTATTCGTAAAGGGAGTATTTCACTTTTGGTGAAGTTCACTTTAAAGTTGGACACTACTTGGTATTGCTCTAACTCTTCCACTAAGGGGCCCATGGATGTGGTTGGGTCCATTATCGTGAATAACAGGTCATCTGCAAAAGCAGAAGCCTTATATTCTTGGTTGTTTATATGGAAACCGTGTATGTCAGGGTTGTCTCTTACTCCTTGTAGGAACGGTTCTAGGATTAGTATGAAGAGTAATGGGGACAAGGGGCACCCCTGTCTTGTTCCATTGTATATTCGCACAGGTGGTGAAAGTTGGCCATTAATTCGAATTTTAGCGATTGGGTTTGAATATATGGATTGGATCCACCGGATCCAATTTGGGCCGAGGCCCAACGCTGTCAGTGTGGCTAGGAGGAAAGCCCAATCCACTCGGTCAAATGCTTTTTCGGCATCGACCGAGAAGATGACGCTTTGCTTGGGGGTGTGTTGAGAAAAATGGATCAGGTTAAGTATTTTATTGGTGTTATGTTTAGCCTCCCTGTTTGGGACGAATCCTGATTGGTCTGGGTGTATGAGAAGTTGAAGGAGAGGACGTAGCCTGTTTGCTAAGATTTTCGTAAAAATCTTTAGGTCGATATTGATAAGGGATATGGGGCGGTAGCTTCCACAGTCAGTGGGATCTTTACCGGGTTTGGGGATTAGGGTAATGTGGGCTTCCAAGGCTGAGCCAGGCAGAGTGGTGTGTGTTGTTAGAGCATTGAATGCCGTTGTGAAGGGTACGCTCAGTGTGGAGGCAAATAGCTTGTAGTATTTAGCTGTGAAGCCATCTGGTCCTGGACTCTTGCCTACTGGTAGATGCCTTACCGCTGCACTAAACTCGTCTGAAGTGATGGGTGCTTCCAAGGATTTAGCGTCTACGGTAGGTATCGTACGCTTTATTCTGGACAATAGGAAGTTATCTATTACTTCTTTGGGCGGTGATTTGTCCGACAGATGGTATAACGTTGAATAGTAATCGTGAAAGGCTTTTGTGATATCTGGTAGCATGGCGGTTAGTGTACCTGATGGTGTCTTTATATGGGATATGAATGTGTTTTGTCTTTTTTTCTTGAGTGCGTTAGCTAGGAGGCGGCCACATTTCCCCCCTTGTGTGTAGAAGGAGTGTCTGGTGAGTAATAATTTCCTCTTAACTGAGGCATTCAGGAGCTGTTGTAGTTTCGTGCGTCTGTCTGTCAGCTGTATGTAGAGGTCTATCGTATTATTGGTTTTGTGGGCAGTCTCCAAAAGCCGTATTTCTTGTGTAAGTGTTTTAATTCTGAGTTCCCTGAGCTTTTTCTGCTTGGAGGCCAGTGCAATTATCTCGCCTCTTAGTACACACTTGTGTGCTTCCCATATTACTGTAGGGGACATATTCGGGTCATTGTTATCTAAAAAATAGTTTGTAAGTGTATCCCTTATTCTATTGGTGATTGTGGCGTCATTGAGTAATAAGTCATTTAGCTTCCAATGGAAAGATGTAAGTGGTAAGGAGGGGATCTGAATCTCCAGCGTTAAGGGCGCATGGTCCGACCATGTGATGGGACCATAACTACTTTTTTGTATGAGGTGTAAGAATCTGTGTGGCATGAAGAGCATATCTATCCTCGAGTAGGAGCCCGTTGTGGGGGAGTAGAAGGAGAAGTCTCTGGATGTCGGGTGCAGTGTCCTCCAACAGTCATATAGTTGGGCGTCGTCTAGGAGTTTTTGAATCTGGCGTCGTGTATGGGTTTGGTAGGTCTTTATTTGTGAAGTCGTGTCAAGGGTGGAGTCTAGGGAGACATTTACATCACCCCCTGCTACCAATATTCCTTCTGTGAAATTTTCTATTCTACGTAGATATTTCCTGAGTGGGTTCCCTTGTTTCCTATTGGGTAAGTATAAGTTCGCGAAGGTTACCATATTGGAGCCTATTTGTCCCTTTACCATAAGTAGTCTCCCACTGTCGTCTGCCTCATGAGAATGATACGTAAAGGGAAGTTTTGCCGATATCAGTATCGCCACCCCTCTAGACTTAGCCTGTGTGTAGTCACTGAAGAAGCCATGGGGGTACCTATTGTCCCTGAGGGAGGGGGCGTTATGTTTCCTAAAGTGGGTTTCCTGCAGGAAGGCCACATCGGCTCTGAGCCGATGTAGCTCCATCAGGGTTTGTGTGCGCTTCTCCGGTATATTTAGTCCTCTTACATTGATCGTACATATCTGTATCTGCTGTGCAGGTGTGGCAGTCGCTGGTGTCTGTGCCATTGCTTTCAGTGGTCGTATAGTAGTCAGCGGTAACTATGTCGTGTAACAATTTCAGTAATATATAACAACAAATGTGAGTATGAAATAGAGAGAAAAGCAAAAAGAACAATAACTATATACAGTTGCGATAATAACGTACTAGGTTTGGTAGTATTAAGTCAGTCGACGGTGTCTGACCCAGTCTAGGGGGGCCTATCTAGATGGGGTCCTTTTTGGCACCGCACAGTCAGTGGTTACTTGACTGTTGTCAGAAGTTGGTCTGATACTTCTGGGGCATGTATAGCCGTCTCTCAAATAGGCTATTTACCCGTCCGGTGGGGATGGACAGATGGAGGGGGGGGTTTCAGTCGCTAAGGTTCCGAGTCCGGGAAAGGCCTCATCCACTCTATATTTGTTTTTGTCGCTAGTGGGCTTACGTATGCAAGGTAATATACATAATCAGTATCTGGGACAGTGTCAGTAGCACCAGAAGTAGGCATTTAGCTGCTAAAACATATCAACAGTCATATAACAGAAAATTCACATAAGTCATTAACATTCCCCAGGAGATTTTTATCTCTCAGTGTCTCTTTACTCCCTATGTGGCTAGCTCGTGTGAGCATGATGGAGAGTTTTGAGATTCACAGGTAGCAGTAAGGTGGGGTATACATATGACCTTTCTATTAGAAAGTGAATAAAAGTAAAAGTATAAGTATCTAGCCCAGAGCGTCTAATCGGTCAGGTGGCGTCGGGGACACGGGCACCCAGCCGGATGGCCGCCTCCCCAAGACCCCATCATTCCTACAGAGATGTAATTCACGTGGCCATATGGGTGTTGCTGTTACTATGGCCCCTGGGCTTTAGCTAATGTCATCAGTGCATATGCATATTGAAAATACTTGCGGTTGTCGAACCTTACTATTTGAGAGATGGGATATAAGTATCCAGCCCAGAGCGTATAACCGGTCAGGCGGCGTCGGGGACACGGGCACCCAGCCGGGTGGCCGCCTCCCCAAGACCCCATCATTCCTACAGAGCTGTCATTCATGTGGCCATATGGGTGTTGTAGTTACTATGGCCTCTGGGCTTTAGCTAGTGTCATCAGTGCATATACATATTAAAAATACTTGCGGTTGTAGACTGAGTTCGGTAGCGTTAGGGGCGCGGATCCCCGTAGGGAAAGAGGGGAGCCGCCCTCCCAAGGCCCCGCTACCCGTAGTAGTCCAATTGCTCACTGGGGTGAGGAGCGTGAGGAGTATTTGCAGCAAAAATGCTAGCGGTCTTCTGAAGTTACTGTTTGTTCATGTTGTGCGTTTGTTTGGGAGCGTGGAGATCAGTACATATCTGTGTGGGGTCCCCTTGGCGTGGACGCCCTGGAGAGTGCTTGTTCTGGCCTCCGTCTTTTCGGCGTTTGTTGCCATCTCGTGCGTTGTTGTAGTGGTTCCCTCTGCATTGGTTGTGGCAGTCCATACCAGTCGGGTACTCTTGTATGCGGTAAGTCCAGTGCTTGTAAAAAGACGGGGACATCATGAGTGGAGTTGATGGTAAATACTTTGCCTTGGTGGTTAACACTTAGCGCCAGGGGGAACCCCCATCGGTACCTGATGTTGCGTTGGCGTAGGATGTCTGTTATAGGTTTGAGAGTCCGTCTTGCCTGCAGCGTCAGCCAGGATAGGTCAGGGTAGATCGAGATTGGAGCATCTTTATATAGTAGAGGCTGGGAGGCTTGTCTTAGTGCTTTGAGTATGCCATCCTTTTGGGAGTAATAGTGCAGACGGCAGATTACGTCTCTTGGCTTGTCTGCTGGTGCACCTCTGGGGCGCAACGCTCTATGTGCCCTATCAAACATGAGTGGTGTATTGGCTTGTTTTCCCATGAGGAGATTAAATATTTCTTGCAGTACCTCTGTTAGATTTTCTGTGTCCTGTTCAGGTAGCCCTTTTAATCTGAGATTATTTCGTCTACCTCTGTTATCCAAATCATCTAATGAGCGCTGTATAGCAAACGCCTGTGCAGAATGTGCTTCCATAACAGATTGCAAGTGTGACACTTGGAGTTGTATTGCATCCCTGTCGTCCTCCAGTGCACTCACTCTATCTTTAGTATGCCTTATATCAGCTCCCACACTTTCCAGTTTAGACTGAAATGCAGCTTCTAGTTTCCCCAGCATATTGGCTATGTCCTGCTTAGATGGTAAATTTTGTAGTATACCTTTCAGGTCTGGGTCTTGTAGTATCAGGGAGCCTGTAGATTCAGCTGGGCTAGAGGGAGGGGATGTAGTGCCTGGCGAGTCCGGCGCCATATTGGGGCCTACCATGCTTTCGTGAGCCTCCTTGGAATCCCTGAAATATTTCGTCAGGGCTCCGGTTTTTGCTGCCACTGACCTCCCTGTCGTTCTCTGGGATGAGGGCGTGCGTTTGGGGTGTCCCATGTTTAAATGATAGCCCGATGTCCGCGGATTGAGTGCCTTTCTCGCCGGAGCTCTGCTACTGTGCTGCCATTCCGGTCGGCAGTTGGCTCCGCCCCCCTTGTCACACATTTATGTGCTAGTTATGCATCCCTTTTTTTGAATAATGTTACGATTATATTTTTTCAAACAACAGGTGCTTGGTAGGAAAGGGTTAATGCATGTGCCAATAGCTACCTAAGCTAACGTAAGTATCTTCAGAATCCTTGTTATAATATTGAGACCTATGTCAGACATGCCACTGAATTGGATATATTCAAATGTAAAGTGTAATAAACGCCTGTGGCTAACAGTAGTATCTATGAACATTAATGTTAGTGGTGCGGAAATCAAAGTTCAGATACCAGGGACATTCTATCAATTACCACTTATCAATGAACATGGTGTGTGCTTTACCCTTAATGATTACTTACTATAAAGAAAATAATTTGCTATAATTAAGATAAATAAGAATCCTGCTAGATACAGAAGCAGTATTTCTTCTTGTGTTTGAGAGATTTAAAACAGTGAACATTCCTTTACCCCAGGTAGCAGAATGTAGGAAACCTGTAGAGCTGGAACTAACTGGCAACATGCCTGGTTGCTGTGGATGCCAGGCTTGGAATGACAGTATAATTTCTAACATAAAACACCAGGAAAGTACTGTTAAAAAGGTGTACACACTGAGGGCTATTCACTAAACCAGGGATTGCTGGGATTTAAACGTTTAAAGGGGAACTATCACTTCTGTGAAATTTACACCATGTGATAAAGCTTTGAGGTGCTCCATTTTCTATTTTAATTTATTTAAAAATTCGAATAAATTATATCTTGATCCAGTTAAAACAAAGCAAAGCTAGAGCAAGTGAAGAGGAAAACCAGAAGCATTTTTTTATTTCTTCTCTCATCTATATACTTTCTCTATGCTGACTGCCAGGTGCAGAAGACATAACTAATAACACTGATTGACAGGGATTTAAGATGGAGGTGCCCAGTTGTAGGATAATGAGGTTATTTAAATATTATAACAGTTCCCTTTCAAGCAAAGATAGCAAAATTGTAAAAATCCTCCAACTGAGTTTTTACTCCAGATGTGTTATGTTGGCATACACGTTGACGTGACTACATGAGTGCACAACAAGGGGTTATGAGAGGTTGGCCAGTCCTGTAAGAGATCTAAATCTCCTAGTCTGGGTTAGGGTGTTCAGTTCAGGAGATGAAGAATTTTCTCCGGTGGAAGTGGGAGATTGTCTTTCAGCTGATGAGGACCTGATTGTATAAAAGAGGGGATGTTTATTGCAAAAGTTTGTGGGTTCTAGAAGAAGCTTAGACTGAACCTTTCTCCAGCAAACATTTCACAGGCCTCTGAAAATGAATTCTGCTTTTCTGTTACATGAAGTCATCTGGTTCACTTGATTCAGGAGGCCGCAGAAAAAAGCAGCCATGTTGATTGGAAAGATTTTTATGAGTACATTGAAAAAAAGCAGTGAAAAAAGCCTTTTTGCCACAGGATAGATATCTAAACACGTCTTCATGGCAGCCTTTCCATGATCCAGGTTCCTTTTGGGACAACAGACAACATTTATCCTCAAGAGAGTTTTCCTGAACTCAATCCTGGAAAAAGGGACAATTTTCCTCTAGGGGTAGTCAGGCTGAAACTCTGCAGTCCAGTAGCATTAAGGTTCATAATGCTAACATTTAAGCTAAGCACAGCTTCCAGGCCTTTACCAAGGGTTATGTTCTCCCTTACTGCAAAAATTGAGAGATATATTGGTTTTCCATTACTTGGACAATAGTCTTGTCCTGACAAAAATGGGAGGGCTACTCCTGCACAGGGACAATAAGATTTCCATGCTCTATACATAGTTACATAGCTGAACAGACTTGCATTCATCAAGTTCAGCCTTCCTCACATTTTATTTTTGCTGTTGATCCAAAAGAAGGCAAAAAAAAACAGTTTGAAGCACTTCCAATTTTGCAACAAGCTAGGAAAAAATTCCTTCTGGACCCCAGAATGGCAGTCAGATTTATCCTTGGATCAAGCAGTTATTACCCTACATTGAAGGATTATATCCTTGAATATTCTGTTTTTGCAAGTATGCATCCAGTAGCTGTTTGAACATCTGTATGGACTTGAATATTATTTATTTTTTTCAAAATCCAACTTGTCACTTCCCAAAGAATGATGCATTTGGGCATCAATAGCCTTCTAGGGTACAGTAACCCTGTTTCAGGAAAGATGAGAAAGGCTTAAAATATGCATTTAGAGAATGCAAGCAAGATGTAGAGTAACAGCAAGATCATTCCTGTGCCTTATGAGATGTTTTTCACATTAACAGTGATAGGATGGGCCAAAAGGCATGACCAGGTTCTGCAAAAAAAACTTTCTAAACTAATATCATCATCATGTCCATTTGCTCCAGGCTATTCATGTAGAGAAATCAGTCCATTGTGAGCTCAGCTGGCTGCTAATAGACTAATAGAGAACAACAGTTTCAGGTAATATCTCTTTGGGGAAATTCATGGAAGATTGTCACTAGGAACACTTGCCAGACAGGATAGGGTATACAATTAGAAATGCTTTATGTCCAGGGAGGGTGGTCACATTATGAAGAGAATACACCTCATTTTCTGTTCATGTTTATTATTTATTTTTAATACCCATGGTTTATTAACTTAATGAAATGATAATTATTTTTGTAATCCTATGTTATTATTATTATTATTATTATTACTGGTATTTATATAGTGCCAGCATAGTCCGTAGCGCTTTACAATATTATCAAAGGTGGAGCTTTAACAATAAATGAGACAATTACAAAAACTTACAGGAACAATAGGTTGCAGAGGGCCCTGCTCAAACGAGCTTACAGACTATAGATGGTGGGGCATTTTACCCAACAGGACAGGAAATATCAATCAAATAAAGTGGGAGTGAAGCAGAGCTGGAGGAGAGAATAGAGTGCTGCCCTTTAGGAGAGATCAAGGGACAGGTATGTAAGGTAGAGGTTACTCTGGGAGGCCATAAGCTTTCCTAAAGAGATGTGTTTTAAGGCACTTTTTAAATGATCGAAGATTAGGGGAGAGCTTGATGGCCGTAGGCAGGCTATTTCAAAGGAAAGGAGCCGCCCGCGAGAAGTCCTGTAAGCGTGAGTTAGCTGTATGGGTGCGAGCAGCAGACAGGAGAAGGTCATGGGCAGAGCGGAGAGACAGAGAAGGGCCATACCTGTGGATCAGTGAAGAGATATACGAGGGGCTAGAATTGTTCAGTGCTTTATAGGTGTGGATTAGTACCTTGAATTTACTCCTATTGGATACAGGAAGCCAATGTAAGGACTGACAGGGGTGAGGTGTGAGAGGAGCGACAGGAGAGGAAAATCAGTCTAGCTGCAGCATTTATTACAGAAGGAGTCATCACACTTAAAGGAGCACTATAGGGTCAGGAACACAAATATGTCTTACTGTCCCTATAGGGTTAGAACCACCATCTAGCCCCCCTGGCCCCTCTTGCCTCCCTAAAAATAGTAAAATCTTACATGTATTCAAGTCTGAAGCTGCAGGCTTTGTCCCGTTTCCTGCAGATCTGCCCACTACCTGCTGACATCATCAGAAGTGGTGGCCTGATCCAATCACAATGCTTCCCCATAGGATTGGCTGAGACTGACAAAGAGGCAGATCAGGGGCAGAGCCAGCACAATTCAAACACAGCCCTGGCCAATCAGCATCTCCTAATATAGATGAATTGAATCAATGAATCTCTATGAGGAAAGTTCAGTGTCTGCATGAGCAGAGGGTGAAGATACTGAATGTTTGGATGCATTTTAGGCAGCCATAACCCAGGAAGGATCTCTAACTGCCATCTAAGGAGTGGCCAGTAAAGTTGTCACTAGGCTGTAATGTAAACACTGCATTTTCTCTGAAAGGACAGTGTTTACAGCAAAAAGCCTTGAGTGAATGATTCTACTTATCAGAACAAATTCAATAAGCTGTAGTTGTTCTGGTGACTATAGTGTCCCTTTAATAATACACCATCTAAACACAATAATTTAACTGTGATGGTTCTTAAAGAACAAAATAAATCCATGTTCACTGTGGCAGAACGATGCTGCAGATAATTTGTATAGACTGTAGTTTGTGTCTTTTTTTCCTGTGCAGAGGAACCGGATAATGGTCCCTGATGGTTTAATGCAAAGAAGTAAGGACATCTATCTTACCATGTCCTCTGGCTATGGGTGTGTCGGCCAGGTAGATAGAATATCACTTAACAAAAAAATCAAATATGGCTTACCACTTCAGTTCACTCACTGAACTTTAAATAGACTAACAATGAGTTATCAATCATTAGAAAAATATATACCAACCATTATAGAATTTGTAGAGATAATTTGTAAGTGAAATATTTACCTAGACTGAAAAAGGACTTGTGTCCATTAAATTCAGCCTTTCTCAATTCTGTTTCTGTTCTTGGTCCAAAAGGCAAAAAAAAAACATGCCTTGAATTAATATTTTTGGATACAGTTTTAAGATGATTTAATATTATGAAAAAGTATTTAATATATTTCGAGATGTACATTTTTGTGAATTTTTTTTTTAAGAGTTTATCCAAAAATATTAAATTCATTTAAAAAGCGTAATAAAAAATTAAATCACCCTCCTGCTGCTGCGCAACGGGGCACAACCCCCGACACCCCAATTAGCCCACAACCTCTGCCATAATTATAATGGTACTTAAGCTTTTCTCCCTAAATAACAAGAGGCTGAACTCCCCTAACAAACGTCCTCTAGCCCTACGCGAAGTCCCTCAACTGCCCAATGTTTCCTGTGGACTACCACTCCTGCTACTTAACAAAAAAACAAGGGGTGTCTATTGTTATAGGCAAGCACTTCTCTTTAATACGCAAGGTGGGGGATAAGAAGAGAAGGTACCTTATACTGCAATGTTATTTGATGGCCTGTCCAACAAATATTACCACACTTACTCTACCATCCTCTCACAACACCTTCGAGACCTGTTTAATCACTGCGCTGTGGAGGGCGCCCTACCAGAGGAGATGCTGCTCGCTCACATCTCAACATTACTCAAACCAGGCAAGGCAATAGACCAATGTAAAAACTTCAGGCCTATATCTCTGCTCAACAGCGATGCCAAGATCTATGCAAAATTATTTAGTAATAGACTAGCCCTGCTAATACACAAATTGGTTCATAATGATCAATCGGAGTTCATTCGGGGCCGAGAGGGGTCCGACAACTCCCGAAAGGTGAGTTCAACATGGTGGCTGGAGCGGGGGGGGGGGGATTGGAGGTCTTTTCTTGGCACTAGATGGCGAAAAGGCCTTCAACAGGATGAATTGGAACTATATATCTCAAGTACTCACCAAATACAAATTTCCCCGGAAATAATTAGGGGTATACTGGCACTATATGCCAAACCCGCCGCCAAGGTCTCCCACGGTGGCTTTCTCTTGAGGACCTTTCACATCTCTAATGGGACTCGCCAGGGATGCCCACTATCCCCTTTACTCTACATTCTCTCCCTAGAGCCCCTAACTTGGAAAATAAGGCTACACCCGGACATACTCTATTCACTGATGACATCTTCGTGGCCCTGTCAGACCTGACATGATCACTGCCCCCCTTGCTGTCATTACTGACAGAATATGGCAGGGTCTCTTATTATCGCTATAATTGGTCTACCTTCGGCGAACATAAAAACCCTACAGACCTCATTCAAATTAGACCAGCGGAAATCATCCCTAACCTACCCAGGTGTTAAAATCGCCCCTTCCATCAATAATATAGTGAAACTGAATTACAAACCCCTTATACAGATGTGTAAAACAGAAACCCATAAATGGAAAAACGCAAAGCTCTCATGGCTAGGAAGGGTTAATGCCTACAAGATGATGCTACTACCGAGACTGCTGTATATTTTTAGGATGCTTACAATAGGGGTCCCCGCGACACTCTGCAAATTATTGCAAACCCTTTGTGGTTCTTACATATGGGATGGGGGGAGGACCAGGCTGCCCCTGAGCCTTTTACAAAAGACCACACCTGCAAGGGGCATAGGTCTGCCTAATATAGGGCTGTACTATAAGGCCTCACTACTAGCAGCGGGAATAGCCCTACATGCACCAAGGGGTGAGATCCAGTGGGTAGACATGGAACAGGATCAACTCAGCCACCTAACCTTGACTGACCTCATGTGGACCCCAAGAGCCCTTTGTGGCCCAAGCACAACTCTATACCCCACCACAGCAGTGACTGTTATGGGAGATATGGGACGAGTATATGTCCTCCTTGGGATGGAGAAAACAGTTCCACCCCAGGACCCCATTGACGGTGCTCAGGGCAGCCAACCCAACAATTCCCCTTTTCCAGGTGGACTCGACTAGGAATTTCTCACATTCATCAATTGTGCGAGAAGGAAACAGTTCTCCCATTCCCAGACATGAGAGAGAAATGGTGAGTTCCCGGGGGTGACATCTTCCCCTACTTACAGTTGAAAAACACTATCAATACACATGTCAAGGTTACACCCACCACACAACAGCCCCGCAGGTGCTGGACAGCACCGACAAAACCCAAGGCCCTCTCCCTATGTTATAAAGCTTGGTTGGAGCTGGTTCCAAACAAACCATTGACCTGTAGAAACCAATAGGAAACAGATAGTGGGGTAACATTGTCAGACAAGTACTGGTTGCAGGCCCTAAATTGTATATAGAGGTGGATTAGGTGCTACTCCCATGTGGAGGCACATAGAAAATGACTCTATAGGTGTATGTCACCCCACCGTCCCCGCAGAGTGTTGGCGATGCTCTTCAGAAGAAGGCACTATGCCACATATTTGGTGGCACTGTAGGGGTATCCGACCTCTGTGGGGCGAAGTCAAGGACCTGTTGGAATCATTGGGTATCTTGGACTTACCCATGACTATCATCACCTGCCTCCTTCTGTTATTCCCGCGGGGGGTAGAGCGGAACAACAGACAGCTGATTACATTAATTCTCATGGCAGCATGAAATCTCATAGCTTTAAACTGGAAGAAACACACTTGCCTGTCCCCCTAGCAGCTAAAAGATAAAGTGCAACAGTTCTATGTGTATGAGAAAATGCCCACTGACTCTGCATGCACAACTGCACAGTTTAGGGAGACTTGGGAAAAATGGTACAGCAGAGGGGACATATGGCGGAGGGAGCGAGATCTACTGGGAAACACAATCACGGGCCAACACACGCTCAACCGATGGGGGTGCCCGGGGGGCTTGAAATGGACACCAAGTACTATCCCATGACAGACGCGAAGAAGAGAATATCACAGATCCCTATTACCATATCAGCCAGTTCATGTCTTACTTATGGTTTTTATATATACTTGTTTTACTTATGATTTATGTTATCTTTATGCATAGTTCTTATATATATTGACATGTGGTTACATGAAGGTCTCGGAACAGACTTGACTCTTCTCCGACTCAGAGTCAATCTTCCCTTCTGTTTATAGTCCTCAGTTGCTCAAATTGTACTACCTCATCTTACTGTGTCGATGACTTGTATTCATGTTCGCATTCACTGAGATGTTACTATGTACCGAACATACATACTATGAAAACCCTCAATAAAATACAATTATTAAAAAAAAAAAAATTAAATCAAGGCTCCTGTTAGATGTTCTTTGAAATTTTGCAACAAATTAGGAAATTATTGCTTCTCAACCGCAGAATGACTGTCAGATTTATCCTAAGATAAAGAAGCTGTTAACCCACGTATTAAATATTATATCCCTTAATATTATGCTTCTGCAAGAATTCATCCAGTTGCTGCAGACTCGTAATAAAAACCACCTTATCAAGCAGAGAATTCCACATCTTAGTGAATAGTAAAAATTACATTACTTCCAGGTGACCTTTAACAGAACTATTCTATTGTATACATGTACATATTGTATTTTGTATACATAATAAATAATTGTATATCCTAACACAAACATATCAGAAAATTCCAAGCTGGCACGATGGTGTGAGATCAGTAAAACGGAATGACATTTTAAACTACTGATTAAACTGAGGCTAAATTTTTCGAGGCTAGGCAGTCTACCATTTAAAATTAAAACACAACTCCCCTCTAAACATATCAGGAGCTATGGTAACTGGGCAAACTGATTATTTTCAAATGTTGTTGTTTGCTTTACAAATCTTTCATCACTGAATGCCGATCATTAGAGAGTTGCACTCAGGGGCGTACCTAGAGCATGTGGCATCCGGGGCGGGTCCTGGGTTTGGCACCCCCCTGGCCCCCTCTCCAAAAAAATAACCCCAAAAAACACCTACTAAATTTTTAAAATGAGTTATATTTTTTACATTTTTTTAAAAATGTATTGAACAAATTTGTAAACTTTTTAGAACCCCTGCCCCCTTCTACTAAATCCCTGCACCCCCTCACACACAGTTACAGGCAGACAGTCAGTCACACACAGTTACAAGCAGAATATTATATGTTGCAAAATATGAAAGCACTTCAAACAGTTTTTTTTTTGTTTGTTTGTTTTTTAATCAACAGCAAAAACAGATGTAAGAAAAAAAAAGTGCTTTCATATTTTGCAACAAACAAGTCAACTGTTCCTTCTCAAACCCATAATGGCAGTCAGATCACTCCTTGGATCAAGAAGCTGCTACCCCACATATTAAAAAGTATATCCCTGAATATTATGCTTTTGCAAGTATTATTCCAGTTGCTGTTTAAACATATGTACAGACTGATAAAACCAACTCTTCAGGCAGAGAATCTCACATCCTCATTGTTCTTACTGTAAAAAAAACAAAAAATCTTTATTTGACGTTAGACTAAATCTCCTTCCAGTCTAAATGGATGACCATGTGTCCTATGTATTTATGAATAGATTTCCAGACAATGTTTGTATTGCCACATATATTTGTATTCTTCTGAGGTGCTGTTTTTCTACTTGAACAGATTGAAATCTGTTAGCATTTCTTCATAACTAAAATCGTCCACTCCCCTTCTTAATTCTGTTGCCTGTCTCTGCCTTTTTTCTTGTGCCATAATATCCTCATTTAGGACAGGTGCCCAAAATTGTACAGCATATTTAAGATGTAGTCTTACCATTTATCTTTAAAGAAGCAAAATTATATTCTTATATTCTTAACCTGAGAACTAATGCCCCTTTTTATGCATGACAATATCTTACAGACCTCAGCAACTGCTGAATGATATTGGGCATTGTAGCCTACTATGTTTTCTATAGCAATTCTCAAATCCTTCTTGTGTTGTTTTCTCAGAGTAACACACACTTTAGAGTATAAATTGCTTGTGCATTATACACACCAAACGGCATAACTTTATAGTCAGTCCTCTAATCTAGTGCTCCTCAAGGCACACCTAACAGTCCTGGATTTAAGGATTACCCGAGTGTTTCTAAGGTGTTTAAAAAAATAAAAAACACCTTAGACACAGTCGGTTAATCCCTAAATCCTGCACTGTTAGGTGCGCTTCGAGGAGAGGGTTGAGGAGCACTGCTCTAATCTATCTTAATCCCACTCTGGCTCACACTGTATTACCCTTCCTCTTCTGTATCATCTGCAAATAATCACACGTGACTTCCAAAGCCTATTTCATGAAAGAGGTAAGTGGGAAATATTAAAAGATACATTTTATTTACTACGTGCAATGTTTTTTTTGTTTTTTTTTTAACATATTAATGATATATTATATATATAATTATTATATATGATAAATGCACAATTAGAGGTTATTTTAAATTGTAAATAAAATGTATATTGTAATATTTCCCACTTACCTCTACAATTACACCTCTCATTGAACTTTTATCACAATGTCGGTTAAACCCCAAGCAATCTCTTTTCTATATTGTGTGTTTGTTACACTCACACACAAAAAAAAATGGAGCCAGTGTTATATTATTATTTTTAGTAGATGCACAAATATGTTTTCTTTATCTAATTGGTTTCCTTACAAAAAAGGTTATAGTAATGACGGCTACCATAACTGTGGTTTTGTATTCCAGACCTGGGTGTTATCAACCACCCACATTCTACACTCAAATTATTTTAAATGAATCACTTTACTGTATAGAGTGTGTTTATTTAGCCCTTGCACTATACATATGACTAAGCACAAGTAACCAGTTATATTAGCCTTCCCTCTTTCTGGAGTGTGCATGTAAATATAGTGCCTGCTAATGGACTACCAATCTGGAAAAGATAATTTATGATTTTAAGGACAGCTTAAAGGTAAACTCTATGTCAAAAAATGTGTATTTATTTTAAGGAATCTAATAAATCATTGTATTTTCAAACATTTGCACAAATATTTCCTAAGCCCTCCCTAAAAGCATTCCTTTCATTATTTGCAGAACTGGCCTCTGCGGCTAATGAGGATCCACCTACTTCTGCCTTGTTCATTTTGAGCATTGTCCAATAAAATGCTTCTTATAGAGAGGTACAGAGGACAAATCTCTAGTCCAAAACTTCTCATAGATTTAAGTGGTTTGTAACATTTATATGTAAATAAAATAATAGTTAAGGGTTGTATTAGTTCAAGTGCTGTTTTAAAAAATTATTTTGTGCCAATGGTGACTCCCTGTATATAGTTCTTGTAGAACAAAATTCTTATCACGTTCAGCCAACTACTGGACCAGAATCTCACTGAGCATGACAGGAGTTGCAGAGGCATACGAATTCTTGAATTTAATTTGATAAGACAAACATTCCAAACAGAGCAGCTTGCGGTGTTTTTTTATTTTTTTCTGACCACTGCATCTAGGAAAAACCAAATCCAATTTATAGAATGATTAAATTGGCAGGCAGCAGAAGATTTGACAAAGTGTGTATAACTCACCCATATATGGGCAATCTGTCCAAGGTGTCTGTGGTTAGCATGCTGTGTGTGATGACACCAGATGGAAAAGTTGTACAAAAGTGATATTGCTAGCCCGGAAGAAAGTATTCTAGCTGGTTGATTAACAGCTCAGGGAGATGGGTCTACACAAACACACACAAATGGAGAGGGTCCTTGCACCATATCTACTTCAGTAAGATGAAGTGATTATGCTGCCTAAAGTCGATTTTAACCACCATTAGAAACCATCAACCTCAACGAATCTATTCTAGCTCTAGCATTAAAGGACCACTATAGGCACCCAGACGACTTCAGCTTAATGAAGTGGTCTGGGTGCCAGGTCCAGCTAGGGTTAACCCTTTTTTCTATAAACATAGCAGTTTCAGAGAAACTGCTATGTTTATAATAGGGTTAATCCAGCCTGTAGTGGCTGTCTCATTGACAGCCGCTAGAAGCGCTTGCGTGCTTCTCACTGTGATTTTCACAGTGAGAAGACACCAGCATCCATAGGAAAGCATAGTGAATGCTTTCCTATGAGACTGGCTGAATGCGCACGCGGCTCTTGCCGTGCATGCGCATTCAGCCAAGGAGGAGGAGAGCTCCCCGCCCGGCGCTGGAGAAAGAGGTAAGTTTTACCCCTCACCCTAGAGCCCGGCAGGAGGGGGACCCTGAGGGTGGGGGCACCCTCAGGGCACTATAGTGCCAGAAAAACGAGTATGTTTTCCTGGCATTATAGTGGTCCTTTAATATGATCAGCATTTCAGTGCTAACTGTAAACACTTTCATTAGATCTGCGTCCTTGTTTTGCTCAGTAGTCTTGAGTGCATATAACAATATACGAGAAAAAGAAAATATTGGATGATGGAAGGAATATCCCTGCCAACTAAAGGCATTAAAAATGCGCTCCCTTCTCTTTCTAGTGTAATATTCTCAAATGAGAAGAAATCATTTTGTAAACTTATACAACAGAATAGCAAGATAAGTTTGTCAAATGTTATATCACATGCAATAATCACTTTGACTCACCTGATTGGAAACAGTCCAAACTATATGCCAAAAATAAAGCACACCTATAGAGATTAACAACCAGTTTAACAATTCTTGTAGTTTTAGTGACTTGCTAATAATTCTACTTGATATCCTGTACTAACACCTCACTGACTTATCGTGAGTTATTTTAAGTGACTATGATTCATATAGAACTGTCAGCCTAAACACAAATTGCTATTCAACTGGATACCAGCCATTACATTATTAGGCATGAGCCAAAGGCACACTGATCAGGCTGTAAATCTAGTTAGCAGCTTTCATTATAATTGTTTTGGAAGCATTTAGGCTTGTTGACTCTTGTTTCCTCAAGTTAAACACAAGCTTATTTTATTTTGTGTCACTGACTGCCAAATATATAGAAACAATATTAAGAAACTATTACATACATGTAAAATGATCACATATTTTAGCTAAATTGTACTTCAAAAGGAAATATACAGTACATTAAAGAAACACTATAGTCGTTAACTACAGCTTAATGTAGTGGTTCTTGTGCCTATATTATGTCTCTGCAGGCTCAGCAATGTAAATGCTGTCTTTTTCAGAAAAAAAGACAGTATTTACATTATTGCCTATTAATACCTCTTGTGGTAGTAACTCAGAAGGCCACAACAGGTGCTTCCTATTTGAGCCCTGCATTGCGTGCAGCACCGAGACGCTGAACGCTCCCTATAGAGATGCACTGATTCAATGGATCTGTTTGAGGAGATACAGATTGGTGCGGTGTAGAATTTTCACCCGCATGCGCACTAGCCCCCCATTGTTTTCTTATGGAAAAGCATTGGATTGGCTTAGTTTGATGATCTCAGCCAGCTGCGGCGAGATCAGCATGGCAATGGAGGAAACGTAGGTAAAACACCATTTTACTCCATTCTTAGGGTGGCTGGGGACCTAAAGAGGTAGTCAAAAGCAAGTCGCAAGAGAGTGCTACGAACAGACAATAGCTTAATTAGCCTGCCCTACGATGGGTCCCCGCTCAGTTCTCAAACTGGGCAGATTTGTTAATTTACAGGATTGGGAATACAGATTGTTTTGTTGCTGAAGTATAGTTTATGTCATGTACTTCATCAGACTGAAACACAGATAACTGGCCCCCTAGTGGGCAATGCTATTTTAGCACAATTCTATTTGTGCTTTATACTTGCGTCTGTCCTTATTGTTTTTGTATTTTTCAATATTATATTAAATATCACTATAAGTTTCTCTCTTTGCTTTTTCCTGTTCTACATTTTGTATTTTTCTTTATGCATACACCATCCAAGAGTGCTATACTTCAACAAAACAATCTGTATTCCCATTTCTGTAAGGCAACAAATCTGTGCACATTTGCATTTTATTGTGTGTACACATTTTGTACTTATTTACCTGTGCCAAAGATGTAACTTTTTTGGCATTCCCACATAATCAAGAAAGGATAAAGACACAGGAAAGCCTACTTGTACGGGTCTCAAGTTGACAAAACATAATAAAAAGTGGACCACATTTTGTCATCAAGTTTTGTCAATTCCCAAAGCTAACCCTAGAAATGTCTGTGGGAAAGAGACAAGATCTGCTCTATGGAGTATCCAGCAGGATCTTCCATACTGTACACTTGCTGATGCATGAGGTTACAGCATTGACACAGGTTTTTGGCAGCAAAAGTGCCAGGAGATGAAAAGCTTTAAGCAATTATAACCAGATTTACCCGTGGGCAGCCACACACCACCCTAGGACATCACCATCTTTGTAAAATAAACAGAGACCCCCAGAGCTGCTTTACATTATGGTTAAAGTATCACTATAGTGTTACTATAGCACTATACCAATGTATTTTCCTAACACTATAGTTCCCTGGTGGTTAGTTAGGTAACCTGCCCCTATCTACAGAAAAAAAAAAGTTGCCTTGCTAACATTTCCTCCCTTACAGCTTTTTCCCTGACTGAGATCATCAAGACTAATGATTTCAGCCAATCCAATGCTTTCCCATTGGAAAGAATTGGGAGACTATAGTGCTGCACCAGATGGTTTCTGAGACCATCTGATAAAAATTTAGTTTAACTCTGCTTTTTCCTTCTAAGCAACTCTAATGGCTGTCTGTGTGCAGGCCACGAGAAGCATTAAAACCTGAATTGAGAGGAAGTGTTCTGGGTGCCTATAGTGTCCCTTTAAAAAGAATTTTCAGCAACCTGTTGATTACCTTTCTGGACCATTATGGACATTTTGCGACCATAACTAACTTTTCAGGATATTATTTGCTAGGTGTGTTCTTATTCCCTTTAATACCCAATTAGAGTTTAGAAAAAAAATGTTGCATGTATTTTGCAGTATAAACTCTAGCCCATAAAGCTTCACTCACCCTCATGTATACTCGAGTTGTTTACCAGTCTGTAGAGCAGGGATCGACCGATATTGATTTTTTTTTTTTTACAGCTGATACTGATACCGATAATCTGTGAACTTTCAGGCCGATATCCGATAACTTATCGATATTCTGTACATTAACCATTTTTAAAAAATAAACATTTTTTCTACACAAATCTACTGTTAACTGAACATGTTTATTTTATTTATCAAATCTTTTTTTTTAATAAGGTAAATGCACAAAATATACATGTCAATCAGAGTTTTCTATGTTTTCAAGAATATGTGTGTGTGTAGTGGATGCAGTGAGAGTATTTGATTAGTGAATGCAGTGTGTGTGTGTGTGTGTGTAGTAAATGCAGAGTGTGTGTTTGTGTAGTGTGTATAGTGAATACAGTGTGTGTGTTTGTGCAATGTGTGTATATAATGAACGCAGTGTGTTTGTGTAGTGTGTGTATGTAATTAATGTAGTGTATGTGTGTTTGTGTAGGTATGTTAAGTATGTAAAATGGGTGGGGGGCATTTTTATTTTTTTAACTTTTTTTTTTTTAAATATTAAATTTTTTTAATGTTTATTTTAATTATAGCCACATCTACTTGCCACAGATGGAGAAGTGTCTCCACCGCTTAATTTATTTAATTATTAGCCGAACTGTGCAGGTGGACAGTGATCTGTCCACTACCAATTCTTTGAATGGAAGCCCTGACCCAATATCAATGGGTGAGGCAGGAGCTTTTAGTCCCCCCTCCCTGCTTCTTACCTGGCCAGGGAGGGGGGAATATGGCATTCCCTGGGGGGCCCGCGGCGTTCCTGGGGGCGCCAGCAAACGCTTACTTAACCTTCAACAGCTCCCTTCAGCTCCTCTGTCTAACTCTCGCGGCCTGCATACTGCGCGGAGCGTTGCCATGGTAACCCATGGCAACGCTCTGACGGCTGCGGGAATTGTGAGAGTTAGACAGAGGTGCTGAAGGGAGCTGCTGAAGGGCAAGTAAGCGCTTGCTGGACCCCCAGGACCCTGATGGCGGTCCTGGTCTGCATTATTGGCGATATCGGTATCGGCCGATACCGATATTGCTGAAAATACAGAATATAGGCCGATAATATCGGCCAGACCGATAATCGGTCGATCCCTACTGTGGAGGAATGCCTTTCTCTGCCAGTAACAACGAGTCACTAATATAATGAATGAAAATCTGCCAACCACGTAAGGTCACTCCCTGCTTTTAAACAGTACAGGAAGTTTCAAAGGATCATATTATTCTTACAGTCAGGAAGGGGTCGAGTCTACAGAATCGAGTCTACATTTCACTATCAGCATTAAATTAGCAGTCTAGAGATTGAGACGGATTGCTATAGCAGCTTTATATACCTATATATTTTGAAATATATGATTTAACTATATTTACTACGAGAGGGCATTGGGCTCAAATGCAGACATTCTTTTGAGCATTTTTTTGCCATTTTAACCCCTTAAGGACACGACATGTGTGACATGTCATGATTCCCTTGTATTCCAGAAGTTTGGTCCTTAAGGGGTTAAGTAAGCTGTACTGCTAAAGTATTAGTTTAATACCTATTTTTGTTACATCTACTGTATGTGAGAAAAATATATATTTTTGTTTTTGTAGTAACATTTCATACTCTGTGCCAAATATTTCAAGCTTAGTACACTGCATACAGTCTAAAGATTTTAATTTCCCAAATAGTTATATATATATATATATATATAAAAAAAATTGCTCTTCTATATCTATAATATGCTAGCTACGCATCCTTTGCGTCAAACAAATCTTAAGCTATTTTTTCCCTAATCAATAAGTGATTGGTAGAGAAGGGGTTAAATTCAGTTTTCTAAAGATATAATAAATGTTAAAATAGTTGTCATACAGTACCGCATTGTTGTTTTTCTTATGTTTGAATACAAAATGATGTAAAGTGATATGGACAGACTTATAATCTGTCAAAAGAAAGCTTTTTTTGTTTCTGAGAAGTGTATAGTAGGTGTATACCCTCCATTTATTTACAAGATCAACTATTCTGACACATGGATAAAATGAGATTACTGACTGCTGTGAGAGATCGTCTGGCTTGTCTAGTAGTAGTTTCTTGTGCATTTCGTTCCCTGATTAAGTTTTGCTCTTCTTTTCTTAATCTGATCTCCTCCTTTACATCAGCTCAGCCATTTACATCTTGACTTTTATCAAACTCATGTTAACTCACTTATTCACAAAATCATCCTTGTGCCTTCAATTGTTCATATCCACTGCTGATCCAAAGAAGTCATGGACACATAGAATGTGACGGCAGATAAGAACCATTCGGCCCATCTAGTTTGCCCAATTCAAAGTCCCTCTAACCCCAAAAGATCTAATCTTCTTATATTATTCTCACCTCCATTCCAGTGCACCCAATCAAGCAGACCACTGACGGTCATGTCTCCTAGTCAGCTGAGTTTAATGGGCTTCCAATATACAAACGATAATTCTTACACTTACCAAATAAGAGTTCTGTATAAATAATGTAAATAATAAACAAACAAACAGCAGGATGTATTTAATGATATATTACTTTTAGAAATAGAATGGGAAAGAAAAATAAAATCTACAGAATGGAATTGTAAGGTTTTACTTAGAGCTCAATGTTTGAATAAAAACGTTAATATATACCAGTTTTTGATGACGTAATGTGGCATATCGAATTTTGCCAGGCTAGATTATCTTTACTTGACGCGGAAGTGATATTTCACCAAAATGTAATATTAATTATGCATGGTTGGTAAGTGTTCAGCATTCTGAAGCAAAATATTTATAACCTGACATTTTGAATTTATCTTTCTACGGACTGACATATGTTAATCGGAGAGCAGTATATTTCAAAAATTGTGCAATGAATTTCAACAGCTATGTTTAGTTCATTCCTACTCACTTCAGCTGGATCTTAAACAAAAATATGAAGTTACCAATGTACCATACTTTAGGTCCCATTTGCTTTAAATGTACAACAGTGAATACAGAACTCATCAAAGTTAAACATCAAATATTTTTTTCCTCTTGGAACGTGATGTCCTCATTTCTTTGTGCCAAGGGATGCAGAGTTATAGATGTGTTTATTCCACTGCATTTAGTGATTTGTACCTCCCAACTGTGTTCTGGGCTGAGCCACAGGCACAGATATATTCATGTGTCTTGGTTTCATGCAAGGAATAAGATGGAAGAAATGTCCGAGCAGCTGATCGAGAACACAATATCCTTCTAGTCATCCGAGTCATCTTCTTGTTGATTCCTTTTCTGTCAAAGGGATAAAAAAAATAAAAAAAAACACACACAGAAATTACAAATCTTGATTTTACAGCCATTGTGTATTCAAAGAGATTTTTTTTTCTCTCCAAATGTATTTGTGCCTATTCATTTCCTGTATTTATTTTCTGAGAACACAGTTCATTTGCTATGTATTACAACCCGACAGAAGCAAATTACAGAAAATGAGCGTGTGTATCGCCATCTACCTTAACGTCTTATGTCTTCTTGTGTTGCAATTACACTTTCTATTTAAAAATAGTTAAATTAATAAATTAATCTTCAGTTTAATTGCAGTAGTTGTGAAGAAATTATGAGTAAAATTATGATTTAAAAAAAAAAAAAAATTCTCTCAAAGTTATTAATAGCATGTTCATACTTCATGTTGTGTTATGTATAGATATGTGATATCTGAATAAAAGTCCTATGTATCCTTTAAAACATACAGCATTTATACCTTTACTTAAAGTGAAAGCAATCAATTCTAGTGTGTCGAACATTTAACAATAGGCTTTGGTCTCAATCACAGGAAATCTCAGAAAAGTCTAGGTCAACAAGGGGATTATCTATGTTGATACCGAAAACATTTGAAATCACGTTTCCATGACTGGATCTCCCAGTTATCCACTACAAAACTTCAAAGATCAGTTTCATAAAACGTGCCAAAATGAAAATCTCCTCTGGGAAATGAAAGAATAAATCAATATTATGATGTTCTGAAAAGATTATGTAACAGAGGTTTCCCTTAGTGAGAGAATATATGAATCTAATGTAACATAGCCCACGGTTACTTAGTATAGATGAGGACCATAAAAATCAGAGTTTGCAATGCTGATGTACTATATCATCCTACACAGAGATTGAATTAGAGCTGTCTGAAAACAAAGAAACAGTATTACTAAGGTTGACCTTCCCAAGGTTCTTGCCCCTCCTATCAATAAAATGCAGTACAGTCATGGATTTCATTTTGGATGGAAATCCCATAGTGACAAACAGTACATTGTATTAGATCTATTACTCACATATATTAAGCCGATAGTAAAAGCAGAATTATCAACCTCTTTATCATATTCCCTATATACGGAAATTGTGTTTCAGGACAGACACTTAGCAGAAATATCATTGCAAGTTTTACTAAAAGAAGATAATGATTACTAACCAGTTTAAGAAAGTCCAGCAGTTTGTGTGCATCTTCACCTGTCGAGAGATCTACAAAATCCTTTGGCAATCTATAACTCAAGTATGGACTTGGCTGAACAGTAGCTTCACTGCTTGTATATCGAAATGTAGGACAATCCTGTAAGAAGAATGGTATTGTTTAAATTTAAAATAACATGCATGATGTGGATATAGACATGGCTAGATACATTATCTACTTGTATTGCTAGTCTGCAATATTACAAAGTCAAACTGAAATATAACTATATAAATAGCAATTGTAATCTATACATTAAAACTGGGTTTCCATACAATCGACCGTATCCACGGTACATTTTACAGTGCTGAGGAAATCAATTATACCAGGCTTCCCCAAACTCCGGCCCTCCAGATATTGCTGAACTACAACTCCCATGATTATATTAATAAAATAGATAAGCTGAGAATCATGGGAGTTGTAATTCAGCAACATCTGGAGGGTCGGAGTTTGGGGAAGCCTGAATTATACCATCTCTCACTTTGAAACAGAATGCTTGCTAATTTGCTAGGGCATTGTTTAAATGGCAACTGTATGCACCATAATCATTACAGGTCATTGCCGTGTTTATTGTGCCATGGCAGGACATCCCTCTAATTGTGCAGAGCCTTTTATTAGTGCTTAGAGTTGGACAAACTAATGAGGAAGTAGAATAATGGGAATGTAAGCCACAGACTCTTTCCACCATAACAACTATAATGAATTGTAGTGGTTTTGGTGCTTAGAGTGCACTTTTAAATAGTCATCCTGACAGTACAATATTTTGAGCAGACATTACGTTAGGTCTAATTGTCAAAGTTGTGCTCGGTTCTCCAATTTTCAAAATGGGGAGTGTATTCTAACAACCATATATAATATACACACCCTCTAAAATATATAAATATGGCCATCCGAGAAATTATTGTACAGAGCCTCCATCATTACAATAAACTTTTTAAAATACACTGCTCAAAAAAATAAATGGAACACAAAAATAACATCCTAAATCTGAATGAATTAAATATTCTTCTGAAATACTTTGTTCTTTACATAGTTGAATGTGCCGACAACAAAATCACACAAAATTAAAAAATGGAAATTAAATTTTTCAACCCATTGAGGTCTGGATTTGGAGTCACACTCGAAATTAAAGTGGAAAAACACACTACAGGCTGAACCAACTTTGATGTAATGTCCTTAAAACAAGTCAAAATGAGGCTCAGTAGTGTGTGTGGCCTCCACGTGCCTGTATGACCTCCCTACAACGCCTGTGCTTGCTCCTGATGAGGTGGCGGATGGTCTCCTGAAAGATCTCCTCCCAGACCTGGACTAAAGCATCTGCCAACCCCTGGACAGTCTGTGGTGCAACGTGAAGTTGGTGGATGGAGCGAGACATGATGTCCCAGATGTGCTCAATTGGATTCTGGTCTGGGGAACGGGCGGGCCAGTCCATAGCATCAATGCCTTCGTCTTGCAGGAACTGCTGACACACTCCAGCCACATGAGGTCTAGCATTGTCTTGCATTAGGAGGAACCCAGGGCCAACCGCACCGGCATATGGTCTCACAAGGGGTCTGAAGATCTCATCTCGGTACCTAATGGCAGTCAGGCTACCTCTGGCGAGCACATGGAGGGCTGTGCGGCCCCCCAAAGAAATGCCACCCCACACAATTACTGACCCACTGCCAAACCGGTCATGCTGGAGGATGTTGCAGGGCAAGGCGTTCGGCGTTCCCGAACTCATCTGTCTGCGCAATTCGTGAATTCTGCCTTTAATGTGAAAGCCACAGAGCATGGTGAATTTTCCAATCTTGGTGTTCTCTGGCAAATGCCAAACGTCCTGCACGGTGTTGGGCTGTAAGCACAACCCCCGCCTGAGGACGTCGGGCCCTCATACCACCCTCATGGAGTCTGTTTCTGACCGTTTGAGCAGACACATGCACATTTTTGGCCTGCTGGAGGTCATTTTGCAGGGCTCTGGCAGTGCTCCTCATGTTCCTCCTTGCACAAAGACAGAGGTAGCGGTCCTGCTGCTGGGTTGTGCCCTCCTACGGCCTCCTCCACGTCTCCTGGTAGCGCCTCCATGCTCTGGACACTACGCTGACAGACACAGCAAACCTACACAAGGCCAAAAAATAGTAGTTACAAAATGACTGGCAGATCAGGTCCTAGTCACACACTTACCTGCTCCACTGCTTCACCATCTCCATGGGCTGCAAGGAGGGTCCGACCACTCATTAACTCTTCCCAAGTAAAAAGCAATGAGTCAGTAACCTCCCCAAATGGATTAAAATCAATTAGCCATATCTTACCCTGCAAAGTAATGGAAATATTAACACAGTTACACACCAACCCTGATTGAAAAAAAGACTCCTATTAATGAAGTTCAACCTTTAAAAACACATGCTTTTATTTATTTTTAACAGTGCAAATACAGTTGATACAGCTCTATACAGCTCAGCTTGCCTTGGTATCAATCCCCTGAAATACATGTGTTATGATCTAGCACAGACATAAATACAAAATTATTCTATATTCTACATCACTCAGTGGCTCATTATGCACACAGGCCCACATATTAAAGGACCCTGGTTTATATAACAAATAAGCCTATTTGATTGATTGTGCCTTAAAAACAAGACTTGGCTGCAATCGCATGCCTTTTTGTATCTATCCATAAAGTTTACATGTTTCCGCTTATATTTTTGCATTGTTATTACTTTCTTATGAAATGGTTAGTCTGATTTCCATGGCAAACAAAGCAAGACTTGGCACATTTCACATGATAGTGTAAGGAAACGACATCTCAAAGTAGTCATTAATGTGTTTGTCAATAGCCTTTATAATAGGAGTAAAGTTATGCGTTTGGGAATGAAATGCAAGAATACTAATTAGCAGAATGTACGACTGGTGAATCCTCTATAGAGACTAGTCTGGAAGAAGTTGTTGACAATAGATTTTCTTAGCTGTGCACTCAGGCTACTGTGTCAAATGCAAGGGATTTGTTATTATGCATGAAAAGACTCTAATAACTGCGGAGGATCAGAAAAGAAAAAAAATGTACTACTCATATAATGAGCTTTTTCCAAAGTGAAAAAACACCTTTAAACTATTTGTTCTACATTTGCAATTGACTGTAGCCAGACAGACACAGGGACATACATCTGTAGAGCAGAGGTGAACATTTGAAAAAAAAAGAAAAAAAAAAAGACATTGAGCTTGTTATATCGCAGATTTACAATTTGTAAATGTATAGCGATTTTAATGTGTGCAAGGGAAATTTCCTAGACGTAGCCCTCAAAGCCTGCTCTGTTTGCTTCTGTCAATTGAGCTTTGTAATCACTCCCAAGTATGATTGGAAGATTTAGAACCAAAGGATTTGTTGGCACTATACAAATCAATGATATAATAGATTAAATTAATGTAGTACACAAAGGATACAGAATGCAGACATCGGATTTTGAACAGACAACAGATGGAATAGGTGTTACCATAGGATGTATTTAAACTAGGAGGGGGGGAGGAGGGGAGGAGGGGGGGCAAAAGGGTGATAAAACATCAATCCAATTTCCCCCCAAAACAAGGACAGAAGGTGTGTTGAAAAATGATAAGCTTAGAGTCATGTCTACAAATGCTCGCAGTTTAGGGAATAAGATCCATGAACATAGAAACATAGAATGTGACAGCAGATAAGAACCATTCGGCCCATCTAGTCTGCCCAATTTTCTAAATACTTTTATTAGTCCCTAGTCTTATCTTATAGTTAGGATAGCCTTATGCCTATCCCACGCATGCTTAAACTCCTTTACTGTGTTAACCTCTACCACTTCAGCTGGAAGGCTATTCCATGCATCCACTACCCTCTCAGTAAAGTAATACTTCCTGATATTATTTTTAAACCTTTGCCCCTCTAATTTAAGACTATGTCCTCTTGTTGTGGTAGTTTTTCTTCTTTTAAATATAGTCTCCTCCTTTACTGTGTTGATTCCCTTTATATATTTAAATGTTTCTATCATATCCCCCCTGTCTCGTCTTTCCTCCAAGCTATACATGTTAAGATCCTTTAACCTTTCCTGGTAAGTTTTATCCCGCAATCCATGAACCAGTTTAGTAGCCCTTCTCTGAACCCTCTCTAAGGTATCAATATCCTTCTGAAGATACGGTCTCCAGTACTGTGTACAATACTCCAAGTGAGGTCTCACCAGTGTTCTGTACAATGGCATGAGCACTTCCCTCTTTCTACTGCTAATACCTCTCCCTATACAACCAAGCATTCTGCTAGCATTTCCTGCTGCTCTATTACATTGTCTGCCTACCTTTAAGTCATCAGAAATAATCACCCCTAAATCCCTTTCCTCAGATGTTGAGGTTAGGACTCTATCAAATATTGTGTACTCTGCCCTTGGGTTTTTACGTCCAAGATACATTAGAAGAATATTTGATAGAGTCCTAACCTCAACATGAACTTGTGGCAATAATGGCAACTGATAATGTAGATTTAGTCGCTGTTACTGAGACATGGTATAGTGAGAAAAATGACTGGGACATAGCAATACCAGGGTACTCTTTATATAGAAAAGACAGGGAAGGTAGGGGGAGAGGTGGCCCTGTATGTGAAGGATAGGATAAAATCTAGCCTAATAAAAGTTAGTGAGGCGAACATAGAGTCCGTTTGGGTTACGTTAGAATTTGGTAATCACACAGTAACTTGTGTAGGTGTGATTTATAGGCCCCCAGGACAAATAGAAGAGTTAGATAATCTACTAGTTGAGGAAATAGCTAAAATGACAATGAAGGGGGAAGTTATTATCATGGGCGACTTTAATCTTCCTGATTTGAATTGGAAAACTGAAATAGCAGGAGCACACATATTCTAAACTCCCTAATGGGATTGTCGCTAAAACAAGTCGTTGAGGAGCCAACTCGTAAGGAGGCCATACTAGATTTAGTGTTAACAAATGGAGATTTGGTATCAGAGATTACTGTAGGTGAAAGTTTAGGATCCAGTGATCATCAGTCAGTGTGGTTTTATATAGGAATAGTGACAGTCAAACCACACAAAAACAAAAGTTTTAGACTTTAGAAAAAGAGATTTTTCTAAAATTAGAATTTTCGTAAAGGAGTCATTATCAGATTGGAGCAATTTAAATGGAGTCCAAGAGAAATGGGATTATTTAAAAGTTGCACTGCTGAAGGAAACAGAAAATTGCATTAAGCTTGTCATTAAAAGCAAAAATTCAAGAAACCACTGTGGTATTCCGCAGGCCAAAATAGTAAAAAACAAAAAGTTAGCATTTAGTAATTATAAAAAAAAAACCAGAGTGAGGATGATAGAATGATCTATAAGATTAGGCAGAAAGAGGCTAAGCAAGGCTAAGCACGTTATAAGAGCTTCCAAATCACACACAGAAGAGAAAATAGCAGTCAGTAAACAAAAGGGGACAAAAAATTTGTAGATACATAAATGAGAAAAGGAAAGTAAAACAAGTATTAGTTAGATTAAAAACAAAATAAGAAAGGTATGTAGAAGAGGATAAAGGTCTAGCTGAGTATTTTTGTTCAGTATTTACAGATGAAAATGAAGGAAAGGGGCCTCATTTAGGACAAAAGACAAATGAGTCATTTATTACATTGAGTTTACAAAGGAAGAGGTTCTATTTCAACTGTCAAAAGTAAAGACAAGCAAGTCAATGGGACCTGATGGAATACACCCAAAGTTATTAAAAGAGCTTAGTGGTGTACTAGCAAAACCATTAACACATTTATTTAACCAATCATTGTTAACAGGAGTAGTTCCAGACGATTGTAAGTTAGCGAATGTTGTGCCCATTCACAAGAAAGGTAGTAGGGAGTTGGGCAACTATATGCCAGTAAGTCTTACTTCAGTAGTGGGGAAAGTAATGGAAACTATGTTAAAGGATAGGATTGTTGAACATCTAAAAACACATGGATTTCAAGATCAGAGGCAACATGGGTTTACTTCAGGGAGATCATGCCAAACTAATCTTATTGATTTTTTTGATTGGGTAACTAAAATAATAGATCAGGGGGCCAAGGCAGCCAAGATGGCCAGTCACACACTCTAAGAGCTCCTGCAATACAGAGCACAAACGCGCCACCACAGATCGACCCATTAACGCTAGCCCCACACGTTGACCAGGGATCAACTCACACTATCACGAGAAACAGAATGATACCGGTCTGGCACCGATGCAAGACGGAACGACCCACACCGACCATACGGCCTACAATACAGCGGAGCCTGAGGTCCAGGGGAGACGGTGAGACAAGCGTGAACACAGCAAAACCCTGCTACCACCCCCCTCCGGACCGGCGGGGGATATCCCGGTCCTCGCTGGGGTCGATCACCCCCACACATGACCAAGCGAAAAAAAGCCCAAAGCAACGCGGGACTGTCCAGGCCTACACAAGATGGCGGCACTGACACAGCCTACCACAAAATGCACACTACTCAAGCCTCCCAAGCACTCACAGGAGTTCTACGACCAAATCTGCAACAGCATTTGGACTAAGCGCCATGCCCAGAGACAATCCTACAAGATGGCGATCAGAGAGGTGGCGGCATGGATCCACCCGGCAATCCGACGCCACCTGGGTGGGAATCCCCCTCGTGCCTCCAGACCGGCCCCCCAGCAGAGCCGGAGACCAGCACAGAGGGAAACAACGCCAGGTATCTTGGACACCAGCACTTGTGCCTCTCACGCCTCAGGGGGGGTCCTGCCAACAAGCCTGACCCGCCTGCACCTCAGCGGCCCAAACTGTCATCACCCAACAGGGCGCAACCCCATGTCTGAGAACTTACAGCACCGGCCACGCCGCTGATCGGGAGGCAATGAGGCTGGACACCGGAGGGAGACACGGGCGAAGGGCACCCCCGCGGCCCACGGGGGAAAGAACCTCGACCCAGGGGGCCCACACGCAAAGCCAACGGCCCAGCAGAACAGGCGTCAGCTGACGGTGAATAACTCTATGGACTGAGGCCTAAACAGCTCTACCAAGCACCGGAGGAGGTTCCAGCATAACCGCATGGACTCTCGGTGCCCTGCAATATGTTACCTGTGGACTCTTACCTCTCTGGACATTTGTATGTACTTATGGCTAGCGGTGAGCTAAGAGCGATGTCTTAACCATCGTCTTCATTACAACCTGAACTACTTGGCAAAGCACACATTTTACCACTTATTCTGTTGTTTAAAGTGCAAGATAGGCATGTACCCTACACACTAGCTTACTTAACATCGCATAATGCCACCTCGGCTAGATTATCAACCGGACAATCCCAACACTACACTACGCTTTTGCAGCAAATATGTCATGCTACAAGCAAGCTATACTTTTACAGCCTTAAGCGCAACAAGTATAACTATCAGCGACCCTACCCTAACAGGTTTTTCCATATAAGCTAACTGTTAAACACCCATCAGGTACACATGCACTAACCTAATGTCGTTACTAACGTTTTAAAACTGCATTACTTGAACTATATTTGTCACTACTAACCTAGTTCACGCTTGACCCACTCCTGTTTGCATGACATACCTACACCTAAAATTGATGCTTCAACATTACACTAATTAAGCTTGTTAAATAATAAAAATTGTGCCAGTTAACCATGTACCCCGCATGTTATGCATGGGAAACGCCAGAGGATTGCTTTCGGGGCACCTCAGGCCTGACTGTATCATCTATGTGCACTACAAAAATAAAGAATAAAAAAAAATAAAAAATAATAGATCAGGGTGGTGCAGTAGACATTGCTTACCTAGATTTCAGTAAGGCTTTTGACACAGTCGCACTGACAGGCAACACAGAGTTGTAGTCAATGCAGCATATTTCAAGCAAGGTCTTGTTACTAGTGGATCTGGGATCTCAGGGATCTGTACATGGACCCATTCACAGTAAAGGAGTTTAACCCCTTCAGGACACAGCTTCTGGAATAAAAGGGAATCATGACGGAATATTTCCGTCATGTCTCCTTAAGGGGTTAAGCATGCGTGGGATATGCATGAGGCTATCCTAGCTATAAGATAAGACTAATGAAAGGATTTAGAAAATTGGGCAGACTAGATGGGCCGAATGGTTCTTATCTGCCATCACATTCTATTTTTCTATTCTCTTTAATTTTTTTTAGTGATATTTCAGAAGATCTTTTTGCTGATGATACGAAGATATGTAACAGGGTTGATGTTCCAGGAGGGATAAGCCAAATGACAATGATTTAGGTAAACTAGTAAAATGGTCAGAGTTGTGGCAGCTGACATATAATGTGGATAAGTGCCAGATAATGCATCTTGGACGTAAAAACCCAAGGGTAGAGTATAGAATATTTGATACGGTCATAACCTCAACATCTGAGGAAAGGGATTTAGGGGTGATTATTTCAAATGGCTTAAAGGTAGGCAGACAATTTAATATAGAGGAGCAGTAAATAGTAGCAGAATGCTTGGTTGTATAGGAATAAATATTAGCAGTAGACAGAGGGAAGTGCTCATGCCATTGTACAGAGCACTGGTGAGATCTCACTTGAAGTACCGAATGCAGTTCTGGAGACCGTATCTCCAGAAGGATCTTGATACTTTAGAGAGAGTTCAGAGAAGGGCTACAAAACTTGTTAATGGATTGCAGGATAAAACCTACCAGGAAAGGTTAAAGGATCTTAACATGTATAGCTTGGACCAAAGACACGACGGGGGGGGAGGGGGGAGGGTCTTATGACAGAAACATTTAAATACATAAAGGGAATCAACACAGTAAAGGAGGAGACCATATTTAAAAGAAGAAACACAACCACAACAAGAGGACTTAGTCTTAAATTAGAGGGGCAATGGTTTAAAAATAATATCAGGAAGTATTACTTTACTGAGAGGGTAGTGGATGCATGGAATAGCCTTCCAGCTGAAGTGGAAGAGGTTAACACAATGAGGACGTTTAAGCACGCGTGGGATAGGCATAAGGCTACTCTAGACTTAAGATACAGCCAGAATATTTAGAAAATTTGGCAGACTAGACGTGCCGAATGGTTCTCATCTGCCGTCACATTCTATGTTTCTATGTTTATTTGTATTTGCACAGGGTCTGCTTCAATAAAAGCAGCAGCATATTTAAGAAGAAGTATTGTAAGTGCACTCTTTTTTTTAATCTTCTGGCTGGCATTTAGCACCTAGACAAGGAATTGTATTGCAGAGACGTTGAAGGCCTTACTCATGTTTTGTGTTATATATATATATTTTTTGGCCCAAATAAAACATGAATAACAAAATAGTACACCCATGTGAGCAATAAAGTAATATTCTCAGGAATTGTATGATGATTAAGTGAAAGAGTATGATACATTTTGTAGTAGAGGCATGTATTTTTATGAATATCTTATGATAAACTAGGCATGCTTGCTAGTGAATAATCATAACTTCAGCACCTACAGCTTAGAACTGGCTAGAGAAGGGTTCTCCAGCTTTCTGCAGCCACTCAATCCCTGGCATAGAGAGCCTGATGGAATAACACTCTAAAGAGTGGATCTTTATTCCCCCCTATGTTTGTGTTGGAATATGTTAGTGATATTTACATGTTTTAGTTTATTTCTATTACATTCTTTCCCCCCATTTATAAAGCCTTGTGCACATTACTTACCTGGCTATCTTTGTATATGTCAAAGACAACTAGAAGAGAAAAGAAAATAAATCATTAAAATGGACCTGTACCTGTGATATATTGTGCTAATCCCTGTATTTAATTTTAGCCTCAGTCTTTCCTATTTATAGAATGATTACACCTTATTCCCAGCTCCACTTCCTTCAGAGCGGTTGTCATTTTAGAAAACATGGAATAAATTGGAAATTAATTGGATCCTCTCTTGTTTTTCTTTATTAAAAAAGTGAAAGTAAATACAATGATTTCATGATGCTAAATGACTTCAAGTTTGGATCAGAAAGGTTCAATCTCCAACAATAAATGTGGCAACAATAAATGACTGCAAAGTTGGAATAGGCATCACAAGTCTGTCACATACTGCCCCTATGGCATTTGTGCCACTGATAAGGAAGGCATCTAAAGATGACCTCTTGATTCTTTCGCCCTGATATTCCTGCCAAGGATTATTAAACAGACCTCAACTGTCATGGAAACCACTCAAAAAGTAACGAGCTAAATGATAGTGCATATTGCAGCAGAACAGCAAATACATAATTAACTTTAAATCTTTTGTGATGTAAATGTATGTAAAAATTAAGTTTTGAATATATTTGCAACTAATAATCTAATGTCTCGGTTAGGAATTATGTTCTAGACATGGAAACCCCCTCCCAAGAGCCCCAGTCCCTCTATGGCACCAAAGTCTCCTTTATCTTGTTCTTACTCTGCTGATTCTCTTTTGTAGGGACTCAAAATGCTATGTAATAGGGATTCTCATCTGGAGCAAGACACTGAAAAACGGAATGTGTTAAAGGGATTTGTTTTTGTTAATAGGAGACATGGTTCCTTTGCAGATAAGATACACTATGGTTAAAGAAACACTCTAGCAATAAAAAAATAAAAAAAATATTTATTTTTAACATTTCTGTTTAGATACTGGCCCCCTCCATGTTATATTTTTATTAGACCAAATCAATAGCTAGAAAATGTACGTGTAATCCAGCGCTGGATGAGTCACAAGCATTAAGAGCATTTGGCATTATCGTGCTTGGCATGATAATGCTGGCTGTAAAGACCTTCAATTTTTAAAAGTCTCAACGAAGAAGCGCTTTTAGTGGCTGTCAGTATGACATGCACTGGAGAAGTGGTTTCTGACGAACGTAAGCAATGCCGTTTCTCGGAAATGGCAATGTTTTACACTGTGTGTAAAATGAGGGACATGTACTCTTTAACAAAACCAGTTCAATAAGATGAATTGGCATTGGTGTTTTGAGTGTCCCTTTAACATGAAGAAAGCAGAGCTAGGTCAATCCAACTTTACCACGGCAGTAAAAAAATTCTATCATTCATTTAAGATTATTTACTTACAGTCCTCATCCAAGAAATTGTACTGAATGTGCCCCTGGAAGAAATGTTGTATTGATCTACGGATGTCTGTATCTTGTTTACAAATATGCTCGTAATACTGTGTGTAGTCTCTTTGGGATATACCTGAAATAGTAAGTAAAGGTTTAATAATGCATGACTGTGCTTAAATTTAATGCATAATGTATGAGTTCATTATATATAAATAAATATTAAACAGGGGACTGCCATGAATGAATGACGCATGCAGAGGTTTAGCATTAAGTTCTAGTAGGATAGATAAAGGATAATTTGTTTCTAGTGTTAATGTTTGAAACAAAGGGTGAGGTACAAAAACCAGTGTGTTTTAAGATGACAATACCAGGGAAATGTGGATTTGCTCTAAATGATATGACTAGGTTTCCTGGTGATCATGAAATGGTGCTATTTACACGGGGATCCCCATCATCAGCAACCAAAATGAACAGGTCCAGATCAGGAGATAACTAACTCAAACATGGCCAATGCCAAAAGGTCTAATAAAATGTGATTTGTACAAATAATAAAAAAACAAGTATAGAAAGTTAAACAACATGCGCAAAATGGACTAAAAAAATAGAATTATCCATATTACAAACTATATGTCACCAACAGAATGCCACATACAGGAGAGCTAAATACACTGGGTGTACATCTCATGTATTTCACATTCTATTCTTTCTGAAAATTCATATAACTCCTTTTCTATACATTTTATTTATAGTGCTATAGTGCTTAAGAAAGGTGCTTAACAAATCACATCAGCTTGCAATCAGTCATTTAAAAAGGCACTAATAAATCGAGGCGATCCCTTTTTTGTCATCTGTCTTGAAGAAAGAGTTTCTATTACAGTTAGAGCTATAGAGATACAAAATTCACAGCTTGGTAAGGTTGTGACTGAATGCTTTTCTGAGCAAAGACATGTGTGGAAATAAAAGTTTACATAAGCATAATTACCAACAGCTAGCTAATGCAGTGAGTGATTGTCATTTTAGAGTCCAAAAAAATACTTTGCTTCTTTTTGAAGCTAAACCGGACATTGTACTAGTGAATACACTTGTTGTTTCTGGAAAATAGTAGCAAAAAGAAGACGTGAAAGTCTGTACAGGACAGACTTTTATTGTCTAATCCAAATAAATGTCAATGCTATAAGGTGAAGAAGAAAAATGTTCGGTTAATCACATCATGCCATTCATCCAGGGTTTATTAAGAAGGAAAAATGACTTACCTATAAGTTTATTCTCCTTAACAAAGCATCGGAATTCTGCACCTGGTATCAACTCACACCATTTCCTGAGAACTAGCTAGAACATCATAACAGAAGACAAGTTTAGGATGTGTAAAGTGCTGGGGATTACCGTATGTTTTACTCATAACACGTTCAATAGACTGAGAAATGATTAGTTTACTCTCAGGCGTCAGTTGTCTAAACTCACGGTATACCTCTGTTGATTTTCCTTTGAAATTCCATTCCATGAAGCATTTCCTTTTTATTCACTGCTACCTCTTAACATATTTGACAGTTTCTATATTTGGCATAATTTTCTCTTCTTTGCTAAATATTATAGAATTTTTTTTATAGAATGTACAGAAAAAAAAAAAAATATATATATATATATATAATTCTTAAGTGCATTAAATACACATAAATGTACCCACTGCTTAATGAAAGCTGTAAGCTTTACCAGTTCCAGGGGAAATGGTTACTAGTCACATATACATATATAAAAAAAACAAAAAAAACTTACATGGATGAGAGGTAGTGAGGGTCATAATCCAATTTAAAATGTATATTTTATATAGAGACATCAAACAGTAGTAATAATAAAATAATATAAATATAATAATAAATTACAGCATATCTGGATACTGGAAATGGGCAGTCTAGCCTAAACATCTATCTCATGCTTGCAATTGCCCATGTTAATGAATATATATATTTTTTTTCTGTAGAATGGTTTTAAATTCATCTGCTCAATTAGAGGTTAAAGCTATAAGAGTCTTGAATCCTGCATACTTTTAATTTTTAGATTTTTGGACAGCAGGCCATGGTATGAAAACTCTGCGTGAATATTATCAAATTCTCATTCTTAACATAGAAAATGCCCTAGTGTACATTTTATTTACCAGTTATATGTACCTGTGTATGTTATGACTTGTTATTAATGGGTTAATCAAAGCATCATAACCACCTGGCCTGGTTCCCCAGTAATGTGGTAATCCTTCTAGCACCAGTTAATTCTGCCAGTTCCTGACGCTCCCTGGTGTTCCAGAGACACATTTTTGGCTTTTGCAGAGCTGCAGAAGCCGGACACTGCAGCAGTCACCATTCATTGGCTAAAAGCATCAGTTGACTATTCTCAGCCAATGACTTTTATTCTGTGCAACTTTCGTGCACAACTCTAGATCTAGCTGATGACACCCCGGTGTAAGCTGCCTGTGGTGGAGTTACAGCTCTGGCAGCAGAGGGGTTAATCTAGGTTCAGTGTTTCAAAAACACTTAAAACATTTTAGCTTGCTGCCATGCTTTATGTGTAAAGAGAGTGTGTCCTCTTTTTTTCATTTTACGAAAAGCGCAGATTTCAATAGAAATCAACACTTTTCTGAATAATGTTGCTATGACGTCCCGGATGCTGTCTTACCTTAGCGTGTTAAACTGTTCGTAAACATTCAAACATAGTACCTGTTTGCTCTGCACAGCAACTTCCTCCACTGGTCTATAGCTTAAATCAGCAAGCCTTGGATTGGGCACAGCTGAAAGGCTGCAAACATCAACTGATGCTCTCAGCCCACTAGCTCCCCAAACATAAAACTGAGTTTGCAGAGAGAAAGGGCATGGTGTATGAAAGTTTGGAGTTAAAACGCATTAAATAAAATGGTGTTATGGGAATGAACCCACGATCTACGCATCCTTACGGAAGGTGACATGTCTGTCAATGCCGTGGCTGCGCTGCCCCCCCCATCATCCCTTCACCCCTCCTTTCCTTCTTCTATTTCTCTGGTTTTTCCTACCCCAACCTTTTCCTTTTCTTCTCTCACTCTTCCTATCTCTTTGTTTTTAGTTTCTTTATTCAAGCAGGAACATACGGTCGGAGGAATAATGTAGCTTAAGAACCAGAAAGATAAGCGTACATAAAGGCTACTTGAACTACTTACCGGCCTGCCCTTGGTTAAAACATAACTTACCCTAATAGACTGGGAGCCCCAAGGGTTTCTAGCAGAAAGCGCATGCAAGGTTCAGGTTGCGTATTATTTCTTTACAAGCTACGTAATTCCTTTTGGCTTCCTAGTGAGCCCGAGAGTGTATATACACCCGTTTTGTCTATGGTGAAAATTAAATTCCCCAAAAGAGAACTTAAAGGATTTAACCCAACAAAAAGGGGGTTGGGTATGAAAACGTAAAGCCCTCTGTAGACGACAGGTACTAACTTTTTCTTATTTCGAGGAAAGGGCCACTGTTGTATCGGCTGACTTACAATATGTTTTCAAAATTTATATCCAAGTTGGCTTCTGAGTAAGCCCAATAGTTTATGTAATCCTGCTGTGTCTATTGAGCAAAATCAAAGTTTTTACAAAAAAAAAAAAAAAAAATCCCTTGGCAGGTAGCCAAATCAGCATATTGTTACTATATTCACTGTTTTTGCATTGCATTAGCACCTGTATAACCACAATTGAACTTGTTTAATACTTATCGGGCTTTTGCATAAGCCGTAATGTTAATGTTACCTGGCTACTTTTGTCAAGATGAAAAAATAAAAAATTATTAAAAAAAAAATGGTGTTCAAGACCTTCTGGCACCATGTCACCATAATTGACATTATGCTGTTATGGTGCCCAAATAGACCCTTTAAAACATAGAGGCATTTTAAGCTCATCTTATCCCTTATGTTACATGCAGGGTCACCAAACACTTTATCTGTTCACAAATGATACAGCTTTTAAAACAAACTGATATTTGCAATTTATCTTTCTGCACAAACAATTACGCACTCTACCTGTTCACATGACCAAATATCACTGCCCCAGGGATGATTTGTAATATGTGAGAATTCCACAACCCAATTTGAAATAAAAAAAAAATTAATAAATAATTTCAAATTATTTATTTTTAACACTAAATGCACAAGTTTATCTTCCTTTTTGGCATCTCGTTTTCGAGGCTGCTTTTTCTCTTTGCTGTGCAATATGGTGCTGTGTCACTGAAGTGTACTAGATTATTGAAAATAATGCTACTCTGCTACTCTGTTTTACAAGCTCAATTGCCTGAACACCTGAACACTACTCCGCTCCATCTGTCAACATAATACAACACCTTGATAATAAAAATCCCATAAAGAACTTGGAATTATACAGTACAAAAAACTATATACCGAATAGAACATGTTATAAGGAAATTTCGGATCCTGGCATTGTGAGCAGGTGAATACGCTGTATTTCTGGAGAATCATCTTTGCAGGCTTAAACTGAGCAGATGACGAACCTTGGTCCATAACCTGCATTGTTTATGAGCTGTTACCGTTTTCAATTAAAGGGACACTGTAGGCACCCAAACCACTTCAGTTCATTGAAGTGGTTTGGGTGCCAACTCCCATCACCCTTAACCCCGCAAGTGTAATTATTGCAGTTTTTATAAACTGCAATAATAACCTTGCAGGGTTAAGTCCTCCTCTAGTGGCTGTCTCCTGTTCACATGACCAAATAAGCAGACAGCCACTAGATGGACTTCCGGCTTCTTAAGACGACTTTTGGCCATCTTAATGACGCTGGACGTCCTCACCCAGTTTCACTTGGGTTAAAGTGAAACTGTAACCAAAACAACTTTAGCTTAACGCATGACATCATCACCTATGTCACGTGATCACGTAGGATGCACGAAACCTGGATGTGACCAAATTTGAACCACAAAAAGCTGAAGAAAAGCTGAATCATCTGCAGAACAACTATTGGGACTGATTGGGGGTGGTATATATTAGGGGATGTTTGTAACTAGGATTGTATGCATTTGTACTCAGCATTGTTGTTAAAGATTGTCCCCGAGGAAGTCCCTAACAGGGAAGAAACGCGTTGGACTGATATATCTGCTATTATTTACTTTGATGTAAGTAATAAATGCTTTTTTTACTCTGTATCCATACAGTCATATCATCCATTTTTTGCACTTTGTTTTTTTATATATGAGATTTATATTCACCAAGCATTGAAGCAAGAAGGCACAACCAAGCACATTTTTGAAGGCATTTCTTGGGATGTTAAAGTGTGAGTGAACACTTGGCACTTACCTATATAACCAGTTTTATTATATACAGTATTGCACTATGCCATATATTTTTCATTTCCCTAGCCTGGAATAGCCCTATACCATACATTTAGCTTAATGAAGCAAATTTGATGTATAGATCATGCGCTTCCAGTCTCACTGCTCAATTTTCTGCCATTTAGGAGTTAAACCTTTTATTTCTGTTTATCCATTCTGTGACTTACAGAGCCAACGTGAAATAATTGGCTCAAAATGTCAATCGGATCTTATAGCACAGTGTGTTTACTTTAGAAGTTATCATCTCTTGCACTGTTATTTAAAGTGTAATCACACAGGAGGATCCTGCAGGGTATTAACAAAGCAGGAATTAAGAAATGCTAAATTAAAAACAACACGCAATAAGGGAGTTAACACATTCGATCTCTCTATTCCGTAAGTGTGTAAAGAGGCTTTTCAAATCAAATGCAGGTGTGACTAGGGCTGCATAAATAGAAACAACAGGGATTTAAATTTCAAATGACAGAACTGAGCAGTTTGATTGCAGGAGCATGAACTATATACCAAAACCACTCAACTAAGCAAAACTTTTTTGGTTCTTATAATGTCCCTTTAAAGACAGTTTGGGATGTCCAATCAGCATTATATCTGCAACTACCCAAAGTATACAAACTCAGCAACATGATATCTGCTTGTGCACAGATAGATGAACACGAACAGGGTTATTTACAAAAGTGAGAACGGTCAGGAATTTCAAATTTAAAGCCAAAACACCAGGATTTCTAAAGTCAGATAAACTTACATTTTGGCTGTTTTGGTCTAAAATTTGAAATTCTCTTTGTGTTTTCCCTAATTCTCACTTTAGTGCATAAGATCATGAATAATTTTGTGAAACGATAATGCTGATTTCGGTGTTTCTTAACCACCATACTCAATAACCTCTTAAGAATCCTTGCATACTTAAATTACATTGGTTAACACTTGACACTAATGTTTGGTTGGTTCTTATATATCAGAAAACACGTTTTTGAATATACACTATTCATATTTGAATATATGAGATGGTCTTTTTTGGTATAACAAAGTTAAACCTTTGCTCTAGTTCACATTACTTTCATTGAGAGAATTTGATTGGCGCAGCACGCTGTTTAGCCTCTCATGAGCACTAACCTTGGATTTGCTGAGATTATCAATAATGATGCTCAGCGGGATGAACAGTAAGAATGACTAATGCTACAGAGTTCTTTTAATGCTGATTTGCGGAGTGGGAGGAGAAAGCTCAAAGTTTGCATTTATATATATTTTTTCTTTTACAACCCAACACTTTAATTAACCCATTAATCTTCACAACGTTATTCTGGGTTCTCATTCATATCTATGTTTTTCCCATGATATTGTTTATTTTTGTGTGGTTTCTAAGAAATTCTGAAGCCCTTCAAACATTGGTTTATGTACTGTGGCGAAACCAACCTCGCCACTATGCACTGGAGAAGCCTGGTTGCCAGCCTCCTGCCATCTGACTATGGCCCCCTTGTGAATTCGTACTTTTGTATGCAATATTTGGGCATGTGACATTCTTATATTGCTGCTACTGGCCCTTTAAGGGCCCTCCGTGAACATATTCTGCCTGTTAGGAATAATGCCTTTTTAAGACTGTGTAGCAAATTGCATTCAGGCTGTATTTAATATTATGTGTTCGGTGTAAAGTGTTATGTGAATGCAGCATTCCCTGATTGTTCGGTAGAATCACTTCATTCATTATATTGGGTGAAACTACCGAACAACCAGACCACCCGGGAGTAAGTGTGTCTCCAATTACCGTTTGCAACAATGTTGCAAACAGGTAATTGGCTATATGTGTACTGTGTGTTGTGTCCTCTGGGTGGCCGCCATTCGCGAAACGAACACGTGGCGGCGGCCATCTTAAACTCCCGAACAGCGGTGTTTTGCCGTCGAGTGTCTGGAACTAAAATCGGACACTCGACTAAGCAAACACCGCTGAGACCTCCAGACTTCCAGCAATTCGTGCAGAAACTACCGAACGGCCCGCCGTTCGGTAGAAAGGATCCCACGAACAGGGGGATTCATACGAATCCTCCCCAAGCTCCATAACACAGGCCATTCGTGTGTTTGATTCCCTTTTCTGTGACCGACTGCAGGGCCAAAGTACATGGAACTATTTTCGGATACTTTTGCCATGCAGTCGGTCAAAACTTTAACCCTTTCTAATTCCTGAACCCCTGGTCCGATCTGGGTGATTTTTGGATATGTGTCTCACCCAGATCAGGGTTACCAGGGGATGTAACATTTAAAGGGCTATTCCTATGTTTAGGGGTACATCCAGTATCCCAGGGAATTTGTGTCTGTACTAATGGGATTATGTGTCACACTAAGGGGAGGAGATGTGTGGGAGGTAACTGGTACATTATTGGCTGGGGTACTAATTGTTGTGGATCCCTCCCTTGCATGGGAGAATGTCTTAAAAGGAGGCTGTGTGAATAAATCTGTCAGATTCTGCTTAACCCTCAAAACGAAGTGTCGTCTCGTTATTGGGGGAATTGGATTGTGTGCTGACTGCCAGGAGTGTAAGCTGTTCGTATTGCTTTTCCTGTTCGGCTGCTTCCAGAGTTCGTGTATTTCTTGTTCGTGAGTTGGGGATTCGTACAGTTTGGAGTTCGGGAAGTTGGTGATTGCAATAGCTGCTGGTCTATGGGAAAGGGGATTATCGCCTAAATGGTTTTTATCCCCTTGTGAGAGAAACGGTCCGTTACAATTGGTGGCAAGCGGCGGGATCGTTCCTACAACCAGAAAGACAGCTACAGGGCAACACCATTCCTTGGATTACAAAGTGAGGGCAACGCCAGTACACGTACAGCGACCCTATCGACGAAAGAACCAAATTCAGCAGCGCAAGCATGGCACCTAGCTACACTCAGGAGCAGTATGACAGAGAGTTTGCTATGCGGCTGGCTTTCTTTGGACCCAACCCCCCAGAGAAATACGTGCAGTTTGTAAGGAGCCAGGTAGTCGAGTACCTGGAGTTCATGGCAGATCCAGCCAAAGGTATCAGCCGCCCTATCCGGAGGCAGAGTGCGTTACGGGGACTCATAGGTGTGTCCCAGGGAACAGAAGGTGTCGTCCTTCCTCCCCAGCGGCAGTGTGTACCCCAGGGAGCAGAAGGTGCCGTCCTTCCTCCCCAGCGGCAGTGTGTGTCCCAGGGAGCAGAAGGTACCGTCCTTCCTCCCCAGCGGCAGTGTGTGCCCCAGGGAGCAGAAGGTGCCGTCCTTCCTCCCCAGCGGCAGTGTGTGCCCCAGGGAGCTGAAGGTGTCCGTCCTTCCTCCCCAGCGGCAGTGTGTACCCCAGGGAGCAGAAGGTGCGTCCTTCCTCCCCAGCTCAGTGTGGGTCCCAGGGAGCAGAAGGTACCGTCCTTCCTCCCCAGGCAGTGTGTGCCCCAGGGAGTGAAGGTGCCCAGGGAGCCTGTCGTCCTTCCTCCCCAGCTGTGTAGTGTCCCAGGGAGCCAGGGAGCAGAAGGTGCCGTCCTTCCTCCCCAGCGGCAGTGTGTCCCAGGGAGCAGAAGGTGCCCCTCCTCCCCAGCGGCAGTGTGTACCCCAGGGAGCTGAAGGTGTCGTCCTTCCTCCCCAGCGGCAGTGTGTACCCCAGGGAGCAGAAGGTGTAGTCCTTCCTCCCCAGCGGCAGTGTGTACCCCAGGGAGCAGAAGGTGCCGTCCTTCCTCCCCAGCGGCAGTGTGTGTCCCAGGGAGCAGAAGGTGCCGTCCTTCCTCCCCAGCGGCAGTGTGGGTCCCAGGGAGCAGAAGGTGCAGTCCTTCCTCCCCAGCGGCAGCATATACCCCAGGGAGCTGAAGGTGCAGTCCTTCCTCCCCAGCGGCAGTGTGTACCCCAGGGAGCCGAAGGTGCCGTCCTTCCTCCCCAGCGGCAGTGTGTCCTGCAGGAAGCGGAGACAGTCGGTCTCGCTCCCCAGCAGCAGGACAATATATTAAAAGGGGAGACAGTTGGTCCCCCTCTCCAACAGCAGAGAGTGTTCCAGGGAGAGGAACCAGTTATCACCTCTCCCCAGCAACAGGACGAATTATTGAAAGGGGAGACAGTCGGTCTCCCCCTTCAACAGCAGAGAGTGTGTCAGGGAGAGGAGCTTGTTATCCCCTCTCCCCAGCGGCTGAAAGTATGTATGGGAGAGGAGCTTGTTACACTCTCTCCCCAGCGGCAGCTTAACCCACCAAGGGGAGACAGTAATCTCCACAACAGTGCAGATGGGACAGTAGTCGCTGCACATGCACCACCGGGGGTAGGGACAGTCGGTCCTGTCACCCAGCAGCAGGACTGTTTAGGCAAAGGGGAGACCGTCTGTCTTCTTCTCCAGCAACCAGGCTCCAACCAGACTGCTCCCATGGTAGTGCTGGCACCAGGACAGAGTACCGCTGGTCTCTGTACACTCAGCAACCCACCCAGTACGCTGACCAGTCACCCACGCAGCCAGGGTGAGGCACCTGGACACGGACAAAGTTCTACTCTACCCTGGTGTAGTAGCCAGTTATTGTGGGTGGGCTGTGTTACGGATTGTGTTTTGTGGGTGGGCTGCTGGACTAACAAGGGCACTGACCGGCAGGAGGTCAGATACCCTGTTAGTCTGATTGGTAAAGGGGAGAAGTGTGGCGAAACCAACCTCGCCACTATGCACTGGAGAAGCCTGATTGCCAGCCTCCTGCCATCTGACTATGGCCCCCTTGTGAATTCGTACTTTTGTATGCAATATTTGGGCATGTGACATTTTTATATTGCTGCTACTGGCCCTTTAAGGGCCCTCCGTGAACATATTCTGCCTGTTAGGAATAATGCCTTTTAAGACTGTGTAGCAAATTGCATTCAGGCTGTATTTAATATTATGTGTTCGGTGTAAAGTGTTATGTGAATGCAGCATTCCCTGATTGTTCGGTAGAATCACTTCATTCATTATATTGGGTGAAACTACCGAACAACCAGACCACCCGGGAGTAAGTGTGCCTCCAATTACCGTTTGCAACAATGTTGCAAACAGGTAATTGGCTATATGTGTACTGTGTGTTGTGTCCTCTGGGTGGCCGCCATTCGGAAACGAACACGTGGCGGCGGCCATCTTAAACTCCCGAACAGCGGTGTTTTGCCGTCGAGTGTCTGGAACTAAAATCGGACACTCGACTAAGCAAACACCGCTGAGACCTCCAGACTTCCAGCAATTCGTGCAGAAACTACCGAACGGCCCGCCGTTCGGTAGAAAGGATCCCACGAACAGGGGGATTCATACGAATCCTCCCCAAGCTCCATAACACAGGCCATTCGTGTGTTTGATTCCCTTTTCTGTGACCGACTGCAGGGCCAAAGTACATGGAACTATTTTCGGATACTTTTGCCATGCAGTCGGTCAAAACTTTAACCCTTTCTAATTCCTGAACCCCTGGTCCGATCTGGGTGATTTTTGGATAGGTGTCTCACCCAGATCAGGGTTACCAGGGGATGTAACATTTAAAGGGCTATTCCTATGTTTAGGGGTACATCCAGTATCCCAGGGAATTTGTGTCTGTACTAATGGGATTATGTGTCACACTAAGGGGAGGAGATGTGTGGGAGGTAACTGGTACATTATTGGCTGGGGTACTAATTGTTGTGGATCCCTCCCTTGCATGGGAGAATGTCTTAAAAGGAGGCTGTGTGAATAAATCTGCAGATTCTGCTTAACCCTCAAAACGAAGTGTCGTCTTGTTATTGGGGGAATTGGATTGTGTGCTGACTGCCAGGAGTGTAAGCTGTTCGTATTGCTTTTCCTGTTCGGCTGCTTCCAGAGTTCGTGTATTTCTTGTTCGTGAGTTGGGTATTCGTACAGTTTGGAGTTCGGGAGGTTGGTGATTGCAGTAGCTGCTGGTCTATGGAAAAGGGGATTATCGCCTAAACCGATTTTATCCCCTTGTGAGAGAAACGGTCCGTTACATGTACCCTGAGATCAAGTGAAACTTTAAGTGCAAACAAGTAGAGACTATTAGACTAGTTATTAGATTTCTAAAGGCAGTTTGCTGCACCAAAGTGTACTTTTTATCGTACATAGTGTTTATTAGTCCTTTTTCCCCCCTCGAAATTTTGCTTAATGTAAGATTCGTAGCTAAATGAAGAATATGGTTTACCTCATATTTGACTTTAGGATCAGGAGAGTCATCCGTACAATGAATGAACCTGGAAAAGATGGGAATTAAAAGAATGATAAACTTACACTTAACAGTAAAGCTAAGTGCATACATTCAGATTACGAGAAATAAAACAGATCCTTGAAAACTGAAGGAAGATTTTAAAATGATCTTACTAGCAGCTAGGTGGTTTGCAGCAAAATATTGTTTTTATCAACGTGTGCTATCAAGTTTTATTATTTAACATGTCTTGCGAATACCTTTCTACGGTGTTGTAGAGAAATAATGACTGCCCTACCCTCTATGGCAGTCCTCCATAACATCAGATGTCGAAGTAAAAGAAAAAAAAAAAAGATTGGAGGAACGATTTTATACAGATCTGTGTACATGCAAACAAAACAGAAGCAAATTGAAAATGCCATCTATACAAGCCAGATGCTATAATGCATAGATTGTATATCATCCTCTATAACATGCTACACAGAGTTTGCACTACAGGCACACAGGACATCGCACTCATATGCAAGGCACCACCATAACACAAAGGGTACTCATGAGGGTACTTTACACTTTGCATAAATTAATTCCTCTCCCGATTCTATCGAAATCACACACCAATATACATATTTTGCAAAAAAACGCAATGAAAATAGAGTTCCCCCTGCCCTGTCAGACTGACTATCGTCATTGACTCTATGCTTATATTTATCTGCATGAGAACGCACCAAACTGGCTACTTCAATAGGAAAGAAGAACAGATCGGGGTGCTGTGCCAGGCGTGAGGAAGCCACCTGAGCCTTCCCAAACAGGGTCAGTGCAAGAGAAAAGAATGCGGTTTACAAAGCAAAGCTAAGGGTGGCACTGGATCTGTTGAGCAGGAGGTTACTAAGAAACATAGAAGATGAGTGAAAACACTTGTTATTTGAACACTAGACAGGACAATAAGCAACATCACACAAAATAAGGAAAAAATGACAACCCGTTCAGTTTAAGTGGCCTTATAGTCAAGTTATATTATTCTTAGATATATTATTAGTCACATTTTAGCTCATTATTTTTGGTAAAAAAATAAAATAAAATAAAAAACAACAGCATGAACCTTGTACCTTTAGTCATGCTCTTTCCTTTCCCAAAGCAACAACTTTATGAGGTCACTCCGTTCCATAGCGAGGGAGGATTACCCACTAGAGCCCAAGCTGATACAGCCACAGGGTCCCCCTCATACAGGTGCCACGATCTGGTACCCTACACAGGGCAATCTTAATCCAGGTCTCTCCAAAGTCAATCACTGTTCTTTTATTATTTATACCCATCCCCCTTAGCACGGCTCTCTAAATATTATACAAACAAAAAGAGGGCAATGAGTGTGTGTGTGTGTGTGTGTGTTTAGGCAGAATCAAGACAGCATCTGTCATTGGCTAAGCGGAGTATGTACTTAATAGAATAAAGAAGTTGCTATGAGCATGGCCAAAGTGCTAAACTTCAAAACGTTTTTATTTCTTAAAGCAAAACGGAGATCTGAACAGTGAGGAAAAACCTAACAAACGCTCTTGTTATGTTGGTTCCCAGAGAGATCCTTTAAGCACCATAACAATTAAAAGTCATTCTAGTGGTTATAGTGCTTTGGGTGTATGGTCACTGTCCTCTGGTTTTTATCAAATTGTTTTGAAGTGGACTTGAGCTCTCCAAGGTATCCAGAGCCCATCACCTCTTCAACCAAGCTGATAATGTGGAGATACAAACTTGACCAATCTGGGCAGTAATGACAAGCTGATATCACAGCCAATTGTCCAGATTTGCAGGTTTATCCTATGTGTTGGGATTAATATTATTATCCAGAAATATAAAGACAAAAAAAAAAAAAAAGTCTTACAGGGTTATTTACTAAAGTGAGAATTGTTGGTAATTCAAAGTGAATCCAGACTGGAGAAAAAAGCTCCATGTTAGCTATGCCTGCAGTTTTGCTACATTTGCCTTAAATTTGAAATTCACTTTGCATTCCCAACGATTCTCATGTTGGTAAATAACCTGTACGTGACAAATGAGCTTGATTCCAAAAGACAGTGGTTACTTTACTGATATCACAAGGCTGAAGATAGGAGGGGGCACAGACAGTTGGACTAACAGTCTAATACATTTCTGTTGTAGGATGTTTGCCTACTTGCTTTGTGTTATTAAAATGTACAACTCTGTTGGGAAGGCCACTTATGAGTTTATAGATTTCAGGTAAAAGGAACAGGAGAGGACAAATTCCTTGAAAGATCAACTTTAAAAAAACAAAACTCCAACAAGTCAACCTAAGGTATCCACAGGTATGTTTTTTTATTTATCATGTGTTCCATGTCTTAGTTCTATAACATCATTGAAAGTGCTGATAAATTCATTCCGCAGAGTCCTTTAAATTGGCATGTCAGCATTTCATAAAGATATAGTCATAATGAATAATAATCATAAAGACTGCGTATGAATCTCACATTTTCTTATGGACAAGGACCAGGTTGACAAAAGGAGGTGATCCCCTTGTCAAATTTTACTAATTCACACTGTCTCTCATAATGAGAGTTGATCTATGGAAGATGAAATGAGAACTCCTTATAGATTTCTGGGTTGCAGTCTTGTGCAAGTGGTAGAGGAAGCAGTAGGTTCCAGGTAGGTAGAGCACCAGGAACTGAAGAAAGAAGATTGGAATATGCACAGAATTGACATGGCTGGCAAATGACACAGTCAGAGGTGCAGTTACACCTCCGGCAGCAAAGGCTAAACTTTTTATGTGCAGATCACTATTGTGGGTATGGTGCTTGGAGTACCCTTTAAGTGGATAGGCATATTGTTAACCTAAAAAGTGTGTTTGTTTTAATATATATATATATATATATATATATATATATGATCCAAATATTATAGAAGCAGACACAAATGGAACATATTAATATGTTTATCCTTACAAAAATCCAATACTCACACCAATACTCACGCAATTATTTCAGAAATAAAGATGCTGTTTTTATTTAACTCTATTAATATCCATTTAACATGGCCGCCTGACAGAGCCTAGCGCAGTTTGTCATACTGACAAATCTGGGATAAGGTCTGTATTTCTGGCGTACAAAATACATTGAGAGGTAATGAAGATGAACGCACTCACTGCTGATGTTTTCTTGTCTTGCTATATGAAATTAACAGAGCAGCCACTATAAACCAATCCTCGGGGCTACTGTGCTTCAATCAAGTGTTCTTGTCATTTTCCGAAGCGCTTACCATATTGGAGGCATCAATGCTTACCTGACCTTTCCTCCCAGTTAATTAGCTCCACCCGTTGATGATGTCTCGTATGTGCTAATAGTGAATGTTATAGAGCTTACCAAATACTTAAATCATCAATAAATAATGACTTTTGTACTCTGATTAGACATTTCATTTCCAAAGGATGGACCTACTGTTGTTTGTACAGCATGGTTGAATAATACAGTACGTGTAATAGTCCATAACCGAGCGTAAAACAAGCAGACTTGTGAATGGCAAGTTAGTGAAGTCAGCTGTCATATCGTGACGCCCGTCCTAAGCTTCTTCTCAGCTTCCACACTCAAGTTTTGGAATGATCCTGAAGCCATAAAGAAGAGCAGTCTGGCAAAATCTACACCGGTCGTAAATGTTTTAACTCCTCAAGGTCAGATGGCACCCAGGACCTCCTTGCACCGAAACAACTTCATTGATATGACGTTGTTATGGTGTCCAGAGTGTTCCTATAATAGAGAATTGGGAGTGTTTTGTGTGAAATCTCACATTTGGTTCTTATGAATTTTGTGTTTTGGACTGAATAGAAGACAAAGTTTAATTACACTATCAGATTAAAAACTTGTGAGTTTGATGTTGATGTGGACAGGTATACCAACATTTTATACAGAATATCTACATTTAATTAAAAGATAAAAGTGATGATATAGTTTTTTTATTTGTCAGGCAGGATCTAGGGTGCTCCTGAATGCTTTGTGCCCCATCACAAATCAGTAGGTGTTGATTCCCATAGACAAGCACTGAATTCCTCTAATGTTTTTTGGGGGAAGGTTTTTTTGTTTTGTTTTTTTAACAGTTTAAAACAGTATGTTTTCTCCCTTTGTAAAGATAAAATATTAACACACTAATAGCCACTGCTGCCAATTGGCAGGAGCACGTGCTAGCTTTGACAGTGACCTTCTGATCAGATGCTTCTTTGGTTGTTTGATAACGGCATGCATCTAACAAAGTTATTCCAAATAAGCAAACAAACTAAAATCTTGCTTCTGCAAGGTCAAGGACCTTATCATTATAGAACACTGATATTTAACACCCTTTTCTTGTTTGTACGGCGTAGTTGAATGCGATAATCCGTGCAGATGCCCTCAAGTGTTGGAAGAGAATGTTAGGAAGCGTTGTAAAATAATAGCTACATAATTATTATTTAAAATATTAAAGAAAGCCCCTAGGCTATGCATATTTTTAATAGATATGCGCAATGCATTTGTAAAGAAAAAATAATTGACTATTTTGCTGAAGTTCCCTCCCTAATCGTAACACGCGTGCCATTAGCTGAAGAACTGATTTCTGCAGTTAATGACAGATGGACCTTTGCTTGCACAGCACTAACTTACTGTGCATTGTCCAATCAAATGCGTCTCATTCAGAAGTACTGAGGACAGAGTGAGCATGCGCAATAGACTGCCAGATTATCCAGCGCTTCGAAAAGATAACAATTGTATATTGCACAAGTGTTGCTTTTATTTTCGTGCATGAATGACGAGATATGTTAAAACTCCTCTGGCCGGTCTTTTAAACTGCAGTAACCCTCTCTTCCTCATCTTGCAATTACCAACCATAAGCAGAGGCTACTTGGCTCATGTGTGAAAACTGAAGACACATTACAAAAGAAAAGGACTGCATATGTAGAGTCCTTGCACCATAACCACTATTAATGAAATTAGAGGAAAAAAAAAAAAAACAGATTCACATAGGTGACTTTGAAGCACAGATTGCAATAAGTGTGCAGTTACCAATACTGGTGGTGTTCTTGTATGCTTTAATATGAAAACAATAACTTTTTGTCCATATTCCAAAGATCACTATTAAACATTTTCTACTACCAATCAATGTTGCATATCTACTCCGTCACAAATAAAATGTTTATACATGAGTTAATTGTAATCCATTGTTCCGAAAGCATCAACACTTAATTGGAGAGGACAATAAATGTGCAGAAAATCAATAAAGCCACCAAGCATGCATTTTATAGGTTGCTTCATACCATCACCCTCGTCACACAGTTTCTCGATTATACAGAGTTCTCAATAGAACACTACTGCCTCCTAATGGAGTGTGTATAATAGCAAAAAAAAAACAAATACAAAACTATTACATATAAAACTGAGAACAATTATCACTATAATAACTGTAATAATTTATTATAAAGTGTTTTCTCAGCATGGGTGGCAATTAATAAACAAGCAACGAAACTAATAAAATTAGGAAAATTAATGTATCCATTCCTTAAATAGTATAAGGAGGCATGAACCATAAAAAGAGATTAAAGTAATAATAAATTTATAATGTGAAATGCAGCAAAGCAAATGTTTCAAGCAATGATCAGTGTAAAATAGCAAAAACTTGAAAATAAAAAAAGTAATAAAAGTAGGATTAGCAATTAAATATGAATATTGCAAAAGTGATGCAGCTTGCTAAAAATAATGACATTTTAATTCCAGAAATATATTGGTAATTGTCTCAGACAGATTTCAACAGGACATTGTATTTTAATAAATCAGCAAATTAAATGTATTTCTTATACGCTTGCAAATTGGTAACTATATTGGATTTTTAAAAGGACATGCATCACTTGACAATTATTTATTTAAACTAGTAAGCAAATACATTTAAACTAATATGCAAACCAAAATAAAGTAAAACGTTGAGAAGTATGTAATAAATGTTTATACATTTACTATAAACTTGGTCAGATTGCATTATTGGGCATGCCTCTCAGCTATGGGAGTTTATTCAGTTTCCCCTCACCTCCCTCTTATCCACCCAGACTAGTTTACTAATGACACAAATAGCGCATCTTTGTGCAGCCGCAAGAGAGAGAACCTGACCCAGGAGTCTGGTTGGCATTAATCACACTGATCAGACTCCCTCTCTTTTTCCAGTCAGTATGTTGCAAGTTGAAGAGATCTGCCAACTGTACATGTGTAAACCTGGCAGACATTCCCAATGCACTTTCCCTGCATTCTTAGGGATAGGACACGGATTGGTTACATCTCTCCAATCGGGTGCGGTCAAACAGCATTGGTGCTGAGACACTCATTTTAAAACCAATGTCTAAAAATAAGTTACTCAAGCAACTGCAAATCAAGGACTATATTACCCTGTCATACCTGTATATGAATTTCCATTCTGCTTGTGGTCATCGCCATGCACTAAAATAAAACACTTCATGATCTGCATTTGCATTTGCTAATGAGTAAGCTCCTCCATTTATAGCAGGAAGAACAGAAAAAAGCACTACTAAAGCAGCACCGTCTACCCCCCTCCACCACCACCACCTCCGACAAATGAGGATTTCATAAAGACGAAATCTTTATAAAGATAAAACTATGAATTTCACTGAAATTCTAACCCAATCAAAAAATATATTGAGACAAAATAAGGACTAGTTTGTTTTAGTATTTTTAATACATCTGACACTTCGAGACACCATGCAGAGCTACTGCTGTCTAAAAGAGTAAATCCCCTTGCAGTCACCAATGACAGCTGCATTAAATTGTCTCTGTCTATGGAAGATCTCGCTGTCTCACGGACCCTTACATATGCAAGAGCACAGCAATGACCTTGGCTCCTGGTGCTGAAGTGTCAGGAGCAGAATAGGACTGGTTGAAAGAAGATGGCAGCACTTGCTAGGGACAGGGTTGGGTAATTTAAATTCACTTTGCCTGCGCGCCCCCCAAACCTCCAGGGAAAGGTTACCGTTGGGGGTCTTTGCAAATTATGCTGCTTTAAATAAGTATAAAAAGTGTTCAAAACCCTGCTCTACTTTTTAGTTGCATCATGCAGATTGTCTTTTTCCTTAGTATTCTCTATCCTCTCCCAGACATTTCTCTGACATTTTCCACATTCACCTCCCAAGAAAGGTCTCTCATTTTCTGTGTAGTTTGCATTTTTAATATTTCCTCACTGCATAACCTACAGACATATGAAAAGCAATGTACGATTCTGGAAAAACTTTCCAATAATTATTTGGAAGTAGAAGTCACCGTACATTATGCAGATGCAGTAGTAGCCACTTCATATCGCACAATAATCAACAAAAACATGCTTAAAAGATAAAAAGATAAAAATAAAAGAGAATGTAGCAGAGCGCTAGTCCTGGACTCTCCTATGCTGGATCTGTGAAGACAGGAACTCTTGAACAAGGCGCTGTGAAATGAATAGCTCTAATCCCTCCCCAGTAACTGGACGACACACAGTTCTGGGAGTACAACTGGTTTATTCAGCACAAACTCAGCCTTTAATGCACAGACCCCCAGCATGGGGTCTCCATTCAAAATATACACAAGCCCCTTCCAGGCGTCCCTGTTTCTGGGAGATAATGGAGTCAAAACTGAGTAACTAATTATCTTTCAGGTACAGGAAAATACATTAAAAAAAAAACACCCCAAAACCAGCCATATTTTACAGGAACCCCACAGATACGGGCTCAAAATAGCCCGGATCAGAGCGCCCAAGTTGTCCAAATAGTGCTCAGATTCGTTCAGTAGAACGGAATCACCATTCGGGTAAAGTTCTGACCAGCCGGCCACGAGGCGATGGCCCAAAACAGTTCCAGACAAACAAGGACAACAGCTGGTCTGCTTTCGGGGGTTCCTGTGCGAACACAGATGAACGCTTCCCTTGGCTTTCAGGGAGCAAATGCTCCCCCCAGTTGGTAATTGCTATCTCCCGAACATCGTTGGTCTTGTTTGTTGGGAAGTGGAACAGTGGTACAATCTTTGCCCGGGTTCATGGGATTGCGTGGCCGAAAATAGTTTCAGGTGTTCGACGACCATGTACCACTGCCTGTGTTGAGGAGCCAAAATGGCCAGGGAAAGCACCTGAGTTGATATCTTAATTGCGGTTAACAATGAGGTGTGGTCAGTGCTCGATTAGGTATAAAAGGGGGACCACACACCATCCATTTGGGAAACGAACAAGGAGGGTATAGACAACCGAACAAAAGGGGAATCTTAACAGGTTTGAACATATTGTCCAATGACATTACTCCAGTTTTAAAACTTGGTGGGTCAGCATAGTCCCCAAGTGTAGTCAGGTGTTAGAACCCCGCCGGTTTTCTGGACTGAAGGCGGGACACAGGCAGGGTCCCATTTTTCCATAAGGGTGCCTGATGGTGGGCCCTTGTTCCGATCTGTCAGTCCCAGTGCTTTCGAGAAGACTAGTGCCCCCCTCAATCGAGGTGAGTGAGCAAGCAGGATTTTCAGGTTGTGTTTGGTAGTGGGAGCTGACCTGTAAGAGGTCTCAAAAGATTGTAGCAGACCTGAATGAGTGTGTAGTGCAGCCTCTTGCTCCTCGTGCGTTTGGGTGTCAGTACTCTGACCCTCCGTGGGAGTCAGCCTGGGCTGCAAAGGCTTCCTGAGCACGGCTCCTATATCCCTACCGTCAGCCGCGGGATTCAGCTTCTGAGAGCGGCGTGCCATAGCAAGGAATGAAGTCTGGAGAGGTCAGTGATGCGTGAGGCACTGTTCTCGGCTGGTTCTGTGTGGTAGTACCTCAAAGTAGAGGCTCCAGTCCTGGGATTGTTAGCACGTGGTAGGACACAGACTTGCGCCGCAGCGTAGATTGATTTGGCGTATGAAAGAAAGGCATCTATCTATGCAGTTCAGCTCGCTGATATATTTGATGCGATTTAGTGGATATTGAAGGATCTTTAAGATATGGCATCTGCTCCATTAGGCTAGCAAGCTCAGCTCCCGTCTGTGCTCTGTTTTGATCCTCCTCCTGCATATCTTTCTATAGGGAGATGGGATGCAATCACCTGTTTCGGAGATTCTTGGAGGTCCGCCCTGCGGCCGGGGGTTCTCTGCTGGTGCATCGGGACGGATCGCCGATGACGCGATATCAATTTGGGAAGATCTTGCGTGAATCCCTGGTGGCGAGCGGCAGGAGCCCGCTAGGGTACTCTGCCCATTCCTTCCGGATTGGGGCAGCCACGCAGGCTAGTGGGATGTGATTTGCACTGGCAGCGGTGCAAAGGTTGGGTTGGTGGAGTTCTGGGAGGTTCCAGTTGTATGTACTGCCACACCTATTGTAGGGTTTAAGGCTCGGGGTGAGTAGCAGTTTCTTCCCGTTCAGTTTTCTGTTTGTTCATTCTAGGTTCACTTCCACGCTACGTATGGATATTAGGGCATTCCTACATCTATTGGGCAGCGAGGCGGGCGGAGGAGCGCCCTTATGGCCGCAACCTGGGATTTTCCTATGACCAAGTGCGGGTTCGATGGAGGGGCATTCGGGGGTTGTCATGGAGCCAGGTGTACCCAGAGTGCTGTTTCCTGAGCAGGTTTGTTCCCAGTTCGGTTATATTGGTCATTCATGCAGGGGGGAATGACCTGGGCAGGGTCCGGACAGTGGATCTAATTCACTGCATGAAGGATGAGATCGCTCGTTGCATGGCACTGTTTCGGGATGTCACGTTGGTGTGGTCGGAGGTGATTCCTAGGCCCTGTTGGCAGCTGTTGCCTTATGCAAAAGGGCTGGAGTGTAGCAGGCGCAAGCTGAATATGACAGTGTCGAGGTTTGTGCGTCAGCTTGGGGGGTTCATGGTCCGGCACGTGGAGTTAGAGTGAGATAACAGCAAGTTAATGCGGTCCGATGGAGTACATTTAAGTGTAATTGGTCTGGATATCTTCAATGTGGGTAAGCAAAGCGGGATTGAAAAGGCGCTGGCGGCGGGGGGCGCGATGCCGGAGGAGGGCGTAGGAGGCCGGCATCGCGGTGGCGGAATACTTGGCCAGCGCATGGGAAGGCAAATGCCAAGTCGGATTGAGGAGTCGCAGTCTGCTTGGGCTGAAGGCGGAAGGCAGGCTGCTTTGGACTCTGGTAAAAGGATGTGAGATCTGTCTGATGGATGAATCACCCCATCAGCTGACAGTTGGTATTAATGCTGGCAAAAATGTTAAATAAAGCTGTGGCCATTTCCCTTATCCATTATACAGGTGTTGTGTGTTTATTGGGCAATGGATGGGTTAATGGGTTTGCAGTCAAGGGTTTCCCTGGACTGGCTAAGGAAGGGAAAGACATGACTGCTGCCCAGGAATGGGGGATGGATTAAATGGGATACATATGTAGCAAAGGGGACCGGTATATAGGGGAAGCTGGGGGTGGGCCCTTGACACTCAGCAGGAAGGGAGATATCTGACAGGAGCTTTCCCACCCTCCCTCCCTGTGTTGGTCAATGTTAGTAGTAGGTGGTGGTGGTGGTGGTGGTGTTTTCTCGGTGTCTGGTTGTCTCTGTTTTTGTTTTGTCACAGCGGAATACCTGGCCAGCGCATGGGAAGGCAAGTGCCAAGTCGGATTGGGGAGTTGCAGTCTACTTGGGCTGAAGGCGGAAGGCAGGCTGCTTTGGACTCTGGTAAAAGGATGTGAGATCTGTCTGATGGATGAATCACCCCATCAGCTGACAGTTGGTATTAATGCTGGCAAAAATGTTAAATAAAGCTGTGGCCGTTGCCCTTATCCATTATACAGGTGTCGTGTGTTTATTGGGCAACGGATGGGTTAATGGATCTGCAGTCATGGAGGTTGCACTCTGACTCAGTGAGTGCTGCACTGTGAGAGAGCAATTACTGTGGTCTGCACCACATTCTCCCTGCCCCGGTCCATTTCTTCCTAGAACAGTCCAGCTGCTTCTTAATACAGGGCTAAAGTAAAAACAAACAAAAAATGCCTTTCCATGAACTACATGTCCCGAGTGTTGCCTATTTAAAATTCAACAACCCTGATCAGTTACAAAAAAAAAAAAAAACCCAAAGAGAGCGGCATTCGTGGTGTGGAAAAGTCGCGAATAACCCACTCCACAGGAACAAGCAAAACACGGAGACTGACAACACTTACCGGCTACCCTCTACTCTTGACGCAAAATGCCCTGCTGTAATACTTATTTTGTAATATTTCTTTAATTGGAACTCAACTGCAGCATTTCTTGGTTGCAACAACAATAAGGTTCACCTCCTTTTATATTGGTATGAAACTATGGTCACTGTACCTTTAAATATCCATGTAGGTAAAATTAGGCTTTGTAGCAATCCCTTATGAGTAAGAGGAATAATTAGACAAAGTGACACTTTAGTGAGTTTTAGATACTGTGTAATATAAATAATAGTAATTGACTTGTTTGGTAAAAGTATTACTTAACTTAAAGGCAGTTCTGGCACTGGAAGGGTTAATTCACCCAATGAAGGAGAAATTAGAAGTCCGTTTCAACAAGCTGAGAACTAGGAGTGGAGAGTGGGGAAGTCCGTTTTAACAAGCCGAGGTCTGGGAGTGGAGAAGGTAGAATTCAGAGTTACAAGCCGAGGTCTAGGAGTGGAGAAGGTAGAAATCCGTTTACAAGCCGAGGTCGAGAAGTGGAGAAGGTAGAAATCCGTTTACTAGCCGAGGTATAGAAGTGGAGCAGGTAGGATCAGAAGTAGAGCAGCTGATCTTCATGCAGCACCTGTGCGAATAATCCAGCCCTTTGAATCTGGCGCGGTCCTCCTAAGTATCGTGGAGGGACCGCGTCAGAGAAAGGGGCGGGGCTGAGCGCCGTGAACCCGGAAGTGGGTTCCGGCGATGAATTACATGCCATGCTATACCTGACAGTACCCCCTTCCCATGGGGCATCCTCTGGGTGCACTATTTCGGTTTGGAGGGGTAGCGTTTGTGAAAGGCAGTAACTAACCTCCTAGCATGTACATTAGATGAATCTTCCCAAGTGTCTTCATCAACTCCATAACCTTTCCATCTGATAAGGTTTTGTAAGGAGCCACGGTGGACACGAGAATCCAAAATTTTGTGAATTTCATATTCTTCTTCACCTTGGACAATGATAGGTTCAGGAGTTGTTACTATTTCTCTATAAAAAGGATCAGGGATGTGTGGTTTAAGTAAGGAGACATGGAATACTGGATGAAGTTTAAAACTTGGAGGAAGTTTTAGTTTAACAACGTTATCATTAATGATAGTAATTACTTGAAAGGGACCAAGAAAAAGAGAGCTCAATTTCTTTGAAGGACGGCTTGTGGTAATATTCCTTGAAGAGAGCCAGACAAGATCCCCTACCTTGTAAGGAGGGGGAATTCTTCTATTATTGTCAAAAAACTTTTTCTGGTTATTTTGGGCGAGTTGAAGATTCTCCCGTAATTTGAGAAATAGAGAAGACATAAATTCGTTTTTTGATGTAACAGTAGGATTGGATGAAGTAATGGTTTGGATGGGGAATGAAGACGGATGAAAACCATAGTTGGAGAAGAAAGGAGTCATTTTCGTACTAGAATGAATGGTATTATTGTAAGAAAATTCGGCCATAGGTAACCATGTGGTCCAGTCATCTTGGAGGTATGAACAATAACATCGAAGATATTGTTCCAAACATTGATTAACCCTTTCTGTTTGCCCATTAGTTTGGGGATGATAAGCGGAAGAGAGTTTGCGTTGAATTTGAAGGGAGAGACACATCTCTTTCCAGAATTTGGAGGTAAATTGTGTCCCCCTATCAGAAATAATTTCTTCAGGAAGACCATGAAGTTTCACAATATTGTCAATAAAGACCTTAGACAATTCTACAGAGGAGGGTAATTTTTTTAAAGAAATGAAATGGGACATTTTTGTGAAGCGATCCACAACGACAAGAATAGTGGTGAAATGTTGAGAAGGTGGAAGATCAACGATAAAATCCATAGAAATGGATTGCCAAGGTTTTTCTGGAATAGGTAAGTTAAGTAGTAATCCAAAAGGTTGATTATGTTCTGGTTTAGACCTTTGACAGATAGGACATGTTTTGACATATAATGCAATGGTTCTATCCTGGCGAGGCCACCAATAATATCGTGAAGTTAGTTCAAGTGTTTTCTTTATTCCAGGATGTCCAGCTAGGGGGGAATCATGAACCATCTTAAGTAATTTATTCCTAAGAATGGGAGGAATATAAATTCTATTTTTAAAATAAAATAGACCATCCTTTTTTGTTAGTATAGGTGTTTTGGGAAGTTCAAGATCCTTCTGATTCAAATTCTTTATGTCATCATGAAGAGAAGAGAGGATTCCTATTATTTTGGTAGAAGGATAATCATCAGTAGTAGTTTTAGAAGGAATTCGAGAAAGAGCGTCAGCCTTTTTATTTCTATTTCCAGGTCTGTATATTAATTGGAAGTTAAATCGGTTAAAAAATAGGTTCCATCTAACTTGTCTAGCTGTAAGGGTTTTGTTAGTATAGAGATATTCAAGATTTTTATGGTCAGTATAAACTATTATAGGTTGTTTTGTATCTTCCAGAAGATGACGCCAATTTTCGAAGGCAGCTTTAACACTTAATAATTCTTTTTCACCAATAGGATAATTTTTTTCAGCAGAGCTCAAGGATCTTGAAAAAAAGGCAACTGGATGAAGTGGATCTTGTGGAGTCTTTTGTTGAGAAAGAACTGCTCCGATGGCTGCATCTGATGCATCAACTTCAAGAACATATAGGAATGTTGGATTAGGTAGTTGTAGAATAGGTGCAGTTGTAAATCTTTTTTTTAATTCGTCGAAGGCTGTTTGAGCATCTTTATTCCAATTAAAAGGACGTTTACTACTGTTGAGGAGGTTAAGAGGATGTGATACATCCGAATAGTTTCTAATAAATTTTCTATAGAAGTTTGCAAATCCAAGAAAACGTTGTAATTCTTTTGTAGTAGTAGGAGCAGGCCAATCAATAATACATTTGATTTTGGAATTATCCATCTTCAAAGAATGAGGTGAAATAATGTGAAATAATGTATCCTAGAAAAGAGAATTCAGTAACCTCAAAAAGGCATTTTTCTGGTTTAGCGTATAATTTATGAGTTCTCAGTCTAGATAGAACCCATCTAACATGTTTCCTATGTTCATCCAAATTGTTAGAATATATTAAGATATCATCTAAGTAGATAATAACACATACATCCAGAAGATCTCTAAAGATATCATTTATAAAATGTTGAAATGTTGCAGGGGCATTACAGAGCCCGAAAGGCATCACTAGATATTCGTAGAGACCATATCTTGTCCGGAAGGCGGTTTTCCATTCATCATCCTGTTTTATTCTAATGAGGTTATATGCGCCTCGAAGGTCGAGTTTAGTGAATATAGTTGCAGTTCTTAACCTTTCAATTAATTCATTTATTAGTGGAAGAGGATAACGATTTTTAATAGTTATTTTATTTAAGGCTCTGTAATCTATAATAGGACGGATGGTTTGGTCTTTATTCTTCACAAAGAAAATACTAGAAGCAGCAGGAGAGGTCGAGGGTCTGATGAACCCTTTGCGTAAATTTTCATTAAGATATTCTTTTAAAATTTCTAATTCCTTTTCAGAGAGTGGATAAATATGACCATAAGGAATAGGAGCTCCGGGTATGAGATCTATTGGGCAATCATATACCCGATGAGGAGGAAGTGTTTCCGCTTCTTTTTTACAAAAGACATCTGCAAAATCGGAGTAGAATGGAGGTATAACTGGTTCTACAGTAGTTTGGAGAATAGGAATGTGTTGTAAGCACGTTTTTTTACAGAAATCAGAAGCAAAGGAGATGGAGAAGGGAGACCACTTAATTAAAGGATCATGGTTTTTTAACCAATTAATTCCTAGAATGACGGGATAAAGTGGAGATTTAATAATATCAAATGTAATGAATTCAAAATGTACGTTGTTGGTAATCATTCTTAGAGGGATTGTTTCATCTTTGATGGGTCCTGAGGATATAAATGAACCGTCAATAACTCTGATTGGAATAAAATTGGTTTTTTGAACACAAGGAATTTTATTTTTTGAAACAAAAGAAAAATCAAGAAAAGTTCCATTAGCACCAGAATCAATGATGGCCTCAGTCACGATTCTTTTTGTATCCCACTGTAATATGAGAGATATAGAAAAATAAGTAGATGCTTTTCTTTTTTGAAAAACGTTCAATATAGAGGTAGATGAATGAAGCTTACCACCTTTTGAATGTTTCAGTAGAGGACATTCGGAAATTAGATGTTCATTCGAAGCACAATACATACATAAGTTTAGTTGTCTCCTTCTTATTCTTTCTTCAGAAGTAAGAGGACTTTTTATTATACCTACTTCCATAGGTTCAGTTTGTGGAGGAATTTTTTCAGGTAGTTTTAGAGTAGTGAAAGGTTTTCTCCAGGTAGAATTAGTAAGAACCCTTTCAGCTTTTCTTTCTCTTAGACGTCTATCAATACTGATAGACAGTTGAATCAATGCATTTAAGGTAGGAGGAAGTTCTGTACGAGAGAGTTCATCTTTCACAGCTTCAGATAATCCGAGACGGAATTGATTGCGTAAAGTAATGTCATTCCATTGGGTTTCTGTAGCCCATCTTTTGAATTCTGCAATATAATCTTCAACAGGTCTATTCTTTTGGTGTAATGTTCTGATGGTTAAATCAGCAGTAGTTTGTTTAAAAGGATCTTCATATAATAAAGACATAGCTTCAAAGAACTCATCCAATGAATCCAATATGGGATCATCATTTTCCAAAAAGGAATGGGCCCAGGCCATAGGTTCACCTCTTAAAAAAGAGATCACTGAACAGACTTTGGATCTTTCGGTGGGATAAGATCTAGGTTTTAAAGCTATTAGTAGTTTGCAAGAATTCAAAAACTCTCTGTACTTTGTTCTATCTCCATAAAATTTTTCTGGATTACAGACAGCAGGATCACCAGCCGATTGAAGAGCGGCATGAGGAAGATGACCTTGAATGTCTCTAACATAGGTTAATATTCTCTCATTTGTAATTTGCAGTTCCTGTAACCCTTGAGCAATCGTATCCACTCTATTGGTTAGGGCAGAAACTTGAGAGTTAATATCTGCTGGTTCCATTGAATAAGGCTGGATTATTCTGTAATACTTATTTTGTAATATTTCTTTAATTGGAACTCAACTGCAGCATTTCTTGGTTGCAACAACAATAAGGTTCACCTCCTTTTATATTGGTATGAAACTATGGTCACTGTACCTTTAAATATCCATGTAGGTAAAATTAGGCTTTGTAGCAATCCCTTATGAGTAAGAGGAATAATTAGACAAAGTGACACTTTAGTGAGTTTTAGATACTGTGTATTATAAATAATAGTAATTGACTTGTTTGGTAAAAGTATTACTTAACTTAAAGGCAGTTCTGGCACTGGAAGGGTTAATTCACCCAATGAAGGAGAATTTAGAAGTCCGTTTCAACAAGCTGAGAACTAGGAGTGGAGAGTGGGGAAGTCCGTTTTAACAAGCCGAGGTCTGGGAGTGGAGAAGGTAGAATTCAGAGTTACAAGCCGAGGTCTAGGAGTGGAGAAGGTAGAAATCCGTTTACAAGCCGAGGTCGAGAAGTGGAGAAGGTAGAAATCCGTTTACTAGCCGAGGTATAGAAGTGGAGCAGGTAGGATCAGAAGTAGAGCAGCTGATCTTCATGCAGCACCTGTGCGAATAATTCAGCCCTTTGAATCTGGCGCGGTCCTCCTAAGTATCGTGGAGGGACCGCGTCAGAGAAAGGGGCGGGGCTGAGCGCCGTGAACCCGGAAGTGGGTTCCGGCGATGAATTACATGCCATGCTATACCTGACACCTGCCAAGCTAGCGGGATAATCAAGGGACATCTCTTACCCCACCCCCTCGTTAACCTCTTCTACCCCACTCTTACTTTTCCCACTCTCTTTCTCCCTCAATGTTGAACATTACTCAAAATGCTCGGGGCATGCATTATATGTGAACTTATCGGTAACAGGAAATAACAATACCAAAATGTTTGCTCTAAAGTTAAACGGGGCACCTTGATAAGTGTACAAACATGACATATACACTGAATGTACTTACATGTCTAAAATATGCTCGCATGTCTCAATAAAAATTGTCAAATTGAAAGAAAAAAAACCCCCAAAGAAACAGAATAAAAAACAAAGAAACAGAAAATTCAATTATCAACACATAAGTTGCTGCTTCTCAGTGTAATACACAGTTAGGCCCAGTCAGCCTCAGAGAACCTTCTCTATCCAGTGTGGTCAGCACTTACATCTTGTGTCCCACTAAAGAGAGACTTCCTGGGGTGGATTCCCTTTTCACATGGGTGGAAATCTCAGTCCATCTCAGGAAAATTTGAGCCTGATATATTTCAACCACTGCCATTCTGGCTGCTGAGTTATATGAATGTTGTGGTTTTAATTATAATACATATTATATATATATATATATATATATATATATATATATATATATATATATTTTATACAAATAAAAATAGGGGAGGGGCTTACGAGTCTGTTTAACTGTAAAGCAATAAATACTATGCCATATGCCTATCTTTTAGAGTAGATTTTGAATTGCTGTAAATAATTTGGGTTACTGTTGATAAGACCTATCTCTTTAATCATGATCCATGTTGTGAACAGGAACATGTGCAGGAAACATTGGTCTTTATGTCGAACTGCTGCACATTTTGCCTTGGGCCAGTCTGTGGGAACAGCGGTAGTATTCAGAGATTGATTCACAACTACTTAATGAGTTCGATGAACTGTGCTGACAAGCCAGGAGTGAGTTACTGCATGGCTCATGGTCTAATTATAGACTTGTGCTGAATTATGTAGTTAGAGGATCAGTAATTACATTAAATTAAATCTGTCTTGCACCATTTTCAGGGAGTTGCAGTTCCTTCTGTACTTACAGAATGGACATAAACACATGTAGGTCATGCCAGCGTGACCCTTGTTACCAGCAGATATACCAGGGCAGCAAGTCAATAAACTCTTTAAAATGACCTGTCCGTATCTAGTAATAGAACACATCAGAACTGGCTACAGCTTGCATTAAATACATTTTGCCAATAAGTGTCCATGGGCAAGACAACTAACAGAATATAAATGCCTACATCAAAACCTCAAAATGTTTAAGCAGGGCCTTCTTCGTGACCCTTTTCTATAATGGTAATGGTAAAATGTACTGGCACTATAGAAATGATGATAATTTTAATAGACTTGTTATTTTGAACAGCACTCCCATTAGTCCAAATTTAAAGGCCCACTAAAGACAGACCTTTATCGCCATGTCCTTCTAACTCTGCAATTATTATTATTATAAAAAAAAAAAAATTAGGGTTGAATTCATCTCCAGACGTGTCATACATACAAAACTCGCTCATGTGACGTGGAAGCCTACGGGAAGCTTGAATGGGCGCACCGCACTCATCAAGCATGCTCACTAGGTCCCCAATGTTCCTCTAGGAGTAGCATTAGAGAGGTGAGCAGTGCCGAGGGAACATCAGCACCAGTAAAGGGCAAGTAAAACTTCTATTTTCTTAATTTTTATGGCAAATGGTGAGATACGGGGCACCTTACCACTACTAGGGACAGGGACACTATAGCGTTAGGAATACAGGTTTGTATTGCTAACTCTATTTTGCTCAGTTAACACAAACCTATCAATTTCCTGCTTCAACGTTTCAGATATTGTATTCAGAGATAAAACTGCTAGCCGTACATCTTTCCCATCTGTGATCACACCTGCAACAGGAGCACAAATGCTCTTTTAAGGGACACACTAAGAAAGTCCAGAACTACTAAAGCATATTGTACTGTTCATTGCACTCTTTGATCAATTTAGCCATAATTTCTACCAAAACCATTTTAAAATGCTCTGACAAAAGAAACAACAGTGGACTCACATAGCTCCCAAGCCCAGACCCTCACCTGAAACCTGGATAAGAAGGGGTATTATCTGTGCACAGTTGGTAATAGGCTGAAAGCACTTGGGACTGACTAATTGTAGAGCTTGCATCCTATTACTGCTGGCTAGATCAGGGGTGGAACCCTTTCACGTAGTGTATCAACATCATGATCTCAGCCCAAAAAATACTCATAGTAAAGAATTTGGAGGCTAGTGAGTATGTGCAGCATAATGTCATGCGGCACCAGTCAGAGTTTTACTCCACTATTTCACTGAAGCACCTATAGTGGCTGTTAGCAGTAAAGTCACTAGAGGCAGGTTAACCCTGCAAGAAAAACAGTTCTGTTCATGCAGAACTTCATTGAGATGAAGTGGTCTGGGAGCCTATATAGTCTCTTTAAACCACTTGAAAATTGTTTAACACTGAATAGAGGGACCGACTCCAGGCACTATAACCAATTCAATAATATAAATTGGTTATAGTGCCTATAAGGTCCCTTTAAGTTTCCACTGCTTAAATCCTAAACTTAAACTTCATTTTTACATTTTCATGGTCTCATCACTTTCTCCCATATTCTTATAATTCTAAATGAGCTAAGCTGCAGAGGAAAAAAAATCAGTACTATGATTGATGAACACTGTGACTTTGCAAATTATTTCTTCAACACAATCAGATTTGTAGTCATTGGCAATTTTCTGAATATACATTAGGGCAATATCTGGTGCAGTAGAACGCTGCAGTGTGTCAGAAAATGATGGACTTATATTACCGTAAATTAACTGATTCATGCACATAGCAGAGGCCAGCAATGTATGTATGTGACATTTTATTTTCTTAATGATTGGATAAACTTAAAGGGACACTATAGTCACCAGAACAACTACAGCTTAAAGTAGTTGTTCTGGTGAGTATAGTCAGTCCCTGCAGGCCTTTTTATGTAAACACTGTCTTTTCAGATGGCTGCTAGAGGTACTTCCTGGCGCAGTGCTGCACACTTCTGACTTTCAGTGTCTCCATCCTCTGCATTTAGACACTGAACTTTCCTCACAGAGATGCACTGATTCCATGCATTTCTATGAGGAGATGATGATTTGACAGGGCCCCACCCCCAGCCCGCCTCTTTGACTGAGATCGTTAGAGTTGACAAAGCATGGTGATTGCCTGAGATCATCACTTCTGATGATGTCCACCAAGACCCTGGAGGCAGATCAGGGGCAGAGTCAGCACTAGCACTCAGGAAATAAGGTATGATTTTACTATATTTAGGAGGGCCAAGGGGCTACATAGTGTTTTTAACACTAAAGGGTCAGGAATACACATAGTGTTCCTATAAAGAGAGACTGACACTACCTCAATTTTAGCACAAAATAATAGGCCACTAAAAGTTAGTTATAGGTTGCGCAATTCCCCCCCAATTCTTTACTCAGAGGCGCTCAGATATTTTTGACTAATACACTTCAGCAGAAAGAGGAGAAAACAAGAAATAAAACATAATTGAGACATGGCTGCCAACATTCGACTCAGTGGGCCTCTTTTTAAAATAAGTTAGAAAAGATGGAAGGCAGACGGTTTACAGGCAAGCCTTATATCAGACAAACATGAAAGGACCACTCTAGGCACCCAGACCACTTCAGCTTAATGAAGTGGTCTGGGTGCCAGGTCCAGCTAGGGTTAGCCCATTTTTTTTTTATAAACATAGCAGTTTCAGAGAAACTGCTATGTTTATAAATGGGTTAATCCTTCCTCCAATTCCTCTAGCGGTTGTCTCATTGACAGCCGCTAGAGGCGCTTGCGTGATTCTCACTGTGAAAATCACAGTGAGAATACGCAAGCGTCCATAGGAAATGCTTTCCTATGAGACCGGCTGAATGCGCGCGCAGCTCTTGCCGCGCGTGCGCATTCAGCCAAATGGAGGAGAGCTCCCCGTCCAGCGCTGGAAAAAGGTAAGTTTTTACCCCTTTCCTCTCCCCAGAGCCGGGTGGGAGGGGGACCCTGAAGGTGGGGGCACCCTCAGGGCACTTTAGTGCCAGGAAAACGAGTACGTTTTCCTGGCACTATAGTGGTCCTTTAAGAAAACATAGTTTAAGCATGCAGAATCTCGCCTGTGTGGGCTTAGGAGATAAGGGTCTCACATATCCCAGATACCAAGGCAGAATTCCTAGGCACTATGTCGACCTGGGATTTGTTGAGCCCTGCCATAGATAGTGCTAAAGTATCTCCTGACCATACCTATAAAGCACATTACCTCATAGAAGGGAACAAGTTAAGAGCTTTTTTCCCAGATACCAAGGCAGAATTCCTAGGCACTATGTCGACCTGGGATTTGTTGAGCCCTGCCATAGATAGTGCTAAAGTATCTCCTGACCATACCTATAAAGCACATTACCTCATAGAAGGGAACAAGTTAAGAGCTTTTTTGAAAGAAAGGAAAAAGGTATATAATCATCAAAGGGATAGCTTAAAATTGTCATTCATCTATACCATGGGTAGTCAACCTGGTCCCTACCGCCCACTAGTGGGCGTTTCAGGATTCCAGGTGGGCGGTAGGGATTTCCTCATTTTGAGAGATTGGACGGGCGCGAGCCAGCGGTACCCCTGAGACCGGGTACCCGCCATTACCATTTGTGGCCCCGGCCACCGTCCAAGGAGTTCATTGGGTGGCCCATGCTGTCCGGGCCACCCGATGGTTATGGATTGTAAGGGAGCCCGGTCAGCGCTGGGCACTTTAACAGCGCGACCGGGCCCCCTGTGATTACATCACACAGAGCTGGGAGGAAGTGACTGCACGTCACTCCTCCCAGCTAACACACAGACCGCGCGGGAGGAAGCAGAGGGAATTAGAGTGGGAACTCTGACTCCCATCCACCTGAGTCACCACTGGACCCCAGGGAATGTCACACTCCTGCACCTAAAAGGTAGGAAACAGAAGGGTGACTAAAATATTTTGTGTGTATGTGTCTTTGTATGTATGTGTCCTATGTTTGTCTTTGTATGTGTGTGTGTGTCTGTCTATATATATATATATGTGTGTATGTCTTGTCTTTGTATGTATGTGGTGTGTGTGTCTTTGTATGTGTGTCTTATGGATGTGTCTTTGTATGTATGTGTGTCTTGTCTTTGTATGTCTGTATGTATGTGTGCCTGTCTGTATGTATGTGTGTGTGTCTGTATGTATGTATGTATGTAATATGTGTGCCTGTCTGTTTGTCTGTATGTATGTGTGTGTGTGTCTTGTATGTGTGCCTATATGTTATAGCTGCCTAGCTCAGCCCTCCTACTGGGCATTGCTATAAGGAAGGTTAAAAAATAGAAAAAAGGGGGGGGGAAAGGGTGGGGAGGGGAATTGAGGAGAGCAGCTGACGCACAGATGAGAAATCATATTATGAGCAAACAGAGAAGTCGTCTGAATATCACCGAAAGAGGAGACCTTCGTTTGTTCCTTACGAAAATCGAACCAGATATCAAATATTTAGTCTCGCAGCATCAACCTCAAGGATCTCATTAATCACTAGTAAAGGTAATTACAATTTTCTTTATTGTTTTCTCAATAAACTTTCTAAAGTTAAAAACCTAAACATGCATAAAGTAAAAATAAAAAGATAAATGTACGTACATTTATTTTTTAAAAACACCACCTTTCTAAAAAATATTCCGCTCTTGCGCGAACACTGGTGGGCGGTAAGGAAATTTTTCCATCAAGAAAGATGCATTAGTGGGCGGTAGGTAGAAAAAGGTTGACTACCACTGATCTATACTAATTCTTGCACTCATTTCATCAGGCATACATTTTGTTGACACATTATTTCTGTTGGTAAGATTGTTTACTTATTATCTTTTCTGTCTGTGATAACCATTCAAAACACATATTTTATTTTTATTTTTGTCAGTCGCATTTATTTTACAATATTTATGCAGTGCCCTTTGGGTCTTAGGACACAGAATTATTTTAGTAATAGTTAAGTTATCAACTAGAATAATTAACTAAAACAGTAAAGTAAACTTGCAAGGGGATCACCGTTCCCCATTTATAACGGATCTTGTGCTCTCTGAGCCATTGAGTGGTCTGTCAGAAAGACTGCTGCAACTTGATGGTATAAAAGGTGAGTTGACATCCTTCAAAGGACACACAAGGAGACTCTCTGGTTTCCCCCATAAGCACCCCCCTGTCAGAGTCCCGCATAAATTTAATTAAGACATCCTGTATGGCGTCTGGGAGGTGCCTTTGGAGTCCTAGGAAGGCGAAAGCAGCAGTCCAAGAGAACTATTTTGGCCTGTTTGGGCGGTAACACTTCATTGGAGATGGCGTAAGGAACCCCCAGAGACTTAAATTTCTGGGCTTTGACCAATCCTCCATGCTTGCCATGCAGTTGGTCAGGTCTGTGCAATGGTATTGTTGGGCGTTCATTTTTGTATCAATAGCTGTCAGAGCCACCTTCACACTCTCCAAATATTTCTCCACAGAGACTATTCTGCCAGTGAAAATCAACACTCTCTCCTGCACCACTGCCATATCCTCCCGGATTTAATGTAATAGTGCCTTTATATCAGCTGTAGTGGAAGGTGCTGCGTCCCCAACTGTAGATGCCCATTTAGCCTCTGGTACTTGGGAGATGGTGGGTATTGTGACGGGTAATGGTATGCTGTCCATGTCCGAAGATTCTGACGTTTAAGCTGCCACAGGTGCCAACTAGACAGACTAGCAGCCGGTTTCTTTTTCTCTGGTGCTTTTTAACTTTTTCCCAATCCCAGCCAGAGGGAACAGGTTACAATTACCTGTATTTATTTATTTGCATGTTCAGGACATGTAATATACATATATAAATATCTGACAGCTGTTCACATTTCAAAGCGGCTCTGTCAGTTTGCAAGTTTTGTTTTTAAATTATTTTAAGTCCTATTTTTCCTAGCATTCAAAAACTTTTATTTTTTTTTATTGTTTGGAAATTTACAGTATTTTTTGGTTATCCTTTAGGAAAAGTAGGGGCTACTTTTTCTCATGGGGAGCATGATCTTCTGCAATTTCTTGCAATGGGTGGACTTAAGGCAACGTTAATTTCAGAATCCATAGGTCCAAACAATTCGACACAAGGGCACAGGATAACAAAATGGAGTCCCTCAGGTACTGACATCCAGCACAAGGAAGAAAACATAATAAATATAAAGGTAAGTAACAAGAAAGGAATGTAATCATTAAGATACTCCGGCATAAGGAAACGAAATGTGAAAGAAGGAAAAAAAAAAACTATGACAGAACAATTTTAACCATACAACCTCTGTTCTTGTTATTGTACTGGTTATGCTATGTCACAGCTACATTGACTCCCACTGTCTATCCCTAATTCTTAACCTGCGCTGTTTGTTCAAATACCACAGAGGACATCATCAGAAAACACAGCAAAGGCTTCTACTTCCAAAGTAGAAAACTGATAACTGAAATACAAGTCAGTGAAATCCCAGCTCTAAGCAGTACTGGGTTTGTGCACAGAGAGTTTTGGAATGCTAGTCACCCCTGCTACATACACATTGTGTAGACAAACAGCCAGTTTGAAAGAGTTCTAATCACTGCAAACAGAGTTAAACAGATAGCGTCTCAATCGCAATTTAACCCTTATACTGCTAGGTCAAACATGTCCAACAGTTCAGACTCCACAGCCCAGAACGAGAGGCTCCAGATTGACCATGCAGGTTCCTGATGTGGGCAGAGCTCAAGTACAATTACTATCATCGCTTGCCTTGACTACTGCAATCCACTTCTCGGTATTCTTACCTGTTCCCAGCTGGCCCCATTATAGTCCAAAATAAATGCATCAGCAAGGCTCATCTTCCTGACTGCCCGCACCGCCCATGCCTCTCCCCTCTGTCAGTCCGTACACTGAATTCCCATAAGATATAGGGCTCAATTTAAAATTCTTAGAGGGCATGAGGGACCAAGTTGACAACCGCTGCAGTAAACTATTCCAGTAACCTACTTTTTTCACATACATGATATACATGCTAACCTTACGTTATTATAATTGTTCTTGAACGGTTTAACCTCAAATTTGCCTTCAGTGTCGATCTCCACTTCCCCACAGGCGGCATCAAGCTTCTGTAATTTTGAAGCGGAGACAGGCAAGTGTGCCGCTGATTGGCTGAGAGAGGTCAGCTGACGATCTCAGCCAATCAGTGACACCTCTTTCGCAAAACTTGCTTTGACAGAAATTTATTTTTTCAAAGACAGTTTTGTGAATAGGAAAATGACTCCTTTCAGCCAATCAGCGGCACCCCTGCCCGGTGGCACTCTGTGCTTCCTAAAACTGAAATTTCAGAAGCCGGGGGAGGGGAGTGGAGGCAACAAACCATTTGAGAATTAATTTACATAAAGCTGTTTTGGTGCCTGGAGTGTCCCTTTAAGCAGTTGCATAACAAGCCTCCAACTGCGGGGCCTTCATATTCTTTTTTCCATTTTTTTATTTTTGGTTGGACAATAAGAGAAATAGCATTTTCAAATACAATGGCTTACATATTGATATATCGTCACATCGTCCAATATTTTGAGGCAGGTAAACATCATACATAGCATAAATATAATCAAGCCTTTTTATCAAGAAGAAAAAAAAAATGAAGAGGAGTATAGAAAAATGAAAAGAAACAGTAATGGGTAGAGCAGGCACTAGGAGCCCTTCTGACCGGTGGTTCCAAACCAAGAGCTCAGACCACACAAGGATTTGGGTATTCTTTTCCAGTGAGGAAACACTGATTAAAATTAATTCAATGTGCATTATAAAGTATTGCCCTGTAAAGGGCAAGGAGTAAATTAAAATCAACATTAATGTAGTAATTTGAATGTATGCGTGATTCCTGTAGGTCTGCGTATTGAATATTTTAATTTCACAAAATAACACTGGCTACACTTGCATTTAGCACATTTGTTAAAAGACTAACAGGTACACGTTACAACAATGGATTCAATTTGGCACTGGCCACTGGATATCAACAGCTTATAGGTCTAAACAGCTGAATCCAACATGTAAAAAAAGTATAGTCATCTGTGAGTTTAGAATTCAACTTCACAAAACAACTGCACAGAACCAAGTTATTAGCAAGAGGCTGCGCACTTCACCAAGCAGAAAATGTTCAATTAAAACCAAAGCTACTCACGGTTGGGTGAAATCGTGGGTTACAAAATCAGAGCTCTTGAAAAGTAGAAAGATGTCACTCAGAGTTTTGCATTTCAAAGAGCTGTTCATTGCAATCCAATAAGCATCCTACGCAGAAATGAGGGAGAGGGAAAGTAGTTCATGTACTTTAATGTGTTTGTTCAATGACTTTGCACATATAACTTTTACAGCAAATATTGTTTTTTACAGCAAAAAAATAAAAATATAAAAAGGCACATTTAAGCTTCACAGATATATTATTGTTTTAACATTGCATTTCATGTTTGGAGGGTTTTAATAAGCAACTGCATACAAATATAGTTTATTTTAAATGCACATAGACATTTTTACTGAAACCGTAAACTACCACCATCTGGTGGTGACATGATAGACCATGAAGTTAGATTCTCTTGCAGAGAAATCTGCCATGTCTCATAGTAATAACCCAAATACTAGCAACTAATTAAATATATAATGCTATTAAAAATCATTGTTTATAAGTGTTTTACAAACCGTACATGTTCCAAGTATATACAGAAAAAATGTAATGTAATTAGCTTCACAGCAGCACTTTAAAGATAAATTATAGTCACCCGAACAACGGAAGCTTAATGTAGTGGTTCTGCTGCCTATGTCCCTGCAGGCTTTTCAATGTAAACAATGCCTTTTCAGCTGCATTTACATTGTTGCATAGTAACACCTCTAGTGACAGTCACTCAGACGAGTGTGCATGGAGGCAATGAACATTACCCATAGAGAAGCATTGATTAAATGCAACTCTATGACAAGATGCAAATTGGCGTAGCGCTGTGTTTTACTGTACATGCGCAGCAGCCTCTCAATGTTTTCCCATAAAGCATTGGATTATCTGAGATCCATAAAGTTGATGATCTCAGCCACAGAGGTGGGACCAGCTGCATGTTGGGGGGAAAAAAGGTGACTAAAATCACCTTTTCAGAGTGATCTAATTGGGCCGGGAACCTTAAAAGCCACACTGGCACTACAGTTTCAGGAATACATCTTTGTTTTTTCTGACACTATAGTGTTCCTTTAAATATAAGGATCCCTTCCATATATTTTTAAGAGAATTGTTAGTTTATATTATGGAATGATTTGTGAAAACTACTGTGTTTGTTTCAGTGTGTGAATGAATGCCTGCTTAAAGGGGCACTAAGCACTGTTACCACTTTCTTTAATTGAATTGCTTATAGTGCCTGGAGTCCCATGCCACTATCCCTCCATTCAGCATTAAATCATTTTTTTTTAAAAATTTTTAACAGTTTATCACTAATTAAGGGTCCACGGCTTTCCACACTGGAGGTATGGCTAAAGCAGAGATTACACACTTCCTTTTAGCCAAACCAATTCATTCAAGCAGTGGACACTGTGATAGGATGAAAATAGTCAGCTGATACTCTCTGCCAATCCCAGCGATCCATTTTGCTCAGGCCAATCTCCATCATTAGCCCAAACAGCTTACATGGGCTTGGCAGCTGGGGACACTTGTTTAGAATGAAAACATTAAAATCTGTTTAATGCTCAATGAAAGGAAGGCACCAGGAGACTCCATATACTATAAACACTTCGATGAAATGAAGCAGCCATGGGCTCTGCAGTGCCCCTTTAAAGTAAATAAGTCTCTCTTCACTAATTGAGTTGTGTTTCTCTATATTTCATTTATTGAGCGAATTACTATGCGTCCGCTAAAAAGTACATGCAAAATTGTACAGATCAAGAAAAAAGTATTGCAATCAATAAATACATCAAAAATAAACTCCAATATATATAACTTGATTGAATTCTATGAAGAAGTACGTAGAAGTCTTGCCTTTCTTCCATCTCTGACTGGATGTCCACTTTGTGAAACTCAATCTCTCTAAAACTGAACTCCTTGTCTTTCCTCCTCCTAATACTGATCCTCCTCTCTCACTCTCCCTTCAAGTCAGTGATATCCACATAAGCCCACCCTTGCAAGCACGCTGTCTTGGCATCATACTTGACTCTGGCCTCACCTTTGAGCCTCACATCCAGTTTGTTGCCAAACCCTATAGATACCAACTTAAAAACATAGCCCGCATCCGCCCCTTTCTTACACAAAATGCTACCAAGGAGCTTGTCCGTGCTCTAGTAATTTCCTGCATGGATTATTGTAACCCTCTCCTGATTGGTCTCCCCAAAAGCCATATTGCCCCGCTACAGTCCATAATGAACGCTGCTGCCAGGCTGATTTTCCTCTCTAGTCGGTCCTTCTCACACCTCACCCTTCTGCCAGTCCTTACATTGTCTCCCTGTATCCTATAGGAGTCAATTCAAAGTGCTAACCCATACATTTAAAGCACTGAACAATTCTAGCCCCTCACATCTCTTCACAGATCCAAAGGTATGCCCCTCCTCGTTCCCTCTGCTCGGCCCGTGACCACCTCCTGACCGCTGCTTGCACTCGTACGGCCAGCTCACGCTTTCAGAACTTCTCGCGGGCGCCTCCTTTCCTATCGAATAGCCTGCCTACCCCCATCAGACTCTCCCCTAGTCTTCAATCCTTTAAGAAGTGCCTTAAAACCCATCTCTTTAGGAAAGCTTATGGCCCCCCAGAGTAACCTCTACCTTACATACCTGTCTCCTGCTCTCACCTATAAGGCAGTGCTTTACTCTCTCCCCCAGCTCTGCTTCACTCCCATCCTATTTGATTGATATTTCCTGTCCTAACGTGTCTTATACCTCACCTCCTATAGACTGTAAGCTTGTTTGAGCAGGGTCCTCTTCAACCTATTGTTCCGCAAGTTTTCTTGTAATTGTCCTATTTATAGTTACATCCCCCCTCTCATAATATTGTAAAGCGCTACGGAATCTGTTGGCGCTATATAAATGGCAATAATAATAATAATAGATCAGGGTGTTGCAGTGGATGTAATCTATTTGGATTTTGCCAACGTGTGTGATACAGTTCCACACAATAGATTAGTCTTCAAATTCAAAGAAATTGGTCTAGATGAAAATGCTTGTTCTTGGGTAGAACATTGACTTAAAAACAGAGTACAGAGAGTTGCCATTAACGGTACATTTTCAAGCTGGACAGAGGTGGCAAGTGGTGTCCCTCAGGGTTCCATTTTGGGACCTCTTCTATTTAACATGTTTATAAATTATCTTTAAAAAAGCATTTAAAGTCATGTGTCAGTGTTTGCAATTGACACAAAGCTCTGTAAAGTAATACAATGTAAGCAATCTTTGCTGCAGAGGGATTTAGATAGACTGGGGACTCAAATGCCAGATAAAATTTAATGTAGAGAAACGCAAAGTTATGCACTTCGGCGTGATGCACAAGCAACTTAATGGAAGCGAATTATAGATAACCACACACGAGCAGGACTTGGGAATTGTTATAGACAACAAACTATGCAACAATGTGCAATGTCAATCAGCAGTGGCTAAGGCCAGTAAGTATTGTCATGCATGAAAAAGGGCATTCATTTCTCGGGATAAGAATATAATTTTCCCTCTTTATAAAATCGCTAGTAAAACCACATCTTGAATATGTGCAATTTTGGGCACCTGTTCGAAAGAAGGATATTATGGCACTAGAAAGAGTGCAGAGGCTGGCTACAAAATTAATAAAGGAATGGAACATATCAGCTATGAAGAAAGGTTAACAAATTTAAGCCTCTTTAGTTTAGAAAAACATTGCCTCAGAGGGGATATGATAACATTATACAAATATATTCATGGCTAATACAAACCATTGTGTGGAAATCTATTAACAAAGAGAACTTTACATAGGACACGAGGTCATGTGTTTAGACTGGAAGAAAGAAGATTTAGTCTAAGGCAAAATAAAGTTTTTTTTACCATAAGAACAATAAGGATATGGAATTCTTTGCCTGAAGAAGTGGTTTTATCAGAGTCTGAACAGATGTTTAAACAGCAACTAGATGCATACTTGCGAAAACAGAATATTCAAGGATAATAATTTTCAATGTAGGGTTAATGCTTCTGGCTCCAAGGATTAATCTGCCTGCCAATCTGGGGTCAAGATGGATTTTATTTTCCTAGTTTGTTGCAAAATTGGAATACTTTAAACTGTTTTTGTTTTTTTTTTGCCTTCTTTTGGATCAACAGCAAAAAACTAATATGAGGAAGGCTAAACTTGATGGACGCAAGTCTCTTTTCAGCCTATGTAACTACACACACACACACAAGCATACAGGATCTCACACTCAACATCTCAATATGTAATCGCCCAGGGACGGTCATAGGTCTTTAGGTGTCCTGTGCGAAAATTCCTCATCGTGCCCCTCCCTGGCCACAACCTTTTCCTGGCCCTGTTAAATGATAAGGGGATTGCAATATCTAGACCAATATAAATACATCAGATCTGGAAAGAGTTGAATTGGAGATTTTTTCCAGCTTGGCTGATTTGGCATAGGTTAGTCCTTACTATGGTGACAATAGATTAGAATAAATGCCTGTGTGGTGCTTTACACATCCTCATCTCCTTGTGCAATTTTCCTGACCATCCTTGTGTGTCTCTTCTAATCCTCTCTTTCCACCTTGTGTGCCTCTTATTTCCTTTTACCATCTTGTCTCTTAGCTTACTTACATCTTGTATGTCTTAACCCATTTTTGCCCTCCACATAACCATACAGTCACATACAAAGACACACAAACACAAAGTTACACAATACACACAATCACATAATGTACATATAAATATCAAATAAACAGGGCTGCACTCCAGTTACAGGAAACCTGCAATCCTGTAAGGAACATTTCTTTTGAAGGACATATAAAGCAAAAAGAATGTGGTGGTGGCCCCATCTCTGGATATAGAAAGTACAGAAAACAATGAAATCCAGGCACTCAGCTTTTTAATATTGACAGCCTTTTTAATAGAATGTTGCCTATGTGTGTTATGTTCCTTTGCAAAGTCTGTGGACTTTAACATGGAAACATGGAAACCATGTTAAAGGATAGGATTGTTGAACATCTAAAATCACATGGATTTCAAGATCAGAGACAACATGGGTTTACTTCAGGGAGATCATGCCAAACTAATGTTATTGATTTTTTTTGATTGGGTAACTAAAATTATAGATCAGGGTGGTGCAGTAGACATTGCTTACCTAGATTTCAGTAAGGCTTTTGACACTGTTGCACATAGAAGGCTTATCAATAAACTGCAATCTTTAAGTTTGGATTCCAATATTGTAGAATGGGTAAGGCAGTGGCTGAGTGACAGGCAACAGAGGGTTGTAGTCAATGGAGTATATTCAAAGCTTGGGCTTGTCACCAGTGGGGTACCTCAGGGATCTGTACTTGGTCCCATTCTCTTTAATATTTTTATTAGAGATATTGCAGAAGGTCTTGATGGTAAGGTATGTCTTTTTGTTGATGATACTAAGATGTGTAACAGGGTTGATGTTCAAGGAGGGACAAGCCAAATGGCAAATGATTTAGCTAAACTAGAAAAATGGTGAGAGTTGTGGCAACTGACATTTAATGAGGTTAAGTGCAAGATAATGCATCTTGGACGTAAAAATCCAAGGGCGGAGTACAGAATATTTGATAGAGTCCTAACCTCAACATCTGAGGAAAGGGATTTAGGGGTAATTATTTCAGATAACTTAAAGGGAGGCAGACAATGTAATAGAGCAGCAGGAAATGCTAGCAGAATGCTTGGTTGTATAGGGAGAGGTATTAGCAGTAGAAAGAGGGAAGTGCTCATGCCATTGTACAGAACACTGGTGAGACCTCACTTGGAGTATTGTACGCAGTACTGGAGACCGTATCTTCAGAAGGATATTGATACTTTAGAGAAAGTTCAGAGAAGGGCTACTAAACTGGTTCATGGATTGCAGGGCAAAACTTACCAGGAAAGGTTAAAGGATCTTAACATGTATAGCTTGGAGGAAAGACGAGACAGGGGGGATATGATAGAAACATTTAAATATATAAAGGGAATCAACACAGTAAAGGAGGAGATTCAATTTAAAAGAAGAAAAACTACCACAAAAAGAGGACAGTGTCTTAAATTAGAGGGGCAAAGGTTTAAAAATAATATCAGGAAGTATTACTTTACTGAGAGGGTAGTGGATGCATGGAATAGCCTTCCAGCTGAAGTGGTAGAAGTTAACACAGTAAAGGAGTTTAAGCATGCGTGGGATAGGAATAAGACAAGATGGGCCGAATGGTTTTTGTCTGCCATCACATTCTATGTCAAGATTTAGAATGTCAATTAACTGGACTTTCTTGTTTTGTGTACACAGATACAAATACATGCAGAGTCACAACATACATAATCATACAGTTACACATATAGTGCATACCCAGACAGTCAAATAAACACAGAGATATACATACACCATATCAGTCACATATACACTCACACACACAGATCCAGTGAATAAACTACAACAGGTTTGAAATAACTTATCTAGAATTAAAAAGAAATGGATCTGCTATTACCCTTGGAGAACTCCAGTTAAGCTTAGGAAAAACATTTCCACCCAGCAAGTTGATTGCTTCTTGCACTTTTATTGAAAATTCAGGAAATTCTGGTGCCTGAAAAGAACAAATAAAATTAAATTATAAGATAAACAGATTTACTATAACGTTCCATTTAGGCCAAAAGATGTATAATAAAATTGTTACTTTATTAAAGGGATACTATATTTCCAGGAATACAAAGCTGCCTATGGGAAAGCAGTTTGAGTATCGTACCATAGTATGTGCATGAAGTAGGCTTTTCTCATAGCAAAAATTGGTCAGTGGGGGTAGCGCCGATCCACTGAGAACAAATTTGAGTGCAAGCTTCCACTATATCTGTAGTGCTAAAGGCACTTCTTCAGCAGAAAGTAAAAAAGGTATTTTAGTATCCCTATTGTAGATGATTTCTTATAACAGGACCTTGGTGAGATAATGTGATGTAGAAGCATCAGGTCAAGAAGTCAAGCCGTGTGGTGGGGGATCCAAGGATCTCTGATTAATCTGAATGGCATTCCCACCACAGTTGGAGTAGGATATCTGTGGCTAAAAGGCGCCACCAACATCTAACATTAAATGTGAGGTCAATCAAACGCAGAAATAAAGACTAGCAGTACCAAAAGGAGAGTAATGTATATATAATTTTTTGCATTTAAAGGACCACTATAGTGCCAGGAAAACATACTCGTTTTCCTGACACTACAGTGCCCTGAAGGTGCCCCCACCGCCGGGCTCTAGGGGAAGGAAGGGGTTAAACTTACCTCTTTCTCCAGCGCCGGGAGGGGAACTCTCCTCCTCCTCCTCTCCTCCTCCATAGTGACGTTATCGGCTGAAAGCGCGGATGCGCGGCAGGAGCCGCGCACATTCAGCCAGTCCATAGGAAAGCATTCTCAATGTTTTCCTATGGAGGCTGGCATCTTCTCACTTTGAAAATCAGTGAGAAGAGTGGAAGCGCCTCTAGCGGCTGTCAATGAGACAGCCACTAGAGGCTAGATTAACCCTATTATAAACATAGCAGTTTCTCTGAAACTGCTATGTTTATAGAAGAAAGGGTTAATCCTAGATGGACCTGGCACCCAGACCACTTCATTAAGCTGAAGTGGTCTGGGTGCCTATAGTGGTCCTTTAACGTGCAACTTTAAAATGGTGTATTAATTTGCATACATTTTTCCATAAAGATTGGGATAGGTAAGGACATTTGTGTTTGTAGTGTGTAGTACATTTACGAGACCCCATGTCCAAGGGAATCAGGAATCATGCATATAGTTTCAAAGAAGGAGTGTTGCCTGTTTATAGGGATGACTATTAATCTCTGAGGAGGACAAAACATATCTCCTCGTGGAAGTCGGAGTCAAAACATCTCGAAAAAGCAGTGGAAAACGCTGAGTTAGGGATAAGTGAGGTAATGTCAAGATTACTCATTGATCCAGCATATAGAAATTTACCACACCTAGGTAACATCTTACCGGGCCTTAGAATGGCTGGACTTAAAGGACCACTATAGTGCCAGGAAAACATACTCGTTTTCCTGGCACTATAGTGCCCTGAGGGTGCCCCCACCCTCAGGGACCCCCTCCCGCCCGGCTCTGGAAGGAGGAAAGGGTTAAAAACTTACCTTTTCCAGCGCTGGGCGGGGAGCTCACTGCTTCCTCTCCTCCTCCGTTCCTCCTCCTGGGCTGAATGCGCACGCGCGGCAAGCGCTGCGCGCGCATTCAGCCCGTCGCATAGGAAAGCATTTACAATGCTTTCCTATGGACGCTTGCGTGCTCTCACTGTGAAAATCACAGTGAGAAGCACGCAAGCGCCTCTAGTAGCTGTCAATGAGACAGCCACTAGAGGATTAGGGGGAAGGCTTAACCCATTCATAATTATAGCAGTTTCTCTGAAACTGCTATAATTATGAAAAAATGGGTTAACCCTAGAAGGACCTGGCACCCAGACCACTTCATTAAGCTGAAGTGGTCTGGGTGCCTAGAGTGGTCCTTTAACGTACCAAAGAATAGTCAGAATACTTGCCAAGGTCAGGGACACAGAATGGGACACAACGATAAGGGAAAGCCAAAAGTCAGGTACCAGAATACAGGGAAGTTAAAACTAAGCCAAAGTCAATAACCAGAAATAAACGCTCAGGAATACTCTCTCGGACAACCACTAAGGGAAACTACAACAGGGCAATGAGGAGAAGTAAAAATGCATTTAAATAAGCCATGTAAAAATCTGATTGGCCGATATCGGCCTTTAACCCCAGAATGTGCGTGCACATCTCCTGCGTGACATCACACGCACGTGGGGCTTTAATTTGGCATGGATCTGCAGCCGCCAGAGTCAGGTACACTGTGGGAGTCAGGTACACTGACGCATGGCCGCTGAGCAGAGATCCTGCAAGGTGAGGATGAATATGTTACAGGTAAATGGAGATGGGAACTATTCCAACAGTTTATGTTACCCAAAATCCAGCACATTCCTGGTGATTCTGCACTTGCATGGGTATGGCAATGGTACAGTAATGTGTGTGTGTACAGGTTTTCTTTTGAGGATTTTCTTTCGGCTTATGTGTACAGGCTTTGGCAGACATTAGATTATGTCTCCATTTTTACAATGACAGACTAAGCTAAAATGAAATAAAATGGGGTTTTGGAGTTTAGTAGTAAAATCAATAAACCATGTCAGCTATTTAAACGTATAACAAGCATGGGGATTATGCAGGCTCTTTGTTGGTATTATTCCGGCACAGAAATGGTCTATATCAGGCGACAAATGTCTTCAAAGACTCAGTGCTGCAAAGGAAAACACTTTATATTTTACCACGCTTTTCTTCTGATCATGTATCAATTTTTGTTTGTATTCTCCTCATCTCCCCTTTGTACAGTAGCTTGGTAGGAAAAATAACTTAAACTCACCGTGAGGGTTGCTGTGTTTTCATCATCTGACCACTGCCATGGAAAACAAGAGGAGGGGAAAGTGATTTACATCTCAATGAAATGTAAAGAAATAAATCTATAAATCTAAACTATAGAAACTTAAAGATACAATAAAGGCATAATGTCATTTGTTGTATATTGAATGTAAATTGTAACTTTTCGTTTTATCCTTTTTGTTTTAAACTGTAATATACTTTAGTGAGATACAAAGTTACACACAATAATTCACTAATGTGTTAAAAAGTTATTCCAACTACCATGACCACTTCAGTGATATGATTCTGCATGAAACAGAGCATATTCAGAGATATTTACACATGTAGGCCTGTGGCTAGTTATACCCCCTGCAAACGTGACTTTGGACATCTGTTCTGGATTGCAAAATATCAATTCTGTGCATTTTACATCCATTACCAGCACACAGGTAATGGACATATTGAGAGTCTCCATTTTAGGCAGAGCGCCTGCATGGTGAGACTCACTCACCCCTCATTTCCACCCTCTGTGCGGTCCTTTCTGCCTCCCTCAAGTAAATAAATAAATAGTGTTTGTTAGTTTTTTTAATTTAAAAATGCCTCTCTCTCTGGCTTAGAACGCACACATGCCCTCTTAGTCAGCAAAACGGTCTAATCAAAGGCTTCTCTATAAAAGCTTTCGATTGTACCGTGAGAGTACAGGATTGACAGACAGAGCATGGAGATCAAGTAAGTTTCAAAACTTTTATTAAAGGTTTTAAAGGGATGGACCTATTAGTAATGCCCAATAGGTTATTGTAAACCAAAAATGTAGTGACAAAAATATTTGGAGTAACTCTAATCATTAAAAATTCAAAGTGGATTAAAAAAAATATATTTTTTTGCATTTTAGGCCAAAAAAGTTGAACTAAAAATAATGCCAATTTTGTATTTATTTTACATTTGGCTATTTTGGTTTAAAACTTAAAATACATTTTGAATATCAGACATTTCACAAATAATTGAATAACCCTGTGCAGGATGCAACCTTGATTTATATTAGTGTTTTTTTAGTGGTTTTCTTAGCTAGTTCCAACGGAATTTTAAAGGGACACTGTAGGCATCAAAACAACTATCTTAATGAAGCAGTTTTGGTGTATAGATCATGCCCCTGCAGTCTCACTGCTCAATTATCTGCCATTAAGGAGTTATAACATGTTTGTTTCTGTTTATGCAGCCCTAGCCACACCTCCCCTGGCTGTGACTGGCACTGCCAGCATTAAAAAAAAAAAAAAAGGGTTCCATTTTGATTCAGACGTTAACTTGCTTTAGAAGGTTCTATCTTCTGCTCTATTAATTGAACGTTAATCACACACACAGGGTCAATAAGGCTATTAACAGTCATGTCTATTATCTTCTCCTCACATGTAATACCTCCATTCCAATGACACAGACCAGTTAACCCTTCACCCTCCACACTCCCCTATGGTCCTAGCTGCCTTTATAATTTCCTCATCTATAAGAAAACACTACTTAATCTTCTCTCTATCTCACTTCTTTCATTACTAAAATCTCTCTATCTTTCTGCTTACCTGTCCCTACTGACACCATCTTCATTGCTCCTGGTTTATTTCCCTCCTCTTTCTGCTCATCCCATACACTATACTTGTACCTATACACCCTTTCCCCTCCAACTCCTTGTAAATTCTCAAAATAAAGACATTCAACCAAAACATTTAAATCCTACTCCCACCTTCTCTTACTTTCTACACTTCTACTCCTGGCAGCTGGCGAGGTCTCTCCAAACCCTAGTCCTGCAATGGGAAACTGATATATAAATGTATCGGTGAAAAGATCTGTGCTTTTCTGGAATTTTGTTCTGATGAGAATTATCACTGTCTATTGACTTTCGCACTACTGCCAGTATTCCAGTTCTAAAACATCTAATCAACTTGGGATTTGCTGCAGTCTATTGCCTCAGGTAATATCCAGAACCTCTGACTTCCGGTTCAGGTCCACTCACCAGGACTTCGCTCCCCGGTTGATCAGGACAAGTTCTCCCTGCTATAGTATACGACTCCCGGCCGTATACAGCATGTCAATCAGTCATACATTACCTAGATGACTTTCTTACTATTGAATCTCCTCAGTCCACTCCCGTCAGTATTTTCAAAACAACTGCTCTATTCTCAGTTATAGGGGTTCCATTATCTAAGGAAAAAACAGCAGGCCCTACAACTAACCTAACTTTCCTGGGTAGTCCCCTAGACACAATATCATGACAAGCCAGTTTACCTATGGAGAAGGTACGGCACATCGGAAAGTCGGTTGAAGATTTTCTGGCTAAAGACACGTGTACCAGAGTGGACCTACAATCCTTACTGGGCACGCTGAACTTCGCCATGAGAATTATTCCAGAGGGTCATGCCTTTATTTCCAGATTGTTGTGCCTTCTTCCTCTTCTCAATAGAGACAAAAGTACTGTTACCAGAGATACACACGCCAAGGCTGACCTACATATGTGGCTTAGATTTCTTTCACAATGGAATGGGAAAGCGATGTTCCTTCCACCCATCTCTGAATCTTTCCCAGTCATATGGACCGATGCTGCAGCTCATAAGGAGGTTCGCAGCTATCTTTGGTGACTCCTGGTTAAGAGATTCTTGGCCGCTCGAGACCCCTGGTCTACCTTTATTCCACACAACATCTGCCCTATTTGAAATTTACCCGATAGTGGCAGCCTCCAAAGCATGGGGGTACCTATGGCAAGGGAAAGCAGTGAAATGCTTCTCTGACAATAAAGCAGCATATGACATTATAAAGAAGGGCAGATTCTCATCACTTACCATCATGAGACTAATTTGACGACTGACATGGTTAGCGGCTACACTGCAATTTCACATCACTTGTATACATATCCCAGGAAGCATCAATAAAGCCGCTGACGCGTTGTCTTGTTCTAATTTGCAGGTTTTCTTCAGAGCCCATCCAACATCAGTCAGCACTGCCTCATTTCAAAACCTAATCTTGGACTAGAGCGCCTCTTGGCGCACAGCAGATATCTGGCCAGCTCAGCTATCTCTACCAATACATCACAGGCTTACAATAGAGCATTCACTCTCTACAATAAATTCACTTTAGATTACCAGATTAGCGACACTCACTCCCTCGATTCTATAGTGGCATTTAACTCCTTTTGCCACCTTAACTTAAAATCATTAAACACCATAAAACTCTACCTCACAGGAATACAACATCACATCCTAAGTGCCTATCCTAGTGTGAATCCTTTCATGTCTACCTATCCCGTTAAAAAATATTCTGAAGGGAATACAACGCTTGGACAACCACTACCAGACTTCCTATTGTCGAGCCTAAGTTTCAGGCACTTTCGAACATTCTAGACACCAATCCCTTTGAAACCAGCACTAATCTGGTTATTAAAACGTCAGCTTATCTAGCCTTCTATGGTTCCTTAAGGCCAAACGAATTCACTACCAATAACAGCACGTCCAACCAATTGCACCTGAGAATTTTGAGTCTACAAAAAGATTCAGACCATTACATTCTTACCATTGATCACACCAAAACAAACCAGTTAGGCCCTCCTACCAAAGTATGCTATTACCCCACTGGTAATAACTGGTGTCCAATTAAATTACTGGACACATATTGTTCCACACTTGACGGTCTTAACCCAAATACGCCATTACTCCTTTCACATAGCAAACCTCTGACCACTACTAAATTCATTTTCTACATTAGAACACTTTTCATTAGATTCGGTCTTGACCCCTCTGCCTTTTTAGGCCACTCCTTCAGAATTGGAGCTGCTTCAAGCCACAATGTCCCTGTTCATATTATTAAAAGGTTAGGTCGATGGAAGTCAGCAGCATATACCAGTTAAATACCTCAGCCAGAACAGGAATTGAGATTAGCATTTAAAGGTTTAGCTTCGTAACAAGTATGTAATAAAGGTGATTTGTTTACATCTACTTTTTGCCCTCTTATTACAGGCCTACCCATACGTTGGTTCTGGCACACCACAACCGACTGGTGCTTACTTCTAATTATATATTATTGTATTCATTATTACGGCTTGTGTCCCCTGACTACAATTATGCTTTTACTTTTGTTGCGAGTTTTTTAACATTATACAAATATATAATAAGAAAAGCTCAACTGAAAGCGGGTGAGAAGTGATGTGGTATAAAAAGTACTGGGTGCTCTTCAAGGAAAAAATCCGTTCCCACACCAAATAAATATATATATACATATATACATACATACATACACACACACACACACACACACACACAATAGATATAATAATGATCCCAAGGCACACCAAGGTTTGCACATTAAAAAAAGTGTTTATTCATGCATTGAAAAAAAAAATTTTTTCTTTTGACTTATATCAAATTTGGCCATTTCACTCTCCTGTAGTTGCTCTGTACTACTA